>SJYT01054049.1:31611-67784 GCA_006410635.1 Cephalophus harveyi
AAAAGACTCTGATGCTGGGAGGGATTGGGGGCAGGAGGAGAAGGGGACGACCGAGGATGAGATGGCTGGATGGCATCATGGACTCGATGAACGTGAGTCTGAGTGAACTCCAGGAGTTGGTGATGGACAGGGAGGCCTGGCGTGCTGCCATTCATGGGGTCACAAAGAGTCAGACACAACTGAGCAACTGAACTGAGTGCGTGAGCACGCATGCGTGCACAACTTCAGGTGTCTTATTTCTGCTTGGTCTCCTCAACACCTTTTTCTGATGATGTTCCTGCTGTGTTGGTAATGGTGGTGATAGTTTTATTTCTAAATATAGAAGTTGATATATGTTTTATCATGACTATCTAGAAAAAAAAACAGCATGAGTTAACCAGGGATTATCTCTAGTCACCAAAAGTAAAATTGTGTATTTCTTTTGCTTAACCTATCATGTTTCCTTGTGTTGCTCATTTCCATAAAAGGTAGGAGGCTGTCATGAAAAGGCTTAGTCACTGAAGAGATTCAAAGGGACATGACAGTGATTTTAACTTACTCAATCTGACAGTATTTGTATTGCTCATTATTTTCATGGACCTGTCTAATTGCAAACCTTGTTTTATTCAAAGAAACTGCCCAGTTGATAGTGATGTTAATGATTCAAATCACTGAATTTCTCTGAAAATATTTCTTCCAAATTGTTTTGGTATGGTCAGACCTTTAGATGTTCTACTTCTCCAGCTGTGCAATGAAATAATCCTCATAGCTGATTGGTTTCCCTCGCTTTAGGTAGCTTGGCATATGAACCCCACCAGCTTTCTCACCACAATGAATTAGTCGTTTATGCTGACTCTTCAATATGACACATGGGGCCAATTCAACTCTGGTAGTGTTGCTGAAACTTCAACTATAATACTTAATTTCTGAAGACCTAATAACTTTTCCCTTATGAAGTAGATTTTGTGAGATCATCTTTCATTGTCTTCAGATCTAATACAAAAATCCTAAACTTCTTTGGTCATTCTAAATTTTTTTTGTTTTAATGAAAGCAACTTAAAATATCCAGTATCTGTGTTGTTGAGGCATAGAACTTTCTGCCACAAATAAGAGATTTACCACCTTTTTAACTACTATTGTGTGAGTGAGTATAGTATGATTGCTGTTGCTGCTGCTGCTGCTAAGTCGCTTCAGTCGTGTCCGACTCTGTGCGACCCCATAGACGGCAGCCCACCAGGCTCCTCTGTCCCTGAGATTTCCCAGGCAAGAATGCTGGAGTGGGTTGCCATTTCCTTCTCCAATGCGTAAAAGTGAAAGTGAAGTCGCTCAGTCGTGTCCAACTCTTAGCAACCCCATGAACTGCAGCCTACCAGGCTCTTCCGTCCATGGGATTCTCCAGGCAAGAGCACTGGAGTGGAGTGCCAGAGCCTTCTCCAATAGTATGACTGACTTGGCAAATTACAGACCATCTTATTTTAGGTCCTAAGTAATGGTAAAACTATATTTTAGCACTTACATTCCTTTTGTCAAGATGCATGTGCATTATTAGATGTATAGTCTTAATTTTAGTCTCATTTTTATTGTCTGTATCTGTTAATTGATATTATTTCAGGAAATCTGAATGCTAGCACCATAATAAATCCCTTTCTCAAAAGACAATGTTATTTTTCAAAGATTACTCTGCTCAAATTATAAGATTAATTAAAAAGTTAAATGGTAGTTGATGGGAAAATTATTAGCATCCTCTTAAAGTTGATATCTGCTACCTAATTGACAGATTTTACTTATTTCTTGTACTAGATTCTGTGTTTCCCAAAGATTACCAGAATGCAGAGAAGAATGCAACTGAGTGAGGAACTCTCTAGTATAATAGGCGACTTCTTTTTGATAGAGGCTTGCCTCCTACTGCATATGGATATATCACAGGAATACTGAAACAGCTCTGTTTGCTCCATGCTTAGCATTAATATCTAAAACCAAATAACTTACTAATTTCACGTCACTAAGTAAAATTCTATTACTTTTATAATTTATGTGTATAAAACATCATTGACATTCTTATATTAATTCACTTATTTTCTTAGATATTTACAATAAAAATGATGCAAGATTATAGTTACCTGATCAAGAGTTATTGTAACAGTTGAATACACTTAGATGGTTTCACAAAGCCTTTCCACTTTTTCACTACTCTGTGTGTGTTTCATCTTTGGAAATTTAAAAATATTAAGCCATTTCAATTTGGCAGCCTAACAGCAATAGAAAATCAATTAATAAAATAAATACATTGACTTTATATATTTCTCTATATATAATTCTATACTTGATTAAGGTTCTGTGCTTAATATAGAACTATATTAAGTAAAGTAAAAGAAATACTATACCTATTATTGAAACAAATAGGATAATTAGACCAAAGTACTACTCATGACTAAGTAGAAAAAAATTGTAATTCAGTGTGACAATCAGATTTAACAATTTTATAGGCTATTTTAGCTGCAGTGCTGTCTATCAACTAATTTTCCATGTAAGCCAACTGACACATAAAAATATATATAGACAATAAAATGATGGGTTTTGGACCAAAATAAATTTATTCACAATTGGCATTGTAATTTTGTCAGTATATATTATTTTGGTCTTGATTTCACGTGATTGTGATTTGAAAAATCATATAAAAAACTTTGATTGAATTGGAAACGGAAGTGTGGCATCAATCTCTGAAGGCAAGAAGCTGCTAACTTTGCAACCAAGCTGGCATGTATTTTTCTGCATATTTTAGCTTAATATAGAAGTTCTTTCAGAAATAGTTTTTCTAAATAGATGATTAAATCAGGTGTAACTTTATTCTCTTGAATAAATTGTTAAAATTATATTAAGATTTTAAGTTGAAAAATTACAGTTAAGTATTGATAAGGATTAAAAGTTGAATTTTTAACCTTAATCATATATTGATCTACTGTTTGCAATCTAAGATCATCTAATTCTACACAGTATGTACAAAGGAGGTACATTGCTATTTGGGCACAGTTTAATTGGAGAAGGAAATGGCAACCCACTCCAGTACTCTTGCCTGGAGAATCCCATGGAGGGAGGAGCCTGGTAGGCTACAGTCCAAGGGGTCGCAAAGAGTCGGCACAACTGAGCGACTTCACATCACTTACACCAAATACACAATTTGAAGAAAAACATTTTGTGTGTATTAGAATGAAAACATTGTTTCTTAAACATAATAAAAATTTTATTTTGAAATAGTTATAGATTTCTGGGAAGTTACAAAGTTGAAAGGGACCATGTTTTCTTCATCCATTTCCCCCAGTGGTTTATATCTTGTGTAACTATGATACAATATAAACTAGAAAATTGACAGTGGTACAATGTGTGTGTATAATTCTATGACATTTTATCACATGTATAAATTCCTGTTATCACCACTGCCATAGAGATATAGCAGATATATATAGCAGATATATATCTGCTATAGCAGATATAGCAGATACCAGTTGATATCTGCTTTTCAGCTGAGTGAAGTGTAGAAACCTTTCTTTAATCCTGTTATCCGCTTCTGTTAGTAAAATAATTGTTTTAAATATTTCCTCTACATATGTATTCTGTGTACATACATATATTAAAGTCTACAAGAGACAGTGTTACACTTTTTGCTTTGAACATCAAACATAATTTAGGTACTTTAAGAAAGTAAGGAAAGTTTATTGTATTATCTGTATTTTTGCTTTTATTCTTTTCAGATATTCATCCTTAAATCTCATACTTTTATGACATTTGCCTAACATTTTCACAAAGAAACTATGTTTAGGGATATAGTCAGTTTTCCCAAATAAAGCTAGAACAGAGGATGAGATGGTTAGATGGCATCACTGACTCAGTGGACTTGAATCTGAGCAATCTGGGAGACAGTGAAGGATAGGGAAGCCTGGCTGTGCTGCAGCTGATGGGTCACAAAGAGTTGGACAGGACTTTGTGACTGAACAATAAAAGCTAGAGCGAGGGATACTAGCTATTAATTATGTTGGTGTTTCGGCATATGCCCTTTTCTACTTAAGAAAAAAAATTAGTTGTGTAATTGGAGTTTAGGGTAGTTTAGACATACATGGGTGCTTCCCGGTAGCTCAGTGATAAAGAATCTGCTTGCGATGCAGAAGACATAGGAGACGTGGGTTCCCTCCCTGGGTTAGGAGGATCCCCTGCAGGAGGGCATGTCAACCCACTCCAGTATTCTTGCCTGGAGAATCCTATGGACAGAAAAGCCTGGCAGGTTACAGTCCATAGGGTCCAAAAGAGTCAAACAGAACTGAAGTAAATGAGCATGCACACAGGTACACAGACATATATGGGGGGAAAGAAAGAAAATTGGAACAAAGAGAATACTGTAGAAATCCTTTGCACCAGTGCTAATTTCAATCACACTTGTATGATCTGAACTGATTAGAGGTTCCATGATATTATTATTATGTGTGGAATAAAATCAACTGGCCAGTTATTGAAGCTAGCACATGAAAATCAGAATGATAACCAAATAATTTAATGCATCTTCTCATTATTATTTATTTAGTACTTCTCAAATTTTCCTTTACTCTGATTGGGTATACTTAGGGGTATTCTGTATTATTCTAGGATTTAATATAGGATTTTAATAAATGAATTTTAAGAGTATGGGATTGAATTATAAGGAACATAACTATTTTTGAGAAGGGAATATTTTTCCCATGCGACAGAAAGTTAATGAAAATTCATCCATCAGATTAAATAACAAATGCCATTTCCTTCCAAGAAAAGTATTTTTGAATAGCTCTTATATTCATGTATTTCAAAAATAAAAGCACATCATGAAATAAAAGGAAAATTCTCCCTCCCACATTCTCTTATATCCAACTAGGATATAACTGTCTACACCATCAGTGGTTTATTATTTACTTTACTTATTAACATTATTACTGTTACTAGTAATTCTTACATTTCTATGAAAATATAGATAAAGATTCTTATTTTTCACTGTTTACATACTGATTATTTTTTTCTCCTTGAAGATACACACATATCATTAATATATTCCTTATACATATTTTTATGGTTTTATACATTTTTCTAAGACAATTATGCAAGGATTCAGTTCAGTTCAGTCACTCAGTCATGTGTGACTATTTGTGATCCCATGAATCGCAGCACACCAGGCCTCCCTGTCCATCACCAACTCCCAGAGTTTACCCAAACTCATGTCCATCGAGTCGGTGATACCACTCAGCCATCTTATCCTCTGTCGTCCCCTTCTCCTCCTGCATAACATATTAAAAAGCAGAGACATTACTTTGTCAACAAAGGTCTGTCTAGTCAAGGCTATGGTTTTTCCAGTGGTCATGTATGGATGTGAGAGTTGGATTGTGAAGAAAGCTGAGCACCGAAGAACTGATGTTTTTGAACTGTGGTGTTCAAGAAGACTCTTTAGAGTCTCTTGGATTGCAAGGAGATCCAACAAGTTCATCCTAAAGGAGATGAGTCCTGGATGTTCATTGGAAGGACTGATGCTGAGGCTGAAACTCCAATACTTTGGCCACCTCATGTGAAGAGTTGACTCATTGGAAAAGACTCTGATGCTGGGAGGGATTGGGGTCAGGACAAGACAGGGACAACAGAGGATGAGATGGCTGGATGCAAGGAGTAACCTTGTATAAATGTCACCTTATATAAATGATATAGCAATGTATATATAAAGCTAAATTTCTGGTAGTGTAACTACCAGGTTTAATAAGGAGGCATGTATCATTTTATAATACCATCAATAATCCATTTAGGCCACGCTTTATACACATTCCTGACAACTGAGGTTGTTTGTAGGCCTTTTCAACTTTTTGAAATTCAATTTTTAATAGAATTTCTGTCTGTTCAGTTCAGTCGCTCAGTCATGTCCGACTCTTTGCGACCCCATGGACTGCAGCACTCCAGGCCTCCTTGTCCATCATTAGCTCCCAGAGCTTACTGAAACTCATGTCCATCGAGTTGGTGATGCCATCCAAACATTTCATTCTCTGTTGTCCCCTTCTCTTCCTGCCTTCAATCTTTCCCAGCATCAGGGTCGTTCCAAAATGAGTTGGTTTTTCGCATCAGGCGGCCAAAGTTTTGGAGTTTCAGCTTCAGCATCAGTCCTTCCAATAAATATTCAGGACAGATTTCCTTTAGGATGTACTGGTTTGATCTCCTTGCAGTCCAAGAGATTCCCAAGAGTCTTCTCCAACACCACAGTTCAAAATCATCAATTCTTTGGCACTCAGCTTTCTTTATAGTCCAGCTCTCACATCCATACATGACTACTGGAAGAGCGATAGCTTTGCCTAAATGGACCTTTGTTGGCAAAGTAATGTCTCTGCTTTTTAATATGCTGTCTAGGTTGGTCATAAAACTTTTCTTCCAAGGAGTAAGCGTCTTTTAAATTCATGGCTGTAGTCACCATCTGCAGTGATTTTGGAGCCCAAAGAAATAAAGTCTCTCACTGTTTCCATTATTTCTCCATTTATTTCCCATGAGGTGATAGGATCGGATGCCATGATCTTAGTTTTCTGAATGTTGAGAGTTTTAAGCCAACTTTTTCACTCTTTTTTCACTTTCATCAAGAGGCTCTTTAGTTCCTCTTCATTTTCTGCCATAAGGGTGGTGTCATCTGCATATCCCAATCTGTTAGGTTTAATAAAGGTTTGATGTAGCTTTGATTGAAATTTTACTTTGTGTGTGTGAGGCTGTATACTTGATGTTCAGTTGCTAAGTTGTCTATATGTTGCAAATATTTCTCACCTTTGTTGTTGTTTATGTTCTGACATAGTTTTCAGTGGTTTTCTCCTTTTTAAAAATTTTTCATTGCTCTTGTAGTTAAATATCTTAATCTTTTTTTTTAATGACTTTTGGTAACTGTATTATTGTTCAGACAGCTTGTAACACTTCATGTCTTATTTTTCCCCATAGCAGTTATTATGTTCTAGTGTATATCATTAACTTATTATAATTATTTATTATATGTATTATGTTTCCCACATAAGATCTTAAGTGTCATGAACACAGAGATTTTCTTACACTGCTATAGTTTCTGCACCTAAAAACAGTGCCTGACATAGTGATTGTTCCATAAACACCTGTCAAATAAATGAATGAATGAATGAATGAATAGAGTTTCTCTAGATCAGAATTTTATAAAGAGTAACTCAATAATAGTCTAGAGATTGGATCACAGTTGAAAGGCCATATGAGTACTATCGTCCTTTGTCTTTGGGTCATCCAGTTGAAAAATAACTGAGAAAGAGTTCTAATTAAAGATCAATGACTAGGAACTAAGCAGTGAATCTGTGTCAAACCCATGAGCCATCTGTCATAGAAGAGGAAAAACACAAAATTCATTGTTCATTCTTTGAGAGAGAATCAATGGCTGATCTCTATAAATTACATGTGCAACATCTTTTTCTGTACTTTCTAGAGAGTCCTACTTGAATTACCAGTAGAAGCCCTATAAAAGCACTAATTTTTGTTCAGTGACTCTGCCTATCCAATATGACCTTATTCTAAATGTTAAAAACGATGACACTTTTGGGGTACATTAGAGACTACTGAAGTAAGGGGAAAAACTGACCTCATGAAAAATTTCCAAAAGAGAATGGAGATAGAACAGCCAAAAAAAAAAAAAGGCAAAAAGTTAAGTTGTCAGTTTGTGTTCACACAAAGAACAGGATTTGAAACTATTTTTAAAAAGGAAAACTAGGAATATGACCACAAGTGAGGGCTTAAAAGTGGAGTTAAAAGACATAAGTGTTGGCTTGATATGGGTGGAAAGTAGAATATGGCTTTGCATGACTTTTGTTGGCAAGACTATAATCAAAGAATATATTTGTTAAGGTCCAATTAATGGTGATTTGCAGGTTTCTCTTTGCAATTTGCACTGGAAAAAAACACTGAAGAAGTAAGATGCCCAAAGTATAAAGGCAAGCTCCTTACCATTTTAGCTATGCATTATTTAGAGACAGCCAACAGGGTGACAAGCTTTTTTTTTTTTTTAAACCTTTAAACCATTCATATTTTTGTAAATGGAAACTTAAAGAATATGTTTGAATCCCTTAAGTTTGAAGGGCCCACATGGCCACACTGAGATAGATGTTTGGCAAAGAAATACAAAGTATGTAACAAAATTTTGAAGTGAGATGTTATGGGTTGAATTATATCTTACCAAAATTCAGGTTAAGCCCCATTTTTCTCAGAACTTGGCCTTATTTGGAAATAAGGTCTTTGCAGTTGTAAATAGTTCCATATAGCTCATACTGGAGTAAGGTGAACCCCACATTCAATATAACATGTTCTTATACAAAAAGAGGAGACTTGAACAAAAATATAGATATAAATAGAGAAGATGCTGCTGCTGCTAAGTCACTTCAGTCGTGTCCGACTCTGTGCCACCCCATAGACGGCAGCCCACCAGACTCCCCCGTCCCTGGGATTCTCCAGGCAAGAACACTGGAGTGGGTTGCCATTTCCTTCTCCAATGCATGAAAGTGAAAAGTGAAAGGGAAGTCGCTCAGTCGTGTCTGACTCTATCGACCCCATGGACTGCAGCCAACCAGGCTCCTCCGTCCATGGGATTTTCAAGGCAAAAGTACTGGAGTGGGGTGCCATCGCCTTCTCTGAGAGAAGATGCTACAAATACAGAAAAGATGGCCATGGATGAGCCAAGAGAGAGGCCAGGAAAGGGTCCTTTTCTCACAGACTTCAGAAGGGACAAATCCTGTTGATATTTTGATTTCAGACTTCTAGCCTCCAAAACTTGAGAAAATAAATTTCTGTTGTTTAAGGTACTCAATTTGTAGTACTTTGCTAGGGTCTTTTATTTTACATAACAAAACTGTTCTAAGTTTTAAAGAAACACAACCTTTCACTAAAGAATAAATATCACTTTATTTGGGATAGGTCTCCAAAAAGCTGTTCTTATCTATAGCAAACGTCTGTTTTTTGTTTTTTTCTGGTCCATTTTCTTACTCTTTTTATGACTAATAGTGGATGCTTTATTTTTCTAAGGAATATTTAAGTAAAAACCCTTTTATTAAAAAGCCACTTCTAGTGAGATTTTTCTTTTAATCAGTTTCTAGACTCCTCTAAGGGTCATGAACATGTCAATTAATGCATCACACAGGTACAGGTTTGCGGCATGTAAAATACAGTACTTCTCTGGCTTTGAAATCTACAGTTTGTTGACATTAATGTCATTTGAACTTTTAATAAAACAATCTTTAGCCAGTTTCCACAAGCTGGAGAAGATTTGGGGAAGTTGGTTCATTTTGCTACTCCAGGGACATTTCAAATAGAATAGAATTAACCCAACTAATTGAGGTCAGAGAACAAGTTAATCAGTTTGATCTGTTTACTTTAAACTGATTTTCTATGAAGATGCACATATTTATTTCCAAATTTTTAATGAAAAAATATCAGAGTTCACTAATAATATAAACAAAGAGCTAAAATGCTGTGGGAATGCTTTCAGTTGTCAAGGAAAAATGCTCTGGTTTTTCTCTTTATCATACAATGTCATTCTGGGCATGGGTTTATGACAAACGGCTCAGTACTTTATAAAAACTGAATTTTAAATGACTGAAATGCTATTCCATATTAAATATCTCTTAAGTGCTTCTACATTTACATATCAAAAGATAGCTGTCCACCACCATTGTCCTTGGTGCTGCTAAATGGGAAATAAGCTATGTGATTTGTAAAACAGGGTTTTAATTGATACAGTTATTATTCATCATTTCAGGATAAAAATAAGCTAGTGACAGATCTTACAGAAAAATCATTATTTTTCAACCAAATCAATTTTTGTGAGACTTTATAGTTGGTCATTGATATTGCTCATTTTGTGTTAATCTATTATCTTGTATTGCTAGAATGGTAATAGATTTGTAATTTTTATTAAAAATAGTTAAAATATTTAACTCAAGCTAGTTATTAATCAAGAAAAAATATAGAGAGACCAGGTTTTACCAGAATTAGACTTGTCTAGATGGGAAAATTACTAGTACTGTCAGAGCTAATCTCTAAGTGTTCCTGTGTCATATAATTTAATCCTAACTACAGCTCTCTAAGAGGAAATGCTATTAGTATTCACTTTTTACAGTTGTGGAAACTGAAGTATGGCCAATTGAGTTGAAGGGATAAGTAATTGAAATAAAACATGATAAAAGTATAAGTAAAGAATATTCTTTAATCATGCTTAGGATAAATCAGTTTGGTCTAAGAAGGTAGAAAAATGAATTCATAGAGCAGGCAATGTTTGAGCTTCACTTTGACATCAAAGTGGAGATTTTACAGGGAATGGTGAATTTCCCAGAGGGGGAAAATACAGGATGCCAAGAATAGTTTTTCTGTTCATGTCAAGCCATTTTGGTGGAAAAGAGCAAAAACCTGCTGAAGCTAGCTCAAATAGGGGAAAGTTTATTTGAAAAAAAAAAAAAAAAACTCTCAGTGAAGATAACATTCAGAAAATGTCATGAATTAAGGTAGTCTTTTTATATTTCTCTGTCTGCCTGTCTTTGATTGTCCTCAGTGACTAAACTTCTTGTTCTAAGCCGGCATCTCTTTGGATCGACTTCCTCTTGTTATTTTCTCTGCAGACATGATGCTGATGGCTTTCTAACCCCAGAACCTGAATGACTTCCTAGCTGAATTCTCCATAGATTGCTAGACTTATTCCTCAGTGTACATATTTGAAGTTGTCAGTAGCAAAATCTGATTGCCCCAACTCATCTTTTTATACCAGAGCACACACACTCTTTCTGTTCCGTTCAGCTAAACCCAGAATAGTGAAGTATGAACCATTCTATTGTCAACATCCACAAACAGGAATTCAATGACTAAGTCGACTAGGTAATAATACGGTGAAGCAACTGGTTCATGGCAGTTATACATGCATTTGGTAGATAATGGTAGAAAAAGCAGGATTATGGAGATCCTTCTTTATTGTGCAACTGACATGATCATTGAGTTGTAGCAGTGAAAAACTTCCAATTTTTTAAAACTTTGGAGTCTTATAATCATACTAGTCCTTTATAAATAATACTTCAGAATATGTTAACAATAAGAAAATGTCAAGATACAGGAAGATAAGGGATAGCTTTGGTGATTCAGGCTAGTGATGAGGAGTGACTAAACTCAAAATGACAGGCACCAATCCTAATATTGATGCCAAATTGAAAGCCTTCACAAAATGTCTTTCTGCTTCTGAAATGTGAGAAGGATGATATGTTCCTTTACTCTGTGATGATTCCACATTTGGGATAAAAAAAATATATATATGAGAAAACCTTAGATGTAAACTAGAATCCAGAAATCAATGAGTGGAAAAACAGTGAGGGAAAAAAGGAAAAAGAATAAAAGTGTAATTGTAGCATTCTTATATAAGCTATATTGGTTTTCAAAGAGGGAGGTAATAGAAGGGACTCCTATCTGTTTAAAAGTCATGGCATATTTTATCCTACAAAATAACAAAAGCATTCAAAGGCATGAATAGATGCAAGGAATCTAGAAGATAGGTATCATGAATGTGTAGTTCTCTGTGTGTGGGAACATATCCGTAAGGTGATGCTAAACTCAAGAATGTGCCAACATAGGAAAAATTGTCCTTAACTGTCAAAATTATCCATGATGGAGGCATTAAAGGGAAAAGATATAATGAATTATAACAGTAACAATAATCGTTAAGACCACAACCTATAAAGTACCACTATATATCCAGTATTATGCTAAGTACTCTGTCCAGGTTATTACATTTAACCTTCACAACACCTCCAAGATGTATATAATAATAAGATAAAAATGTTAAGGCTCAAAAAGTTAATGCTCAAGTTAGTAACCATTTCTGTAAGAAGAACTGAAAGAGCTTAAACCTATAGTCTTTATGCTGCATTGTAATGCCTCCCTGGAGTACTGTTGAAAGCTGACAAACACCGTGAGAATATGGGTTCATGTAATCCTTAAGTTTATAAGGCTTTAAAAGGGGGCTAAAGGGCATAGTTTTAGATTTCTGAAAATAGATTTTGTTTTTAACTGAGGATTTCTAAAAATTGGAAATGCTTCTGTTTTATTACAAATTATCCAAATAAGTATCTCCTGATCAACTGAAGACAACCAATATATGGGGATGTTAAATGAACACAGGTCTGAAAGGACTGTTTGAACAAATGGCTGAGTATAAATGTAAAAGTGGCATTTATAGCATCAGGAATACTAAGTGACAGACTGTGCTAAAAGCTGGTGAAAATGATTTTTCAAAAGGATCATATATGCCTTTTAAATATGTTAAGAGCAAGACAACAGAGGCAGAAAATGCTATCACTTGAAGACTATTTAATATTAAAACAGTAAAAATAACACCATTAAACAGAAACATAACCTCTAGTCTAAAAATATTTATGAAAGGAAGTAGGCTTAAGAAGTAATGGCACCCAGGGTGTGAGGACTTCATAGCTATTATCAATGAATTTCTTTTTCCAGTTATTGAAAGAACTTAAAGGTATACTTGCACAGCAACTCATTGTTAAAACTACAGAGGAAAAAGAAATCATACTTTTTTAAAACTTTATTTCAGAAATAGCATTCTATAAGATATAAATGGTAAACCTAATAAAAATGAGGAATTATTAAATAGATGGTTTATAATCATTTACAAAAGAAAATGATACTTCATAAAAGTCATTGTAGGTCTACCAACAAAAGTTCACCAGAAATAAAATTTATTTTATTTTTTCAACATGCTTCAACAGGTTATAGCTGTTCTTTCTACTTTGTCTGCATTCGTTCCTTTTCTTCTAAAAGAACCCTTTACAATGGTTTTGTGAAACTGTTCCCGCTGCACTCGGATCGTGGTGTTGGTATGGCCCTGTCTAGGTTTTGCCATTTAGAGAATTCCACTTCTCAGGCAGGTTGACTGCATCATCAGACAGTAAGTAGAAGCCTGGAAATTGGAACCACATGGAGGAAGGAAAACATTTCTTCTGGCACTTCTAACTAGAGGAATATGTAATTTTTGGTGGCAATTTTATATCATGAGGGGAAACATCATTGTGAATAAAGCCAAAACACAGAACTTAAAAGCTTAAAGATGGAGACAGAATTCTAGTAACAGGATTTTATTTTTTGGAGTTTTTAGTTAAATAGTAAATAGCATTTTTGCCTATGCCACTCTGAATTATTTGAAACTAAATTCTAGTTCTGAAATAACTCCTTGGAAATAAGAGTATTAAAATTGAAAATTTTGAACTGTGAGTTATTTGCTAAAGAATATAAGCTGGCGATTCCCCCTAACCTTGGTTGAGAGGATATTGATACCAGTTATACAATGGACAAAAAATTATTTATACTTGCTACCATGTTCATGCAAAATTCAGTTGGCTCTCAGATTCTCAGTTCTCTGAGGCTAAGGCTTTTGGAAACTTTTGTAGAGAAAGGGCAGTACTTTAGAATATATTGACTATTTTTTGTGACTTTCAATAAGTTCTCTGAGAGAGATGAGTTTCTTCTAAATGGCCTACTTGAAAGCAGAAGAATAAATACAACCTAGTGGAGAGATCGGAGAAGGCAATAGCAAGCCACTCCAGTACTCTTGCCTAGAAAATCCCATGGATGGAGGAGCCTGGTAGGCTGCAGTCCATGGGGTCGCTAGGAGTCGGTCGCGAGTGAGCGACTTCACTTTCACTTTTCGCTTTCACACAATGGAGAAGGAAATGGCAACCCACTCCAGTGTTCTTGCCTGGAGAATCCCAGGGACGGGGGAGCCTGTTGGGCTGCCGTCTATGGGGTCGCACAGAGTCGGACACGACTGAAGCGACTTAGCAGCAGCAGCAGCAGCAGTGGAGAGATGCTCTTTGTGCCTATAGGCAGTGACACGAGGTAGCTGAGAATCAAATAACCCTCAGTTTGACAGGACTGTAAATCTTAATACCCTGCCCTAAGCTAAAGTTCATGGTAGAAAAAACAGCTAAGGAGGTAAGAAGCACAATGCAGATAATACTTGAAAAATGAAACTAGAGAAACCCCTGTCCTCCTTCACCTCCCTCATGTAGCTAAGTTTTTCAATCTCTGATTGACAGGTGTAAACAATTATTCCCACTGCAGAGTTTAATCCATTGGGAAAGAACCTTGAACAAAGGACTCTATTATTTCCATTGTCGCAGAATAGTGGCCAAGCTGGAAGCCAGTATACCAGTGCTACAGAGACAGCAGAGCCCCAAAGCCTCTTGTAAAAGAGAAGGAATTCCCCATCAGTAGTCTAGATTCCAGAATTGTGACTGGACCAACTCTGGTTTTGGTTATTACTCCATGAAGTTTTGGTTTCCCAATGTATATTACGTAAATTGAGTTGGTTTAAAATTTATTGGCTAACCATGTTTCTAAACTATAAGGAAATTTGCCTAGCAAAGACCGAGAGGCAATCTTGTGCTTGAACTTATATGTAATTTAACTCTGAGTGAACCTTGGCTCCTCGTGTACTTAATGACTTAGAGAATTTGAGCCTCTGAAAGATTCTTTATCATGAAGCACAGTAATTACAGAAGTTAGATGATCCCTCTTTGTAACCATGCTGTTCTAGGCCTACAAAAGCTAGTCTCTAACCATGGGCATGATTTGTCTTTACTGCCCTAAGTGGCCTGCAAAACAACAGCAATGTAGGATGTAGAGTTATTTATATAGTTAAGAAATCTTATCTTAAGGTAAAAGGGTAAAAGCAGTTAAAATAATTTTTATTGGAACATTAAAAACTTGTGAAGTATACATATTTAGCATTATATTTAATAGGGGATAAAGATACTGTGAAACAATAATTAGTCCCTTAGTCTTTGTTTCTCAAAAAACTTTTTGATCTTGATATATTTAAATATTCAAATTTCATCTCCTCCTGTGACAGATGAGAGGCTGTCATATTTGGAAAACCTTAAATTCTACCAGTAAAAATGACCAAAATCTAGGAGAGAGGTTGAAATTCTAGAATCTAAATTATCTAATAATTGAATTAGGATTCAAAATGCATCCATTTATTAATTTTTTATTGTCCATGTATAATTTTAAAAAAATTATTTTGTAAGAAATATTAAAAAGAGTTGTTCTAAATTACTTACCTTATTATTTAAGGAAGCAGTAAAACAGTAAATCTGTTCCAAATGAGAATTAGAGGAATAAGGATTATATCATCTTTCAAAAAGTTCATTTAAAAAATGAAATTGCTGGGTTAGAGCTCATATGGTTAAAGTCCTACAAGGCAATACAACCATAACCTTTGGGTTTTATCTTTTATACTAAGCAGAAATGTGCAAATTAACATGTAAATTCACAGAGCTGATGCTCTTACTTAATAGGAAATAGCAAAGATAAACGTAAGCACATTTCCCTAGATCAGAGGCCAACAAACCAAGCTTTCTGTCCAATCTCCTGTTTTTGTGAAGTTTTAATGTAACACAGTTTTATCTGTTGATTTATGCATCATTAGTGGCTAATTTGAGTTGTTGTGACATAGAGGGTATGGCCTGAAAAACCTAAAATACTTTAAGAGAAAGTTTGCCTACCTCTGCCTTGAGGTGAGGTGAAGTCGCTCAGTCGTGTCCGACTCTTTGCGACCCCGTGGACTGTAACCTACTAGGCTTCTCCGCCCATGGGATTCTCCAGGCAAGAATACTGGAGTGGATTGCCATTTCCTTCTGCCTTAGATAATTAAATGATATTTAAATAGATTTTATTCCCAGTATCCTATTTTGAGAAATAATTTCTAAATAGTTTTGATGATAAAAAGGTCATTCTTTTTATGGGTCGATAAGTTCTGCTTATTTTATCTAGGTTTAGCAAGAGTTGCATATGTAAGCCTCTTTATGCACACAGTGTCACATAACTTATGAGTCTAAATAATTAATTTCTTTTTAGGAAATTTAGTTTGCTCTTCTAAATGCTGGAAAACCAGTTGAAAGAAATTCTCTCTGCCACTGTTATCTGTAGATTTGAGTGACTTCCTTTCTTCTTAAGGTCTACCAGATTTTCAAAGTTCCTGGCCTGACACAGAGTCACACCCTTCTCACCCAGCAGGCTGGGACCCTGGAACCTGGGTCTGTTTCCTTAGAAAGATTGGGAGGTGTTGGCGCCACATATAAAGTGCAATTCTTTTTTATTAATGGTGAGCTTGTTCTTATTATGCTTGTTTCATTAATTGTGGGAATTGTTTGGTTTATTAAACATGACACTCTGGGTATGCT
Organism: Cephalophus harveyi; assembly: GCA_006410635.1. Classification (NCBI taxonomy): domain Eukaryota; kingdom Metazoa; phylum Chordata; class Mammalia; order Artiodactyla; family Bovidae; genus Cephalophus; species Cephalophus harveyi. The sequence goes on from SJYT01054049.1 coordinate 47,865, forward strand.
TTTGATTATTGCATACTTAGTTTGTTCAATTATAGGCTAATATAGGGGAAATTTGTCTTATTGTACTTATGTGAGCACCAATGTTATGAAAAATGAGACTGAATAAAAGTCAATGTTACCAAAATCACTTTTCATTAAAACAAAATCACTCTTTTCTTTGAAAACAAAAAGATGGTGTTCCTTTGCATACATAGTTGTATTTCTTTGCTATTATTATTTCCAGTATGCACTCAATCACCCATATTAATTATATGTTTACCCAAGTTAACTAAACTAACCACATTACCCATCTTAATTATAACTTTTAATCAAATCAGCTACTATTTCACAGACAACACTGGGAGTTAGGTAATTCAAAATTGCCTGTTATATACAAGCATTTTTAACAAAGCTCATGAACAAACCTAATGATCACCTATAAACATCCACATCATTTTCCCACCAAAGATAAAAGCACTCTGTAATATAACAAACTGAGAAATGTAGCTATTCCTTGCGACCAGTGTTTCAGTAGTCTATCTTACTTAGGCAATATTAGATGTGCAAAGATTGCCTATTAATGAGCTCAATTTTATATGGTCTAAGGTTTTAAAATTAAATAAAATTAACCTCACATACTACTGAGCAAAAATTTTTTTCAACCTTTAAACTTTTTATTTTGTATTGTTGTATAGCTGATTAACAGTGCTGTGATAGAGTCAGGTGAACAGTGAAGGGACTCCCATACATATAAATTTATCTATGAACAAAATTATTATTGAAATGTTTTTTAGAAATAGGGTTTAAGAAAGTGAAGAGGAGCTAAAAAGCCTCTTGATGAAAGTGAAAGAGGAGAGCAAAAAAGTTGGCTTAAAGCTCAACATTCAGAAAACGAAGATCGTGGCATCTGGTCCCATCACTTCATGGGAAATAGATGGGGAAACAGCGGAAACAGTGTCAGACTTTATTTTTTGGGGCTCCAAAATCACTGCAGATGGTGACTGCAGTCATGAAATTAGAAGACGCTTACTCCTTGGAAGAAAAGTTATGTCCAACCTAGATAGTATTTTCAAAAGCAGAGACATTACTTTGCCGACTAAGGTCCGTCTTGTCAAGGCTATGGTTTTTCCTGTGGTCATGTATGGATGTGAGAGTTGGACTGTGAAGAAGGCTGATCGCCGAAGAATTGATGCTTTTGAACTGTGGTGTTGGAGAAGACTCTTGAGAGTCCCTTGGACTGCAAGGAGATCCACCCAGTCCATTCTGAAGGAGATCAGCCCTAGGATTTCTTTGGAAGGAATGATGCTAAAGCTGAAACTCCAGTACTTTGGCCACCTCATGCGAAGAGTTGACTCACTGGAAAAGACTCTGATGCTGGGAGGGATTGGGGGCAGGAGGAGAAGGGGACGACTGAGGATGAGATGGCTGGATGGCATCACGGACTCGATGGATGTGAGTCTGAGTGAACTCTAGGAATTGGTGATGGACAGGGAGGCCTGGCGTGCTGCGATTCATGGGGTTGCAAAGAGTCGGACAAGACTGAACGACTGAACTGAACTGAAATATCTATGTGCAGTTTTTTGTATGGACATAAGCTTTCAACTCTTTGGATGAATACCAAGGAACATGATTGCAGAATCATATGGTTAAGAGTGTTTAGTTTTTAAAAAAGCATCCGAAGTGTCTTCCAACATGGCTGTGTCATTTTGCATTCCCACCAGCAGTGTAAGAGAGTTCTTGTTCCATGTTTGTGCCAGAATTTGGTGGTGTCAGTATTCTAAGTTTGGCCATGCTTAATAGGGTGTGCTGCTGCTGCTGCTGCTAAGTCGCTTCAGTCGTATCAGACTCTGTGCGACCCCATAGACGGCAGCCCACCCGGCTCCCCCGTCCCTGGGATTCTCCAGGCAAGAACACTGGAGCGGGTTGCCATTTCCTTCTCCAATGCATGAAAGTGAAAAGTGAAAGTGAAGTCGCTCAGTCGTCCGACTCTTAGCGACCCCATGGACTGCAGCTCACCAGGCTCCTCCATCCATGATATTTTCCAGGCAAGAGTACTGGAGTGGGGTGCCATTGCCTTCTCCTAATAGGGGTATAGTGATACCATATTATTGTCTCAGTTTGCGTTACCTGGATGACATGATATACAGCACCTTTTCTTGTACAGATTTGCCATCTATATATTTTCTTTGGTGGGGTGGTTCTGCTATGGTCTATGACCCATTTTTCAGTAGTTTTGTTTGCTTTCTTTTTAAATATATGATGTTGGCTTCCCTTTGAGCTCAGACAGCAAAGAATGTGCTTGTAATGCAGGAGACCTGGGTTTGATCTCTGCATCAGGAAGATCCCCTGGAGAAAAGAATGGCAATCTACTCCAGTATCTAGCCTAGAGAATTCCATGGACAGACTGTGGGGTTGCAAAGAGTCAGACATGAGTGACCTACTAACACACATATATGTAATGTATATTTCAGGTTCACAATCTAATGGTTTGATATGGTACATATCCATAGTGAAATAATGACCATATTCAAACTAATTAACATGAACATCTCTTCATATAGTTACCATTTGTGTGTGTGTGTGGTGAGAGAACCTGAAATCTACTCTTTTAGCAAATTTCTAATATACAGTACAGTGTTAAGTATAGTCATCATGTTGTGCACCAGATCTCTAGAACTCATTCACCTTATATAATGGCAACTTTGTACCCTTTGGCTCACATGTGCTGATTTCTCTCACCTCCCCATCCCTAGTAAGTGAGGGAAGTTGCTCAGTCATGTCCAACTCTTTGCGACCCCATGGACTGTAGCCTATCAGGCTCCTCTGTCCCTGGGATTTTCCAGGCAAGAGTGCTGGAGTGGATTGCCATTTCCTTCTCCAGGGGATCTTCCCGATCCAGGAATCAAACCTGGGTCTCCTGAATTGCAGGCAGACGCTTTACCGTCTGAGCCACCAGGGAAACTACTGTTCTATTCTATGCTTCTATGAATTCAATTTCATTAGATCTGCATATACATAACTCATGCAATATTTTTCTTAATATGTGTGGCATATTTCACTTAATATCTTCCAGTTTCTTTCATGTTGTTGCAAATGGCAAGATCTCCTCTTTAAGGCTAAATGACTTTCTGTTTGGGTGTAATCACAGTTCCTTATTCATTCGTCCATTAACAGAGACTTAGATTGTACATGTCTTGGTTGTTGTGAATAATGCTGAAGTAAACATGATTCGGGTGTTTGCCTTCTAATTGTTGACTTTTAGGAGTTCTTTGTAATTCTGGATAATAATCCTTTATTCAGAGTGTATTTTGCAAATATTTTCTTCTAATTTTTGTTTTTTTCATTCTCATGATACTATCTTTTGGAGAACAGAAATTTTAATTTTAGTGAAGTCCAGCTTTTTCAATTATTTCTTTCATGGATCATGTATTTTGTGCTCTCTCTTGAAAGGAATATTATATCCAAGGTTATCTAGGTTTTCTCCTGTTTTCTTTTAACAGTTGCATTATGTTGCATTTAGGTCTGTGCTTCATTTTGAATTAATTTTTGTGAAGAGTATAAGGTCTGTGTCTAGATTCATTTAAATCCCATTTGGTCATGGTGTATAACTCTTTTTATACATTTTTGGATTTGATTTGCTAACATTTTTGTCGAGAATTTTGCATCCTTATTTATGAGAGATAATGACCTGTAGTTTCCTTTTCTTATAGTATCTTGTCTGGTTTTGGTATTACAGTATTGCTGATCTCATTGAATGAATTGGGAAGTATTCCTTTTGCTTCTATCTTCTGAAAGAGATTATTGAGAATTGGTATAATTTCTTTCTTAAATGTCTGGTAGAAACTAGTGAACTCATCTGGACATGGTACTTTCTGCTTCAGAAAATTACTAATTGTTCAAGTGTTTAATATATCCAGGCCTATTAAGATATCTGTTTGTTGTTGCCTGAGTTTTGGCAGATTGTTCCTTTTATTGGAATTCCTCCATTTTATCTAGGTTATCAAATTTGGATATATGCATCAAAAAATTTCTACTAGTGTTTTTGCATATTTCCACTAGAGTATAGAGAAAACAGATTTTTTTTTTTAAAGAGAAGAAAAATGGATTCAGCATTTCTGAATGTTTTGAAAACCATTAAATACCATAAGAAAAAAAATCAATTCAGATGAAAACTGATTTGAAACTCAGCCTGTAGGTGACAATTTTTATCAGTTCACCATACTCATTGAATAACAATCCAAGCCCTGTGTTTTAGATACCCAATGCAGCATTTCCCCCTGCTCTCTTGTCTTCCAAGTCTTAACTTCCTTTGTTTTCTACTGCTATTGATTTGGAATGGCAAAATTTTGTTTAATTTGGGGGCTGAGATACAAGGCTACGCTTTGTTTACGAACATCATTCATGGCATGGATTCCGTAAGATGTGGATTTTGAGCGATTCATTTAAGACTGCTAAGAAGAGTTTAAGCTATTTTTTCTCACTTGACCAGCCTTCCTGTGGACTGTAAGTAAAATGTATGTTTTAAGTGATAGCAAGATTTAAGGGTGCAGTTAGAAACATTTACTACAGATATTAAACCTAAAGTGTGGCCTGTCATACATTTTTGATACATTTTCAAGCAAGAGATCATGTAAAAATCTGGTGATCATTAGGATAATGAAATTTGAATTCTAAGAACTAACTTTTCTGTAACTGTAATTATGAGTGTTTGTTATCAAGTATGTTTTACATAATAATTATTTTTTAGGGTCAGAAGCATCAGAGGATATAAAATACTGTTGTTCTAAAGCTTTTCTAGTGACCAGTTTTTACTCTTTGTTCATATGTATAAGATATCAGATTTGACATATTAATGATGTTAATTCAATATATTTCCTCTGTGGACTATATTTCTTTTATGGTCAGGGAAAAAACCTTCTCAGACAACTGGATTTCTTTTTAATTTCCTTCATTTCACCTCCTGTGTCAAAACTGTAATGACGATGCCCAGCATCGTATTTCTGGTGTCATCTCCCTGCTTCCATTGGGTTTTGATTATCTGTGTGATTAGGTTACTGATGTTGCTATCTACATCCTGCTTGTTCTGCTAATTTCTTTAGACACATTCTCTCAAACAGAAAGATGAGATCTTCTGCATTGCAGCATTTTTAAAGAATTTCTTTGTATTTTCCTGTAAACTTGTTTTAAAAGAGGATTTTCCACTGTCCACTTTTGAATGATTTAAATATAATTTAAGATACACTTAAAGAAAGTAAAAAAAAAAAAAAATAACCATTTAACATGTATATTAAGTTACTATAAAACACATGCAAGAAAAATAATGTGTGTCAAATATCAAACAGCCAAAAACATTAAATAGGTATACATCAAGGTCCATGTAATACAACACTATCACAAATGAAGGAATATATATTGTCCAGTGTTATAAACTAAGAAATGTGTATCTTAATCCAAAAAAAATTTGCACATGAGATCATCATTAGTTGAATCACAGGTCATTAATTATAAATTCCAACTGAATAACAATATAGATTCTATTTCTTACAGATAGGTCTTTGCAAAAATTGGCTGATTTGTGTCCATGTATGGCAAAAACCACTACAATATTGTAAAATAATTAGCCTCCAATTAAAATGAATTATTAAAAAATAAAATATAAAATACACATTCAGTTCAGTTCAGTCGCTCAGTCGTGTCCGACTCTTTAACAAAAAATAAAAAAGCATAGACATTAAAAAAAATTGCAGTAAACTTTCTTTAGTTCTCGAAGTATACATGCTAAAATGGAGATTTGCTTGCAGGAAATTTACTGGGGGATCCTCTCAGTATTAAAAGCCTGTGATATTGGTTGAAAGTTTGTCTCACCTTCAAATTCATAGGCTGAAATCTTGTGGTATCAGAAGCGAGGCCTTTTGGAGGTTGAGTGGGACATGAGGGTAAAGCTGTAATGACTGGGATTAGTGCCCTTATAGGAGAGACCCCAGAGAGCCCCTTCTCCCCTTCTCTCATGTGAGGTTACAGCAAGAAGAGGCCCCCCCCCCCATATCAGATCTGCTAGCACCTCGATCTTAGAACTTCTAACCTTCAAGCTATGAGAAATAAATGTCTCTAGCCATTGTTCATTAGCCACATAGTTTGTTATCTTGCTATATCAGCCAGACTGAACAACCTGTGCGGGAGGAAATGAAGGAAACAAGGTCTGCTCCAGGAACTGCAGTGCCATGGGAAGCTGTGCAGCTGGGTGGCCCTCAGAATTGTGAATGGAAACAAGAGGGCTGGGATGTCCTATCCATGCATACACATATCAGGAACTGGGAGGTTCCGGGTAGGGTGAAGCAGTTTCTATAGGCTGATAACAGTTCTAGGGAAGGGTTCAGTTGTGAACTGGCACCAGGGGAATCGCCTAGAAACTGAAAGGATGAATGCTTTAATCTGTAGTCATGGTAGTATAGGCTGCACACTCTACCTAGTCTTTACCATTGGCCAATAACCCAATAAATCTTGGTGATGTTCAGGACTTTAATATACTTTTCTAACTATCATAAAAGTATCATTCATTCATCAAACAAATGTTAAAATGTGATGCTTACTTAATGATGGTTTGAAAGATACAGTAAGAAAGTAAAACTTTTCCAAAAAAGGTGAATACAAAAATAAATTACACATTGGTAGAATGTTTTAAAAACAGTTGGAAATGAATTTTTTTAGATACTAGAAAAATTAAAAAGAAAATGCAAAATATGGCAAAGTATTAACAGTATATTTTCTTGTTTTAGTTATTTTTGGAACATAGATTTCGTGTATAGTTTTTGAAACAGTTTTTTATACTTTTTATATCTTCTCTCTTTTTTTTTTTTGCCAATGAACATGTATTATTTTGATAGACAAGTGATTTCAAAAATTAATAATGACTTTCAGGGAATAGCTTTGTATTTATAAAAGCTCCAAAGAGAGGAGTAAGAATCATGACATTATTCAGTGTTTAGGTTTCTGTGTAGTTAAGGACTGACAGACAGCCAATGAGTTTGCAAATCTAGGGTTTGATACTTGTTTACTTTCTCTGGGCATTCTATTGTTATTTTTTAGCATGCTTGTTTTGCCCTGAAGGTTGCATATTATTACTGCTGAATCAAGACCATGCTATCCTGAAAAGCAACTTACTATTATATATAAATTTTGCTGATAGCAGTAATTTTTCAATTTTGTTACACTTCACTACATCCTGGAGGAATTTATCCAGATCTCTGTTTTTTTTTTTTTTTTTTAATTCTGTTTTTTCATATCACATGTCCAGGAACAAAAAACACAATATTATGTAAGAGACCACGCTACTCCTAGAGTGTTCATTTCCTAAATACAGTAATCTGTAGCAACTTTTATAGAAAAATGAAGCTTTGGGATATGTGAGGCATTTAGGGAGGAGGGATTTTGGGAGGGGGAGAGAAAGACAAGAATGTAAATGGAAAGAGATAAAGAGAAGGAAGCAAACTAGAATGATGAGGGAAATTAGAAAATGATTTCTGGTTGGTATATCTGTCTTCATTCCATTACCGATAGAAATAGCACCTATACTTCTTACAGCCTCTGGTCCCAGGGCTAACACCATTTCTGAAGGTGCAGGGGAAGGCCATGCTGCTTTAATTTCAGCACAAGGGCATCTGTGTTCGAAACCTACATCTTAATAAGGTCTGTTTTAGATATCGGATATCTAAGCACTGTTTTTTTGTATTAGCTACATTTCTGTGTGATCAGTTCTCTAGGCTGCCACGCAAATAAAATACATGGATGTATGTATATGAAATCGTTGTTCCTATAATTGTGCTGTGCCTGATCTCAAAGCAAATTGTTGATACGTTTATGTGCCCTGGCTTGTTTCTTGTTATTAGAACACAGTATTTCTGAAAACACAATAGTGAATATTATCTTTTTAAAGCTTTTATTTATCAGCTTATCTACCAGAATCATGTGATAAATGCCATGTTTAAGAGATAGTAATTCTAAATAGTATGTATTGTTACATAGTATTTATTCCTTTCACTATTATAACTGGAAAATACAGGCAACTGGTTATTCTATAAAAAGAGAGATAAATGGGATTTATATGTTGTATGCCAAAATAAAATTATAATAGAGCTACAGGAAATTATAAACTTGAGGAAAAAATTAACATAAAGTGTCAAATCTTTATAAGTTCACAAAAGTCCATATGAAAAAAATCACCAAATTCTCTTGGATATAAATAGTATTGCTAGTAGTATGGAAACAGCTTGCTTACTTTTTATTCCACAGGTGCCTTGTCATGGAAAGTTTGAAGGAAGGATATTGTTAATGTTTTCTGTATATAAAATTAGAGTTTATTAAAAATTATAAGAGTGAACTAGTAAACCTGAAAGGCAAAACATCTATGAATCATACTGAGTATGGACCAGTAATTGATGACCACAGTTATCTTGAGAGAAGAGATTTAATACAATGCTAAAACAGACTTGAACATGCATTTCTTGGTTGTGCTTTTATATATACAACACATCTAGACACATGAATATGTGGAGATCACACCAAGTGGGAAGAAGGTCTGTGTTAGGAAGAAAATGCCAGGAAACATAGATAAAACCGTTGAGGAATTTATTATTTGTTTTATAGGTAGAGGGGCTTCCCTGTTGACTCAGACAGTAAAGCATCTGCCTGTAATGTGGGAGACCTGGGTTTGATCCCTGGGTTGGGAAGATCCCCTGAAGAAGGAAATGGCAACCCACTTCAGTATTCTTGCTTGGAGATTCCCCATGGACAGAGGAGCCTGGTGGGTTGCAGTCCAAGTAGTTGGACATGACTGAGAGACTAAGCACACGCACAGCATGAATAAATCAGGGGCTTTGCAGGTGGTGCTAGTGGTAAAGAACATGCCTGTCAATGCAGGAGACGTAAGAGAAGTGGGTTAAATCCCTGGGTTGGGAAGATCCCCTGGAGAAGGAAATGGCAGCCCGCACCAGTATTCTTGCCCGGACAATCCCATGTACAGTGGAGCCTGGTGGGCTACAGTTCATGGGGTCACAAAGAGTTGGATACGAATGAAGTGACTTAGCATGCATGAATAAATCAACACCCAAATCCCTGATCATTTTGGATCTTGTTGCCAAGCTGGCTTCACAGAACTATGAGTGCCTGGGTTGGCAGTTTGCTCCACTCTGGAGAGCTTAAATCCAACAAAAGATGAATCTGTGTGATCTGTGTAGTAATGGCAGTGGCAGTTTGGCAGCTCTTTTGATTCAAACTCAGTTTAGCTGTCCTCTCCCCTTCGTTTTCTCCCCTTTATTCCATGCTTTTTTATTCTTAACTAAGAGCTACTCATCTAAGATATAAATGAAAAATAGAAATGAACAAAGAGCAATGTTGAAGAAAATGCAAATACATACTTTGAAACCATGAAAATGTTCAGGTCATCCCATAAAATAGCTTAAAATGGCCAAGAGAAATGACATTACACAGTAAATGGCAGTGGGTCAGGGTGAATTTGGAAAAGGACAAGGGAAAAGGTCATAGAAAAAATGAGCAAAAATGAGCTTAAGGTCACTATTTTAATATAAAAGTATCAAAATACACTTTTTAGAGGTGTTAAAGCAAGGGCTTTAAGATCCTTTAAAAACTTAGTAAATGCTCATTAAATGTGAGGTGCTGTTATTATTTGCCATATAACTTTTTTCCTCTAAGTATCTCTAATACATAATAGTTTATTTTTACTTTCTAAGTTTATGCATACAGTACAATGCACTATTTTTCACAGTATCTGATTTCTTTTACTCAACATTATGCCTTTAAGATTCATCCGTGTGTTTTGGTGAATTTGTAGTTCATTTCCAATGCTGCATAATATCTTATAGTTTGTATATAAACACTGTGTTTATCTATTCTATTATTAACGGGCATTTAATTACTTGTTTGAACCTATTTTGAACACTTCTACTTTCTATACTCTTTTCCATGTATCTGGGGCATTATAAGCATACATTTCTGTGGGCTATATACTCAGAAGTAGAAGAGGGAATATGTGTATCTTCAGTTTTAGTCAATACTGCCCAATTTTGTTCAGAATAGTTTACAAAAACTCTATTCCATTGCCATTTATAAGAATTCACTTTTTCACGAAAATTTTCTATTGTCAAACATTTTAATTTTGCCAATCTGATGGACTCATACTGATATCATTGTGATTTTAATTTGTATTTCCCTATAATTATTTCATCTGATTGATGACTGTCATTTATAACTTTCTTCCTACTTCCATCTTGGATATTCCTTTTGAAAAAGTGTATGGATTCATTACATATTCTAATGTATTGTTTATAGTTATAAGATAAAGTCAAGCATGTATCTGCTGATACTTTTTAAGTTGACCTGTCTTTATACTTAGAAATGTCTCTTAATAGTAGGCTTCCCTGGTGGCTCATGGAAAAGGCAATAGCAACCCACTCCAGTACTCTTGCCTGGAAAATCCCATGGACGGAGGAGCCCGGTGGGCTGCAGTTCATGGGGCCGCGAGGAGTCGGACTTGACTGAGCGACTTCACTTTCACTTTTCACTTTTCCCTTTCATGCATTGGAGAAGGAAATAGCAACCCACTCCAGTGTTCTTGCCTGGAGAATCCCAGGGACGGGGGAGCCTGGTGGGCTGCCGTCTATGGAGTCGCACAGAGGCAGACACGACTGAAGCGACTTAGCAGCAGCATAATTAATGAGGTTAGGAACATTTTATAGATCTATTAGCTCTGTTGACATTCTCTTTTGTGAAGTACCTGCTCACATCTTGTGCCATTTTTTATTAGATTCTTTTTCTGTTTCTTGTCAGTTTTGAAAGCATGTACACATTTGGGGTACAAGCTTCTGGTTGATAATGTGTCAAAACAACTGATAGATGCTTTACTATCAGCATTATTTTTTGTGTGTGTTTGTATATGAAGCAAGTTCTTTTTTTTTTTTTTTTTTTCCAGTTTGGATGTTTTAGCATCAATTCTTGAAAAGACCACCTTGCTCTCCCTGCTCTATGATGTTGCCTCTTTTTTAAAAATCAAGTGTTCATAGATACCTAGGTCTGTTTTTATTTTGCTGCATTTGGTTTTTCTAAGACAGACCCACTCTTTCATTTCCATAGTTTTAGGACAAATCTTGACTTTCAATAAAGCAGGTTCTCTCCTCCTGACTCTTTCAAAATTTCTTTGCTATTTTCTGACCATTTTGTTTTCATACAAATTTTAGTATCAGTTTTCCACCAAAAAGAAATATTTTTAAGTATTCAGATTTTGTGTGGGATTGCATTATATCTATAAATTGGAAAGAACTGACATCTTTAATAATACTGAGCTTTCTAAACCATGAACATGATTTATGTCTCACCCCACACCTGCATTAGATGTTTCTTTTGTTAAAATTTAATAGCTTTCTTTGTAGAGTTTTGCATATCTCCTGGGAGCTATATTCCTAAGTATCTGATAATTCATCTCTTGATCCTTCTGCCTTCTAGGTATATCCAATCACAATAACAATAGTATTTTAATTTTTTTTTCAATCTTAAAAATTTATCACTCTATCTTGTCTTGCTGCCTTAGCCAAAACCTCCAATATAGTGATTAACAAAAACAGACAAAGCAGGGTTTTTTTTTAACCTAAGCTCAATGGAAAACATTTTATGTCTCCAATTAAGATGTTTGCTACAGATGTTTTTGTACATATAGTGAAGAAATAAGCAAAAATTATTGGGCTGACCAAAAAGCTCATTTGGTTTTTCCAGAAGATATTACAGGAAAACCCAGATGAACCTTTTGGCCAACCAAATATTAAACAAGGAAGTTATCCATGACTCCTTTTAATCTCTCATGCCCTACATCATACTCACTAGCACCCCTTACCACCTCCAGGTAGGTATATAGCTTTCTTGACATACATCAAGCAGAGGTTTTTATTGGTCTTCATTTTTTATATAGCTGGATATGCACCTGTAAGAACATTTTCCCATTAGAATCTTACTAATTCCGATTAATTTGAATAATTTAAATTGATTACTCAATTTTTATCTTTCAAAATTCGAATTTAAAATACCTCTATTAAGTGAATATTTTATATTTGTCTGGCATTATCTTTCGTGTAGGGGCTTTCCCATAGATAGGCAGGGTTGCTGCCCTTTTGCTGCTATTCATTTGGTCAGTCATGTCCAACTCTTTGCAACCCCATGGACAGCAAAATGCCAGGCCTCCCTGTACTTCACCATCTTCTGGAGCTTGCTCAAACTCACATAAGTTGAATGGGTGATTCCATCCAACCATCTCATCCTCTGTCACCCCCTTCTCCTCCTGCCTTCAATCTTTCCCAGCATCAGGGTCTTTTCTAATAAATCAGCTCTGTGCATTGGGTGGCCAAAGTATTGGAGTATCAGCCCTTCCAATGAATACTCAGGATTGATTTCCTTTAGGATTGACTGGTTTGATTTCCTTGCAGTCCAAGGGACTCTTCAGGAGTCTTCTCCACGCCACAGTTCAAAGGCATCAATTCTTCGGTGCTCAGCCTTCTTTACGGTCCAACTCTCATATCCATACATGACTACTGGGAAAAATCATAGCTTTGACTCTGCAGACCTTTGTCAGCAAAGAAATGTCTTTGCTATTTAATAAACTGTCTAGGTTTGTCATAGCTTTTCTTCAAGGAGCAAGTGTCTTTTAATTTCATGGCTGCATTCACCATCTGCAGTGAGTTTGGTGCCCAAGAAAATAAAGTCTCTCACTGTTTCCATTGTGTCCCCATCTATTTGCCATGAAGTGATGGGACTGGATGCCATGATCTTCATTTTTTGAATGTTGAGTTTTAAGCCAGCTTTTTCATTCTTCTCTTTCACTTCCATCAAGAGACTCTTTAGTTCCTCTTCTCTTATGGCTTTCTGCCATAAGGGTAGTGTCATTGCTCATCTGAGGTTATTGATATATCTCCCTGCAATCTTGATTCCAGATTGTGCTTCATCCAGCCAAGCATGCCACATGATGTACTCTGCATTTAAGTTAAATAAGCAAGGTAACAATATGCAGCCTTGACATAACTCCTTTCCCAATTTGAAACCAGTCCATTGTTCCATGTCTGGCTCTAACTGTTGCTTCTTGACCTGTATATAGGAGGCAGGTAACGTGGTCTGGTATTCCCATCTCTTAAAGTATTTTCTACTGTTCGTTGTGATCCACACAGTCAAAGGCTTTAGCATAGTCCGTGAAGCAGAAGTAGACCTTTTTCTGGAATTCTCTTGCATTTTATATGATCCAGCGGATGTTGGCAATTTGATCTCTGGTTTCTCTGCCTTTGCTAAATCCAGCTTGAACATCTGAAAATTCTCAGTTCATGTACTATTAAAGCCTAGCTTGGAGAATTTTGAGCATTAATTTACTAGCATGTGAGGTGAATTCAATTGTGTGGTAGTTTGAACATTCTTTGACATTACCTTTCTTTGGGATTGGAATGAAAACTGACCTTTTCCAGTCTTGTGGTCACTGCTGAGTTTTCCAAATTTACTGGCATATTGAGTGCAGCACTTTCACACTATCATCTTTGAGGATTTCAGATAGGCCAGTGGGTATTCTATCACTTCCAATAGCTTTGTTCGTAGTGATGCTTCCTAAGGTCCACTTGACATCATATTCCAGGATGTCTGGTTCTAGGTGAGTGATCACACCACTGTGGTTATCTGGGTCATTAAGATCTTTTTTGTATAGTTCTTCTGTGTATTCTTGCCACCTCTTCTTAAAATATGTTTCTATTATTAGGTCCATACTGTTTCTGTCCTTTATTTTGCCCCAATTTGCATAAAATGTTCTCTTGGTATCTCAAATTTTCTTGAAGAGATCTCTGGTCTTTCCCATTCTATTGTTTTCCTCTATTACTTTGCATTGATCACTTAGAAAGGCTTTCTTATCTCTCTTTGCTGTTCTTTGGAACTCTGTATTCAGGTGGGTATGTCTTCCTTTTCTCCCTTGCCTTTCACATCTCTTCTTTTTTTCAGCTATTTGTAAGGCCTCCTCAGACAACCATTTTGCCTTTTTGCATTTCTTTTTCTTGGGGATGGTTTTGATCACTGCCTTCTATACAATGTTATGAACCTCCATCCATAGTTCTTCAGGTACTCTGTCTATCAGATCTAATCCCTTGAATCCATTTGTCACTTCCACTGTGTAGTTATAAAGGGTTTGATTTAGGTCATATCTGCATGTTCTATTGATTTAAGTCTGAATTTTGCAATAAGAAGTTCATGATCTGAGCCATAGTCCTCTCCCAATCTTGTTTTGCTGACTGTGTAGAGCTTCTCCATCTTTGGTGGCAAAGAATATAATCAATCTGATTTCAGTATTGAGCATTTGGTGATGTCCATGTGTAGAGTCATCTCATGTTGTTGGAAGAGGGTCTTTGCTATGACCAGGGCATTTTCTTGGTGAAACTGTTAGCCTTTGCCCAGCTTCATTTTGTACTCATGACCAAACTTGCCTGTTTCTCTGGACTTCCTACTTTTGCATTCCAGTTCCCTACAATGAAAAGAACTTTTTTTTTGGGGGGGGAGGGGGGTGTTATTTCTAATTTGGTGTTGGTCTTCACAGAACATGCCTTTTAGTATATCTATTTTTTTTTAAGATCTAAATGCTAAGTAATTATACTTTGTTTAGTCACTATGTTCAACTCTTTTGTGACCCCATGGGTTTTAGCCCACCAGGCTCCTCTGTCCATGGGATTTCCCAGGCAAATATACTGGAGTGGGTTGCCATTTCCTTCTCCAGGGGATCTTCTTTACCCAGGGATGGAACCCACTACTCCTGCATTGGCAGGTGGATTCTTTACCAATGAACCACCAGGGATACCTTTATCTATTTTAAAATAAGCATTGAGTAAAACCTATTGTGATTTTTTTTTCAAATGGAAAAAGTCTGTTTACAGACCACCTTTTATGCTGTCCTTAGTCAGTCAGTCATGTCCACCTCTTTGCGACCCCATGGACTGTAGCCCACCAGGCTCTTCTATCCATGGGGATTCTCCAGTTAAGAATACTGGAGTGGTTTGTCATGTCTTCCTCCAAGGGATCTTCCCAGCCAAGGGTTCAAGCCCAGATCTCTCATATTGCAAGTGGATTCTTTTCCATCTGAGCCACCAGGGATGCCCACCTTAGAAAAACTCAAATAGACTTCCATCTGTTAGCAACAGAGAACATACTATTGTCAACATTTTCACCCATGTTTGGGCTATAGGCTACTAAAGAGACAAGTGACTTTAAGGGTGGTCATAACAACTAAGCAGCTAGCAGATTTGCAAATATTTTAGGGCTTCTAGAATGAAACATTTAGATACATAGTTTAGTAATTTCTTTAAGATTAATTAAAACAGCTTTGTTTCACAGTATGAGTGTTAAATACAGCCATATATTACTAAATCCAAATAATGGATTTACTTTTTTTTTTTTTTTTTAGAAAATTGTCTTGCTGGCTCTCTGTCTGAAGGTGAAGGGTGAGAACCCAAACTAATCCTTTGGCTTGTTCTGACCAAATAAAATTTTTGATAGGCTTCCTTCAGGTTCCCCATCCCCAAAGTACACTTTCTAGTCTTACTGCCCCAATTCCTCCCTCCCTTCCTAACTTTTCTGAGTAATTCTTTTGGGGCTTCCCTGGTGGCTCAGAGGTTAAAGCGTCTGCCTCCATTGCAGGAGGCCCGGGTTCGATCCCTGGGTCGGGAAGATCCCCTGGAGAAGGAAATGGCAATCCACTCCAGTATTCTTGCCTGGAGAATCCCATGGACGGAGAAGCCTAGTAGGTTACAGTCCATGGGGTCGCAAAGAGTTGGACACGACTGAGCGACTTCACCTCACTATGCTACTTGGGGGAAAGATAATGAAAACCACATTGTCATTTCTCCTTGAATTTGATTTTTATTCTCCTTATGGTATGAAATGAGAAAAATACTGTGTGATCTTGAAGAGTGGTCATAATTGATCACAAAATCATTTTTCTTCAACTCCAAAACACATTTTGAACAAATGCTTATCTACAGATATCACCAATGCAGCATTTTTGTTTAGTTGGCTATTTTAACCACTTTTTCTCTAATAAGTTATGCTTACTGACTCATCCTTCTCTCACAACAAAATTTCAACAGAATCCTCCAAAGTTAATGAAAAGAAACATTTTTCCTTTCTTATATCCCTAATTTTTATCTTACTTTAGCAAAAGATTTTTCTTTTGGAAAAATTTTTGCCTCTTTAAAATATTTAAATTAAAGAAATGTTTAGCTAACTCAATGATAAAATATAGAACAAACCTTTGTTGAACGTTTATGTCTTTATTATTTGTTGAATGCTAACTCATACCTCTCACTGTCTAAATGTTGGGATATTTGGTTGAAAGTCATTAAAATCCTCCAGAAACTTAATCTACAGGAAGCAGATCTGTATAGAGCTAACGTCTATGGGAGATTGTATGAGAGCTTTTCAGCAAAGAAGAGGATTGGGAGAGTGATAGACTTCATAAACGTTGACCTTTCCATTATTGAAATTTAATTGGTGAAATGAGAAATAGCAGAAAGTTTAAAAATCAAGTATAATAATTAAAAACTTAGTACCATGCTCAACAGATTCTGCAAAAGTTCAGTAGGAGCAACCCTTTCCTTTTAAGAAAGCTATTTGATAGGTATTACAAGAAGAAAATGGAAATTGATTAAGCAAAAAATGGAGGAGGGAATTCAAACTAAGACAGCAAGCTCTGTCTCTAAAGCAAAGTGAATTGAACTCATCTCTTTGATCCTCTAATGAAGATTTTGCTTTGCTGCACTGAATGTCTGTGGCAGGTTTTCTACTGTAGTTGTGTGCTAGCTCTAGCCAGGCAGGAAAATTAGCAGTAAGCTGGGAATCAGAAAGTTCCCTTTCTGATACACTGGTTGACATTATTATATTTGACATTTGCACAAGAAATGAAATCTAGTTTCTTGATCTATGAGATGACGTTAATACAGAATATGTCTTTGCTTACAAGGATGTTATTTCCAAAAAATTAGGTAATAGAATTGAACATTTTTTTTAATACAATTAATGTGTATGTGTATGTTTAGTATGTATGTATGTGTATGAAATAACTTTGGGCGATATAGATAGAATCACAGAATCAGACAATGCAGAGTGGCTGATTTCCTCTTTTCCCACTGGACCTCTCTAGATGGTCCCTTTCTCTCATCTGTTTAAATGTAAGGATCATTATAGCTGTATAATGATACAGATTTTACTGTATATGCTAAATTTCCAAGATGAATGGTCCTTACATTAATGGGAGTTGGGTACAAAGGTTTATTTCAGAATTCATCTTGTTGGAAATTCTGAAACGCCCTTTAAAATCCCCAAGGGAGGTGTTATAACACATTTAACTAATATGCAATCAGAGTTAAGTTATATAGCACAGGCTACTTAGTGGCAAAGTTAAAACACAAGCTGGATTTTGAAGTCCCATTTCATTTTTCTTCGTGAGTGTGTAGAGCAATATGTTTATGTTTTAAACCTTTATTATGTATGAAAAGGGAAAGTGCCGTAGCTGAGAACCTTTTGTAATTGCATATCACCTGCTATTTACTTAGCTAATCAGAAGTGTTAGTTTTCCCTGTGGGGAAAATTAACATTCACAAGATATAATAAAAGAGCCTGTCAGTTTATCATATCTCTGGAAAGTATAAGCCTACTTTCCAACTATATCTATGCATAAATTAAGTAGTCAAAGTTATAAATAAATGTACTTTCTATTAATTTGCATTATGCAAGTTTATTTTTTGCTATATATTTTTCTAGGCAATGTAACTCTTACTTTTCTTGCATAGTCAAAAACAAAGATATAACTGTTCTCCACTCTAAAAACTGACTCTTTAGATAGATTTTTGATGATTTAAGTGGTTAATGATTAATTTTTTACATAGCTAATGCAAAACACAGATGTGTATAAGAGACAGGCATTATATATATACATATATAAAGATATATATTTGTATATAAATAATTGACTTTAGGATGATTTTCTAACTGTGCTCAACTGGGCTTATTGGAAGAGAAATTTAGTAAATACATATGATTTAATGCAGGGAATAGATTTAAATGAAATATTTTTAAAAAGCAATTTCCTTAGCACCATTTAAACTAGGAAAATAAATGTTATTTATCTATCCTTTTGACCATGGTCTAGAAACTCATTTTAAGACATTTTTAAAAAGTGGTTAATAATTAATGTGGATGAGGTGTTTGGAGTACGTGGCAAGGGAAAGTTGAGAACTACTCCATTAAAATAAGGTCTAAACAAAATCCTTCATGGGGCTTTAGGATTTAAACTGCCTATGGTGGTGGGAAAAATAATTTATCTTTATATATATATATATACACACACAAATCTTTATTCTCTTTATATATACTTATATGTGTGTGTGTGTGTGTGTATGTATATGCATATATGTGTGTGTGTAAAATGTATTGTCCTGGATTGTTACATGTGATTTATTCACAAAATGCTGGTTACAGAACTGGTTACAGTTTGATTATAATGGTCTATAAGAATGTGAAGTGTGGCATTAGTACCTGGGTGGTTTTAAAAGATAAAAAATTCAAAACTTCTTCAAGATTAAAGTATAAAGATTACTTCAGTATATTCAGTAAAAACTCTAAAGTGTCTTATAAATATACTAGTGTTTATGTATGTTCCATTCAAATTATAGCAATAAAATCAGAATTAGGATTATTTTTTTTGTGAGGAGGCGGAGGGAGGGAGGCTTTCCTGGTGGCTCAGACAGTGAAGAATCTGACTGCAGGGCAGGAGACTCAGATTCCATCCCTGGGTTGATCCCCTGGAGAAGGGAATGGCAACCCACTCCAGTGTTCTTGCCTGGAGAATTTCATGGACAGAGAAGTTTGGTGGACTATAGTCCATGGGGTTGCGAAGAGTCGGACATGACTGAGTGACTAATACTTTCACTTTCCACTTTTCAGTTAAATTTTTAAGCTTTTCATTAGTTTTCAAGGAAGTAGACCTTGGGAAAACCCCAGCCCTTATGTAGCCTAAATTCATAGTTGGTTTATTTTAGTTGCATAGTTCATTGAATTTTATACTAGTTGTAAACTTATTATCTATGAGTTATGTTGTAACCTTATCAGTAAGTGTTCTAGGAGAAGAATCAAGGTAACTTCTCTAGCTTTTTCATTTGAAAGATATCTTTATTAATGAAATAATTTGTCTTAAAGCTAATGAATAAAAGAGCCTGCTGGAGCATTACTGATGTATTTTCACACTTCAGTTTTTAGAAATATGAATACCAATGAGGATTTGCTTTTACACGTTAAGGTTTTTTAATAAAGATGAGAATTTTTAGGTCTATCTACTGTTTCCAATGGAAAGAGTACATATGTATTTTATAAATCACCTACTCCATAAAAATATTATGCATTTTATATAAATGTAAAAATAATAGATTTGCAATCTAATCTCATTACCACTTGTGGCTTTCTCCAATTTCACTTGTGTTTTCTTTCATGGACTAAAAGAAGAGACATACAACATGGAGCACCATCTCTCATGCTTCCTTGGTAAAGCAAGTATCTTGGAATCCCAGATACTTTTTCAGGAATTTTTATAGAGATGTGTGAATAGCAAAGAAACGTAAAACAAAATATTGATCTAAAAGGATATAAACTTGAGCTGTGTTCTCTGTTGTAATAAAACTAGCTGAGTGGAATTTACTGATTGTCAAAGATGGTCATTCAGGAGCTGTAAAAGAGCATTTTAACAGAACATAGATTTTTAAAAATAATTTATTTTATTTGGAGGATAATTACTTTACACTATCGTGATGGTTTTTGCAATATATCAACATGAATCTGCCTTAAGTGTATCGTGTCCCCCCCCCACCCCCCTCCCCA
>SJYT01054049.1:67933-93070 GCA_006410635.1 Cephalophus harveyi
CATCCCTCCCTACCCTATTCCTCTGGGATGTCCCAGAGCACTGGCTTTCCTGCCCCGCTTCATGCATCAAACTTGCACTGGTCATCTATTTTACATATGGTAATGTACATGTTTCAATGCTGTTCTCTCAAATCATCCCACCCTTGCCTTCTTTCACTGAGTCCAAAAGTCTTTTCTTTCCATCTGCGTCTCCTTTGCTGCCTTCATGTAGGATCATCAGTACCATCTTTTTACATTCCATGTATGTGCTTTAATATACAGTATTTGTCTTTCTCTTTCTGACTTCATTTCTGTATAATTGGCTCTGGGTTTATCCACCTCATTAGAACTGACTCAAATTCATTCCTTTTTATAGCTGAATAATATTTCATCATGTATATGTACCATAACTTCCTTATCCATTCATCTTTCAATGGACATCTACGTTGCTTCCATGTTCTAGCTATTGTAAATAGTGCTGCAGTGAACATTGGGGTACATGTTACTCTTTCAATTCTGGTTTCTTCAGTGTGTATGCCCAGCAGTGGGATTGCAGGCAATGGCACCCCACTCCATTACTCTTGCCTGGAAAATCCCATGGATGGAGGAGCCTGGTAGGCTGCAGTCCATGGGGTCGCTGAGTCAGACACGACTGAGCGACTTCACTTTCACTTTTCACTTTCATGCATTGGAGAAGGAAATGGCAACCCACTCCAGTGTTCTTGCCTGGAGAATCCCAGGGATGGCGGAGCCCAGTGGGTTGCCATCTGTGGGGTCGCACAGAGTCGGACACGACTGAAGCGACTTAGCAGTAGCAGCAGCAGCATGACAGGTCTATTCCCAGTTTTTAAAGAAATCTCCACACTGTTCTCCAGGCTGTCCCAGTTTGCATTCCCACCAACAGTGAAAGAGGGTTCCCTTTTCTCCATACCCTCTCCAGAGTTTTTTTTGTAGACTTTTTGATGATGGCCATTCTAAATGGCGTGAGATGATACTCATCGTGGTTTTGATTTGCATTTCTCTGAGAATGAGTGATGTTGAGCATCTTTTCATGTGTTTTTTAGCCATCTGCATGTCTTCTTAGGAGAAATGTCTGTTTAGGTCTTTTGCCCACTTTTTGATCGGGTTGTTCATTTTTCTGGTATTGAGCTGCATGTGCTGCTTGCATATTTTGTAGATTAATTCTCTGTCAGTTGTTTCATTTGCTATTATTTTCTCCCATTTTGAGGGTTGTCTTTTCACCTTGCTTATAGTTTTCTTTGTTGTGTAAAAACTTTTAAGTTAACTTAGGTCTCATTTTTTAAATTTCTGTTTTTATTTCCATTACTCTGGGAGGTGGGTCATTGAGGATCTTCCTGTGATTTATGTCAGGGGGTGTTCTGCTTATGTTTTCCTCTAGGAGTTTTATAGTTTCTGGTCTTATGTCATTAATTTATTATTATGACATTATTTATATAATAAATTAATAATTATATAATTATTAATGATGCATTATTTATGTCATTAATCCATTTTTGTGTATGGTGTTAGAAACTGCAGAACATAGATGTTAACCAAGTAAGACAGCTAGTGTATTGAAAAAGAAAAGAGAATGAGGTGGCTTTAGACATGCTATGAGGCTAATGTCTTTAGTGATTCCTCCCTCAAATATCATGATATGAGCACCTTTCTATCTGATCTCAGGCATTCTGTTGTAATACTACAATCTCAGAAATGTAAAATTAACTTTAATGTGTCCTATAACAGAGGCAACAGTGTTACTTCTATTACACTAATATGTAGATTATACATATTCATAGATTATAATTAGTCATTTTAAAAACTTATCTGAGGCAAGATTATCACATGAGGCAGGAGATGTTTTACTTTGAAATGATGCATTTTATTAAGATATTATTGATAAGCACTTTTATAGTCAGCAATATACAGTGCATAACCATGCATATTGATGAGTACTAATTTGTAATGGTAATAAGGACTGAGCTATTAGAATTATCAAAAAGGCCAAGTGCATTTTTACATAAACTAAAATGCAACAACAGTTGTGTTCATCACTTATTCACATTCTAGACTAACCATGTAAAGTATTGTATTCTTAATAGTTGATTTTTAAAAATGTTGATATTCTAGCTTGGAAGCAAACAAAGCATTTGGAGGACATATTTCATTTCAGTTTTCCTAGTGTGTTGGTTTCAAACGCTAAGATTATAAGGAATTTAAGGTAACATGGAGGTGAGTTGAATTTAAGGGAGGATAGTACACAGGTCAGACACGACTGAGCGACTTCACTTTTACTTTTCACTTTCATGCATTGGAGAAGGAAATGGCAACCCACTCCAGTATTCTTGCCTGGAGAATCCCAGGGATGGGGGAGCCGGGTGGGCTGCCGTCTATGGGGTCGCACAGGGTTGGACACGACTGAAGCGACTTAGCAGCAGCAGCAGTACACAGGTCACCCAAATAAGCTGCCCTAGGTAAGGGAACACTGAAGTGGACGTAACAAAATCCTTTCGTTCTACCTCAAAATGTTGTTTCCCTGAGGACTGTGGATAGTAGTGAATGGAGAATACACTTAGAATAGGCTTTTCGTACCAGAACAAAGGTAAAACAAAAACATACGTTCTTTCTCAAACTAGTAATTATTTTTAAAGACAAGAAGCAATATACACTCCTGAAGTTTGCTGCTTGACAGCTGATAATCAGCAGAAGCTAGCAGTCCCCCTGGGGCTCACTTTAATCTTATTCTTTTGATATTGAGCTGCATTTTAAGGCTCCATACAAGATGCTCTTTTAAAGCTTGTATTTATAAAAACAATCTTAGCTTGAAATTTGTTATCTGCACATGTTAAGTGCCATGAGACAAGATGGAAATCTTTTTTGGGGTATTGCCCTCATGGCATACCAATAAATGGTGACCTTCTATTGGTGTGTGCCACATGAAAAACTACTTTGTAATCAATGTGTATTTTTAATATAAGTGTAGATTTTAAATAAAAATGGCCACACTGGAATTTGGTGGCATATATATATATATATATATATATGCAATTGGTAAAAATGTCATGAAATAAATGAACCTTGATAAGGCATTTACATTTTTACTCCTGATTTAATCAAAGAAAGGTAGGCAAAAATGCTAGTCTTTTTCAGAAATTTTCCAGTACCATCACTTTCGGAGATCAAATCTGGAAGTAAAGTCCTTTGGGACATTTCTTAAAAAACTAAATGCTGAATCCTGATTGATAAAGAATAACAACCCTTCCTTTAAGAGACTTATCTAAATTCCAGTTGATATTATCATATTTTTCTTTTACAATGTGATGACAAGTATATAAAGTAGATTTTTCAATTTTAGTTCCTAAATCCAGTTCACAATCTCAGAGAGGATATAATTATACTCATTTCTTTCTCTCTTTTTAATCTATCTCCTCCTTTTGAGGTAAATAGAACCAAATGACACCTTTTCACTCTCTTGGATAAGCTGATTAAGCGTTCTCAAGAATGGATTATTAAGATTATAGATAAAAGTAGTGAGAATAATTTTGGAATATCTTAAAATGACTTAGAGACATTACTTTGCCGACTAATGTCCGTCTTGTCAAGGCTATGGTTTTTCCTGTGGTCATGTATGGATGTGAGAGTTGGACTGTGAAGAAGACTGAGCGCCGAAGAATTGATGCTTTTGAACTGTGGTGTTGGAGAAGACTCTTGAGAGTCCCTTGGACTGCAAGGAGATCCAACCAGTCCATTCTGAAGGAGATCAGCCGTGGGATTTCTTTGGAAGGAATGATGCTAAAGCTGAAGCTCCAGTACTTTGGCCACCTCATGTAAAGAGTTGACTCATTGGAAAAGACTCTGATGCTGGGAGGGATTGGGGGCAGGAGGAGAAGGGGACGACCGAGGATGAGATGGCTGGATGGCATCACGGACTCAATGGATGTGAGTCTGAGTGAACTCTGGGAGATGGTGATGAACAGGGAGGCCTGGCGTGCTGCGATTCATGGGGTCGCAAAGAGTCAGACACGACTGAGCGACTGAACTGAACTGAACTTCTGATTGAACTTATAGTAATGAATGACCTATAAGAGTGCAGACTGTGTGATCTCAGTTATACTGAGTTAACTTCAGTATAAATTTAACATTCCTAACTTTAATATAAATATAATATTTACATTAACACAGATAAGACCAAGACAACAGATATATTATTGTAGTAGTGTTGTAAAATTGCTTAATTTTGAATACACATTGCTTAAGCAAGAGTACTGGAGTGGGGTGCCATTGCCTTCTCCTAATATAATATACATATGCTCAAATTATGTGGAAAGGTATGTGACATTTATGGTAACAAATCAGAAGATATATGGTTATACAGTAGGATTGCAATAGGCTGCTTGTAACAGAAATCTGACAGCAATGGATTAATAGCTTTTTCCTATAATAAGAAATTTGAAGATGAGCAGACCAGCACTGGTGCAGCAATGTTATGATATCAAGGACCCTACTGAGTGACTTCACTTTCACTTTTCTCTTTCCTGCGTTGGAGGAGGCAATGGCAACCCACTCCAGTGTTCTTGCCTGGAAAATCCCAGGGACGGGGGAGCTTGGTGGGCTGCCGCCTATGGGATCGCACAGAGTTGGACATGACTGCAGCGACTTAGCAGCAGCAGCAGCAACCTTGTCTGACTCCTTGGGCTACCATTCTTAGCATGTGACTTTTCCCTTATGGTCACAGGCTGGCTGCTACAGATGTCTTATCTGTGTCTCAGGCAGGAGCAAAGGAGAACAAAAGCAAAAAGTACAAATCAGCTAAGTTTTTCCTTTATACCAGGAAAACATCTTTGTGGAAGCTTATTTAGTGGACATTCCCTTGCACCTCACTGATCCATGCTCTGTTACTGTTTCATTGCTAGCTGCAGAGGAGTTGAGAATCAGTTGTAGCTGAGCTTTGGGCATCGTAACAAAGCCAGGTTTCTACTGGCAAGGAAAGCAAGGAGAACAGATTTTGTGTAGGCAATTTCAAGTTGTGCCAACATGAGCATAGAAGTCAGTCAGTTGGTAAATGTTGCCCCTACCTCATAGCACAAAGCAAATATCCCCCAGGGATTATTTCAGCTGTTTCTAAAAAGATTATTTCACGATTAAAATAATTCTTGTTTAATTGCATTTTCACATGTTTTTCTAGTATAAATTTTGACAGAAAAATGTAGCATCAGCATTAATTATTTTCATGGTACTAAATTTATTCAGAGAACAATTTAGGAAATTCTGTCCTTAAGTCATAGAAATAATCTATTTTAAATAGCAGATATATTTACATTAAGAAAACTCAGAACTTATCTCAAGATTTCTTTAAATCACACCCTCTCTTAGATTAAAAACATTTAATTAAGAATTTTAAATATAATTCAGCACCAAGCTTGTGGTATCCTACGAAGGACTACAAATTTTCATTTCCAAATTCCAAATGGATAAATAGCAACACCCTGTATACTTCCTGGAAAATTTTTCTAAAAACTATTATGTGCAGTGTTAATCTGAGTCTTTTTAGTATCTGTTTCATTGTTTTCTCATTGTCCCTGTCTGTCACAAAGTCTCCTTTTACTTTTTCTATAGACGCTAGTCCATTTCCTGAGTGAAATTAATCCTCCTTTCTTGCATTTAATTCTGAATTATTTCATTTTTAAACATAATGCCTATTCATTGTAATATTTTAAAACATCATGAATACATATGTTTTAGCTAGCGCAAGTTCTCTCTCATAAGTAACTGTTAATGCAATTTGTATTCTTGCAGAGTTTTTGAATGCATATAAACAAGAATTTGAGGTAATATCTCACTGTAGGTTTGATGTACACCTCCATCATGATTAGGGGTGGAACACTTTTTCATTTACCTCTGGCCATCTATTTGTCTTAGAAAAATGGTCAAATTCTCTGACCGTTATTTAATTGATTTTTTTTTTATACTGGATTGTATGAATTCTTTATAAATTTTGGATAATAAACCATTTAAAAACATTTTCTCCCATTCAGTAGGTTGCCTTTTTCTTTTGATGATGACCCTCTCTGTTGTGCAAAAGCTTTTTAATTTGATTAGATCATTTTTTATTGTCTTTCTATTTTTGTTGTCCTTGCCTGAGGAAACAAACCCAAAAAAGTATATTTGTTAGACTGTTGTCCAAGAGGGTACTGCCTATGTTTTCTTTCAGTGGTTCTATGGTTTTAGGTTTTAAAATCAATATTTTTAATCTATTTTAAGATTATTTTACATATGGTGTGAAAAAAATGTTCTAGTTTCATCCTTTTAATTCTAGCTGTTTAGATTCTCAGCACCACTTTTTGAAGAGACTGTCATTTTTGCCTTCTATATCCTTGCTTTCTTTCTTATAGATTAATTGAAAATATGTGCATGGATTTATTTCTTGGCTCTCTTCCATTCTATTGATCTATGTATCTGTTTTTGTGGCAGTTTCACATTGTTTTGATTATTATAGCTTTGTATTATAGTCTGAAGTCAGGGAGTGTTGTACCTCCACCTTTATTCTTTTTCAATATTGCTTTGGTTATTCAGAGCATTTTACCATTGCATAAAAATCTAGGATTATTCTAGTTCGGTGAAAAATGTCACTGTATTTTGATAGAGTTTGCATTAAATCTGTAGTTTGGTTTGGGTTGTATGGACATTTTAATAATATTAATATTCATAATCCATGAACATGGTTTATCTTTCCATATACTAGAATGTTTAACTTCCTTCATCGGTGTCTTACAGTTTTCAGATTACAGCTCTTTTACCTGTTAGATTTATTCCTAGGTATTTTACTATTTGTGATGCAATTGTAAATAACATTTAAAAAATTTCTCCTTCCGATGGTTCATTATTCATATATAGAAATGCAACAGATTTTGTATATTTATTTTGTACCCTACAATTTTACTGAATTCACTTATTATAATAGATTTTTTTGTAGGGTTTTTAGTATTTTCTATATATAGCACCATGGCATTTGTACCTAGTGACGATTTTACTTCTTCCCTTCCAATTTATATGCCTTTTTAAAAAATTGTCTGATTATTGGGGCTAGGACTTACAATACCATGCTAAATATAAGTGGCAAGAGTAGACTCCTTGTATTGTTCCTGATCTTGGAGGGAAAGCATTCAGTTTTTCATCACTAACTATGTTGTTACCCTTGGGTTTGTCAAAAATGGCCTTTATTATGTTGAGGTGTGCCTCCCTCTATAGAAAATTTCTTGAGAATTTTTATCACAAATGGATATTCAATTTTGTCAAATGCTTTTGATGCATCTATTGAGATTATGTGGTTTTTGTTCTTTGTTTTGTTAATGTGGTGTAAAATGTTGCTTGACTTGCAAATGTTGAACCTCCTTTGCATCCCTAGAATAAATCCCTCTTGGGATAATGTATAAGGTATGATCCTTTTAATGTATTATAGCACTTGATTTACTAATATTTTGTTGAGGATTTTTGCATGTATGTTCATCACTGATATTGGCATATATTTTCTTTCTTAGTATCTTTGTTTGATTTTGGTAATGATGGAGTGTGTTGTAAGTGTTCCCTTCCCTTTAATTTTTTGGACTAAGTTGAGAATGGTGGGTATTCACTCTTTTAAATATTTGGTAGAATTCCTCTGTGCGGCAATCTGGTCCTGTGATTTTATTGTTGGAGTTTTTTTTAACTACTGATTCAGTTTTATTCCCACTGGCAGTCAGTTCAGACTTTTTTTTCTTCCTAAATCAGTCTTGGAAATTATATGTTTCTAGGAATTTACTCATTCTAGATTGTCCAATTTGTTAGTATATAATTATTAATAGTGTTATCTTATGATTATTTGTATTTCTTTGAAATTGGTTATAATTTCTCTTTTCCCGTTTCTAAATTTATTTAAATTTTATTTTTCCCTTGGTAAGTCAAACTATGGTTTATCAACTTAATTTTTTTTCTTTTTTTAGGAAAACCAGCTCTTAGTGTCACTGATTTTTTAAAACTATTTCTTTGGTCTCTTTTATTTCTGCTTTGATCTTTATTATTTTATTTCTTCTGTTGTTTGGGCTTTGTTCTTTTTCTAATTCTTTTAGGTAGAAAGTTAGGTTATTTGAGATTTTCTTTCTTGAGGTAGGCCTGTATCACTATAACTTCACTTTCTCACTATTTGAGATTCCTTAGAGTTAGTTCTCTGATAGTCTAGGGCTTGGAGTCAGTGCTCCCACTCCAAAGGCTCAAGGCTTGATCTCTGGTCAGGAATGAAGATTCCACAAGTGGTTTATCATGGCATTAAGTCAGATTAAAACAAATACCCAAAAATGAGAAACCAAAGATGAACGTCAGACAAATGGCAGTTACAAAATGAGGCAAATTATAATTAAAATAATGGAATATACACATAAATATATACACCCATAAGCAAAATCAAAACAGTTCAACAAAAATAAAGTACAATAGACTGACCCGGTGAATAAAGGAAACCAAAAATTATATCTGCCAGAAAAAAACTAACTAAAGCACAAACTGAAAACAAAACTAAAGCAAGGTGCCAATAGGAGAATAAAGCAATGAAAATAGAACTAACAAATATGTTGAGAGGAAAGGAAAAAAAGAAAAGAAGGATAGATATGCAAAGTTAAATAGATTTATATACATTACAGAATACATTTATATACATTAAAAAAGAAGATTTATATACATTAAAGGTTAACTGCAAGGGGAAAAGAACAGTAGGAAAAGCAACCAAAGGAATAAATGTAGAAAAAATAATAGGTTTAAAAATTAAAAACTAAATTTAAAAAAAGAGAAAAGGAAAATTCCCCAGAACTGCAAAAGCCCAACACAGAAGCAGTGGTTTATAACAACAAAAAATGTGACTGACTGATTAAAAAAAGAGAAAAAAAAGAAGCTCAAAAGGTTAATTAGATTTCATAGTGTCAATAAAATTGACAACTACAAGTGGGGTAGCGGAGGGGAAAAAAATCCAAAAGAATACAGAGCAAGACAAAACATAAGAATAGTAAATGTTTTTCTTGAGTCGACTGCTGTCAGAATCCTTTCCCTTGCTAAGAGTGACAGTCTGCCTAACCTCTCTAGGATGTCCTTCAGCACCGTGCTTGTCTCTGGACCTGCTGTGAGGACAGCTCAGATTCTAATCTGGTCCTACTCCTTTGTGTTCTTGCTTCCAATGTCTGCAGCTATCAGAACTAGTATGTTTTCTTTGTGGGAGCTCTCAATGACTTTTTATATATTCCATGGAGACAGCAATGGCACCCCACTCCAGTACTCTCGCCTGGAAATCCCGTGGACAGAGGACCCTGGTAGGCCACAGTCCATGGGGTCGCGAAGAGTCAGACACGACTGAGCGACTTCCCTTTCACTTTTCACTTTCATGCATCGGAGAAGGAAATGGCAGCCCACTCCAGTGTTCTTGCCTGGAGAATCCCAGGGATGGGGGAGCCTGGTGGGCTGCCGTCTGTGGGGTCACACAGAGTCGGACACGACTGAAGTGACTTAGCAGTAGCAGCAGCATGGAGACAGAGTCTGCCTGGTTGATCATGTGGATTTAATCTTCAGCTTGTACAGCTGGTAGGAAGGTTTTGGGTCTTCTTCCTTAGGCACCCTGCCCCTGGGCTTCAATTTTAGTTTGATTTCCACCTCTGCATGTGGGTCACCCACTGGGGATTGCTCCTGGGGCTGCCCTGGAGGGTTTGGGTTTGCCCCTGTGAGGGCCAGGTGTGGAGGTGGTGCAGCTGCTTGGGTCGCAGGGGTTCTGGCAGCACTAGGTACTCAGGGGAGTTGGCGGCTAGGGCCGCAGGAAACGTAGTGCTCTAGAAAGGTATGGCAACCAGTACTGGCCAAAACACTCCTGTATTCTTGCCTGGAGAACCCCTTCCCTGACAGAGAAGCCCGACAGGCCGGAGTCTACAGGGTCACAAAGAGCTGGACCGAAGCAACCCTGCATGCATAGACATGAGAGTTTTTCTGCCTCTGGCAGCTCTGTCCCGGTGAGAGCTGAGAGAAGGTGGCGCAGCTGCTTGGCTTGTGGGGACCCTGGTGGTGCCAGTGTGCAGGGACACGGGCTGCCTCTGCCACAGTAGCTACGGCTCTATCAGAGTCTTGTCAAGCCTCTCGTAGCTGGTGCTCAGAAGTCCTCTTTGGCCGGTCTTTCTCCATAGCTCTGCCCATTCAGGCACTTAGCGGGCTCCCTTGCCTTGGGTCCTTCTGTGTTGTTCGGCTTGTCAGGCACGTGTAGGGGCACGCTGTGGGGCTCTGCTCCGTAGTTCAGTGCTTCGGGCAGTCTGATGGGCCAGCCTCTCTGTTGTTCAGCTGCTGACGCTGGAGTGTCGCGGGAGAGAGGCTGTGGTAATGGCTCCACTCCTTACGCGTGACTCAGCAGCGTCGCCTTCCTTCCATGGCTGCCCAGCTTTCCTCCACAGGCATTTCCCACCGCAGTCTGCTCCACCCCATCCCTCCAGTCCATCTCTCTGCAGTCAACAGCAGCACTTGCCCTAAGATTACTCCACAATCCCTTAACTCCAGCTTCCTGCTGCTGCGCCTTCCAGGGGATCTGCCTCCCTGTCCAGGATATGTATGGCTGCGGCAAGGACTGTCTGATTCTCATTCCATTTAGGCTACCACAGACCAGCTGTTTCCCTCTCAGCCTTAAATGGTTCTCCCCTGACTCAGACAATTGCCCCGATGTGGGGATCAGACCCCTGCTTCACTTCCCCCACCCGCGAAGGGCAGGTCTAGTGCTATTAACACTCCTGTTTTTCCCCCTAGTTCCTTCATCCTACCAAGTTTTGTGTGGGTCTATATGGCACCCCATTCCAATACTCTTGCCTGGAAAATCCCATGGATGGAGGAGCCCAGTGGGCTGCACTCCATGGGATCGCAGAGAGTCGGACACGACTGAGCGACTTCACTTTCACTCTTCACTTTCATCCATTGGAGAAGGACATGGCAACCCACTCCAGTGTTCTTGCCTGGAGAATCCCAGGGACGGGGGAGCCTGGTGGGCTGCCGTCTATGGGGCTGCACAGAGTTGGACACGACTGAAGCAACTTAGCAGCAGCATCATATATTCTTTTCCCTGGTCAGGTACTCCTGCCCTCTCCCAGCAGTTATTCTGCATGCACTTCTGTGAGGGTGTATTCCTGATGTATCCATGGAGAGAGATGTACTCCACATCCACCTACTCCTCCGCCATCTTTTTCTCTATGTGCAACTTTTATGTCATGTTTTAAACAACACCATTACCTATCTAAGGAGTGAACACAGAGCACAGCATTTGTAATTTGATTGCTTAGTATCTAGAATGCTTCAAAAGCTAGAAAATTATATGGAAATTTTTCAGTTTCTTTTTTTTTCAGTAAATATATATCCCGTTTTATTTTGAAGGAAATTTGTACATAGGTATTCAGTATGCTAGAAAAATTATTTAGAATAGATTGCCTATGTATTCCAAATAATTGTTTCCAATTAATCTTTAGCATTTAAGCTAAGATCTATATTTTGTTAAAAGTATATACAAATAGAGTTTGAATGCATAAACAAATACCATATTTAGAACAAATTAAATTAATTTTCCAGATAAAATGATGGCAATATTCCCGTCTTGACATCAGACCTGTTGGCTTTAATGCACAGGACCTAATTTTTATCTGCTGAGCTGAAAATTGCTGTTGGCAGGCAAAAAGAAGCTGGTTTCTTTTCAAAGATACAACTAAATGCTAATTACAAAAATGAATTTAAAGTAAAATAACCAGAGGGAACATTTTTTACAAGCCTTACGAAAAGAACTGCTAGACAATACTCAATTAAGACACCAAGAGAGTGCATTTATTCCTGCATTCTATTAGTGCCATATTACTCATAGAGGACATTAAAGGAGGAAGTTAAACTTTTTATTTTCTGCGTATTTATTTTTGCCTTTTTAAAATAGCCAATCCTGTCTTTCTGTATTTGTTGATGTTTTCAGTATGCTTCCCCTATCTTTGAATATGAAGCATAGAATGCTTCTCCTATAAGGAGAAAATAGAGGAAGAATGTTTAGGGTGATAGTTAAAGGGGATAATGCTATTAATAAAGAAACAGATGTTTGTTTTGCTTTCAGTGGCATAAACATTATAGACAGAATGAAACAGAAACTCAAACGTAAATAGATTTTTAGTCATATTTTATTTCTACTGTATTTCATTGAATGGTGATTTGTGTTATTAAAAATGTTTGTGAAGATAAATTAATTAAAAATGTTTGTGAAGAATATGAAGAATGGACTGGCTAAGAAGAATATAGTCTTAAAAGTCTCATGTTCATTTATTCATTCATTTAATTTGATACACAGTCCTTTATTACCATTGATAACCATTAATCTTGCATTTAAATCACCAAGTTCTAATTCTCTCTGTTCCCCATCCTATCTTCTCCCCAACTTGTTGCTAAAATTATAGACATATGCGAACAAAAATTAGCTAGTCCAATTTCATGTACACATTTATTGATGTTGGAGTTTTCAGGATTTCAGTAAATGAAGTAAAAACCCTTGATAAAAAAAGGTTTTTGGAGATTAATTTTTCCCTTATTTCCCAAGGAGTATATGATGAAAAAAATACAAAAAAGACACAAATAAAAGTGAACTGATGAACCAACTGCTGAGATTTTTGAAAACATATGTATATCTATACAATTCAACCACAGCCTTTGAATTTTAAACATGAATCTTTCTCAGCCTGTTGCAATGGAAATGGAGAGTGGAGTCATGGTACTTTCTTTTTCTCAGGAGGAGGTCAGTTGGGAGTAAAAACTCATGCAGTTTTCAGTGATTTACTTAGGACAAAATCTACTGAAGAAACTTTAAGTTAATGTCATAATCACTTAGAAAAATTTTGGAGAAAATAAATTAGATTGAATAGCATAGTGGTACTTTTATCAGAATCCAGTCAAGAATGAAAGACCCCTCAGGGATTATGAATTTGGGAACATCCTACCTTTGGCTTTCAACTTTAAATGTTAAAACACAAATGGAAACAAGTCTGAAATAAATGTTCACAGAATATAAATGTGCTTATTTTAGATAAAACAGAAGAAATAAGAAAGTTTACAGCATATTAGCGTCTCAAGGATGAAAAGTTGTGAGATAAAAAGTTTAGGAGTTGACATTATAGTTATCACTCACTAAGTGATTAAAATGTTAATGAAATTTTATATATTACCACATAAAATAGTGGCAGTATTTTGAAGTTGGAGAAAGTATAGTCTTCATACAAATGATAATGCAAGTGCCTGGCTCCCCATTTTCAAAGTTACTTACCCTTCTCCATCAGTAGGACTGAGCAGTCCAGGTTAGAAAGCAATCTCTCCCTACCTGAGGATTCTCTGCAAGGATCAATGAATGTATTCTCAATTGTGCCCAAAGGGGTGTTTAGAAGTTAAAGTAAGAGAAATATGTCTAAATATGTTTTTTTTTTTTAATTTTATTTTTACTTTATTTTACTTTACAATACCGTATTGGTTTTGCCATACATTGACATGAATCCACCATGGGTGTATATTAGCTCCCAATCCCGAATCCCCCTCCCACCTCCCACCCCACATCATCTCTCTGGCTCATCCCTGTGCACCAGCTCCAAGCATCCTGTATCCTGTATCGAACATAGGCTTGTGCTTCGTTCTTACATGTTAGTTTACATGTTTCAATGCCATTCTCCCAAATCATCCCACCCTCTTCCTCTCCCATAGAGTCCAAAAGTCCTTTCTATACATTTGTGTCTCTTTTGCTGTCTCACATACAGGGTCATCACTGCCATCTTTCTATATTCCATATATATGTGTCAGTATACTGTATTGGTGTTTTTCTTTCTGGCTTACTTCACTCTGTATA
Organism: Cephalophus harveyi; assembly: GCA_006410635.1. Classification (NCBI taxonomy): domain Eukaryota; kingdom Metazoa; phylum Chordata; class Mammalia; order Artiodactyla; family Bovidae; genus Cephalophus; species Cephalophus harveyi. Next base: position 81,810 of record SJYT01054049.1, read on the forward strand.
ATAGGTTCCAATTTCATCCATCTCATTAGAACTGATTCAAATAAGTAGTAGAAAATGGGAGTAGTTCATTGCGCACCCAACTTGAGTGAGGCAGGCAGCATCTCTAGAAATCTCTATTCATTCAACTAGTATGTACTAAGTGCCTCAGTTCAGTCACTCAGTCATGTCTGACTCTTTGTGACCCCATGAATCGCAGCACACCAGGCCTCCCTGTCCATCACCAACTCCCGGAGTTCACCCAGACTCACGTCCATCGAGTCAGTGATGCCATCCAGCCATCTCATCCTCTGTCATCCCCTTCTCCTCCTGCCCCCAATTCCTCCCAGCATCAGAGTCTTTTCCAATGCGTCAACTCTTTGCGTGTGGTGGCCAAAGTACTGGAGTTTCAGCTTTAGCATCATTCCTTCCAAAGAAATCCCAAGGCTGATCTCCTTCAGAATGGACTGGTTGGATCTCCTTGCAGTCTAAGGGACTCTTAAGAGTCTTCTCCAACAATGTGCCATTCACTTTGACAGGCACTGGATTGTATTGGTGAACAAGGAAAAATTCTGTGGCTGGTCTCATGCAAATTATAACTATTTCAGAGAAAATATCTGTATTGTGAGTTTTCCTGGAGTCTGAAGTTCTTTTAAGATTTTGATTTATTAAAGCATAATGGGTTTAGTTATTGTATAATGAGATGACACTATTTGATACTATGGCTTTTTTTTTAAGGGGGGGTTCTATTACCATTGTGGTGCTTGGGCTTCCCTATGGCTCACTGATAAAGAATCCTGTAATGCAGGAGACATGGGTTCGATCGCTGGGTCAGGAAGGTCCACTGGAGAAGAAAATGGCAACCCACTCCAGTATTCTTGCAGGGGTAATCCCATGGACACAGGAGCCTGGCAGGCTGCAGTTCATTGGGGTACAAAAGAGTAGGATACGACTGAGTGACTGAGCAACAACATACATATATATATATGTATATATATATAGTGAGAAAAGGAAACATACATATACATATATTCAGATTTTATCTAATTTAAATGCATAATTCATGTTTTTATCTAGACAGCAACAGTAACTACGGTACTTATAATAAACAACATAATCATCTTATCCAAAGGAGCCTAATGTGACTACTTATTGCCTTCTGCAACCACAATGTAGCTTCTCTGGGTATTCTCCATTGGACATACACAAATTAAAATCTGGAGATTATAGTTGAACCAGTCCTTTAAGAAATATTGTGCTTTCTCTAAAGAGAAAAAAAACCTTCAGCTTTCCCTTGGTTTTTAATTCTATCAGCAGCAGTTTTTCATTTCAGAAAGACTGATTTTCATTTCTGAAAATCAGTTGAGACTCGAACATTGACCAGGGCTCCATTTAATTTTGTGTGTTCATTACATTTTAATCTCTGTGATTGTTCATTTTCTCTTTTAAAACTATGTAAAACACTATGACCTCATTTTCTCTGATATACTGAGTTGTTATCAAATGTATAATAGATTCCTCTATCTCATTGTAAAATATGCTTTTTTTTTTAGGACTTATCATATTTGTGTTTACTTCTACAACTGATTGCTGATACCTAATGACCTTTTGGACAATCTCCTGCATTGGATGATTCTGGTCTTTGCTTCTCACAATCTTATAGCTCACTCTAGTATCCATAATCATTCTGAGGAACATTGATGTTTTTATTGATAATCTTTCCAACAGTCTGGCATTTGGTTCCTTCACCTCTTCTCTAACCACCATTTTACCTAGCCTACTTCAACTACCCCCAGGTGGATCAATGGTAAAGAATCTACCTGCCAAAGGATGAGACAACGCCTTGGTCCCTGGGTCAGGAAGATCCCCTGGAGAAGGAAGTGACAATCCACTCCAGTATTCTTGCCTGGAGAATCCCATGGTCAGAGGAACCTGGCAGGCTATAGTTCATGGGGTCACAGAGACCTGGATTCAGCTGAGCAACTAAGCACACGTGCACACACAACCACCCACCCACTCCCACAGTCACGCTCTAGCACTGGTTTTTGTTTTGTTTTGTTTTCCCTTCATATAAATTGCATTGTAAAACTGCACATGTGAAAAAGTTACTTTGTGCTCCTAACCCCATTGTGGTGAGATAGAAAGGTAACCATGTCACAGGCTAGAACTTATCCTTGATTAGTTCAATTCAGTTCAGTCGCTCAGTTGTGTCCGACTCTTTGCGACCCCATGAATCGCAGCATGCCAGGCCTCCCTGTCCATCACCATCTCCCAGAGTTCACTCAAACTCATGTCCATCGAGTTGGTGATGCCATCCAGCCATCTCATCCTCTGTCGTCCCCTTCTCCTCCTGCCCCCAATCCCTCCCAGCTTCAGTGTCTTTTCCAATGAGTCAACTCTTCTCATGAGGTGGCCAAGGTATTGGAGTTTCAGCTTTAGCATAGTCCCAGACAATTTCATCATCAAAATGTGAAGTTATAGAATAACTAATACAGAAGTTTTTCCTCTGATCTTATTATATTTTGTTAGTCTAACAGTCCCAAATATGACTGTTCTTTGACCTCAAGAAGATTTTTAGTCTACAGACTCAATTGTTCTCTTCCTATTCATGATTTTTTCCTTAATTCCCTCTGTTTCTACCTAACATGCTGTCATGTGTTTTTAATTACATTTTTGTAATTGTTGTTAGGATTTGTCTATTTCTCCTTTTGTCATGTTTCTTGGGAAAATGAAACCAAACATAATATTTAAGAAAACTATTTTCTCTCTCTGACAGTATGTAACCAATTAAACTGTGCTGTAGAAAACCACCTAGCAGAGCATGTTGGTAACAACATTTATGAAATCTAAACTATCTATATTCTCAGGGCCCTGCTGCTGCTGCTGCTAAGTCGCTTCAGTCGTGTCCGACTCTGTGCGACCCCACAGATGGCAGCCCACTGGGCTCCACCATCCCTGGGATTCTCCAGGCAAGAACACTGGAGTGGGTTGCCATTTCCTTCTCCAGTGCATGAAAGTGAAAAGTGAAAGTGAAGTCGCTCAGTCGTGTCTGACTCAGCGACCCCATGGACTGCAGCCTACAGGCTCCTCCGTCCATGGGAGCTTCCAGGCAAGAGTACTGGAGTGGGGTGCCATTGCCTTCTCCATCTCAGGGCCCTAAATACAATTTAATATTGAATACATTTTCTTAGTTAACTTGCTCCCCTTAGTCTGCAATGTTGGAAGAACAGATCCGAGAAACTAAATAAAATTAGGAGTTCCACATGACAAATATGTGGTAGAGAGGAACACAGAAAATAAATGGGTGGTATTTCTGGTTAAAGTTATGTACATATAAAATTTTGATAGCTCATTCCAGATTAGTTTCCCTAGAGATGAAGCTATTTCTATTCCCCCCAGTGACTTATGACAGTACTCATTTTCACAACTTTGCCTCTATTGTGTGTTTGTAACTCATTCCATATTTCCCAGTCTGATGAGTGTAAATGGGTATCTCATTCCTGTTTTTATTTATATCTTTTTATATTATACTGAGATTAATTGCATATTAATATCTGTTCATCTCTCTATTGTCATTTTTTATTCCATTTCAGGTTTTTGGTGATTTCTTTTGGTAACAATTATCAGCTTATAAAAATGATAAAAGCTTATACTTTGCTTTATTTGAAAAATTAGTAAAGCAGAAAACCTGTCTATAATTACACAGCATGGAAATAAACATTTCAGTGTAATTACTTCCTATTTTTATTATTAAAAATAAAACAGACATGGAGAACAGACCTATGGACATGAGGGGAGAGGGTGAGATATATGGAGAGAGTAACATGGAAATTTACAATACAATATGTGAAATAGATAGCCAATGGGAATTTTTTGTATGAATCAGGGAACTCAAACAGGGACTCTGTGACAATCTAGAAGGGTGGGATGGAGAGGAGATGAGAGGGAGGGGCATGGGTATATACCTATGGCTGATTCTTGTCGATGTATGACAGAAAACCACAAAATTCTGTAAAACAATTAACCATCAATTTAAAAAATAAATTTAAATAAATTCTAAATTCAAAGATAAATACTTTTCATGAAAAAAAATTGTAGCAATTGATGAACCTATATTGTTACCCCTCGGTGTCCACAGTCTATATTAGAATTTGCTCTTGGTGTTTTTACATGCTATAGCTTTTGACAAATCTATAGTGATAAGTATCCACCTTATGATATCATACAGAATAATTTTATTCTAAAAATCCTGTTCTTCACCTATTTATCCCTCCCTTCCATACTTCCATCTTCTTTGCCCATTGGCAATCACTGATCTTTTTATACTCTCCATAGTCTTGCCTTTTCCAGAATGTCATTACTGTAGTTGGAATCACATAGAATGTAGCTTTTTCAGAATGTCCTTTTTCATTTATTAATATGCATTTAAAGTTTCTCCATGTCTTTCCATGGCTTGATGTTTTATTTCTTTTTAATGCTGAATAGTATCCCATTGTCTATTTGTCTTTATCCTTTCAACCAAATTCATCTTGGTTGCTTGCAATTGTGTATAAAGCTGCTCTAAAATATCCATGTGCAGATTTTTGTGTGTACATAGTTTTAAAAGCATTTGTGTAAATACAAAGGAACATGATTCTTGGATCAAATGTAAGAGTACATTTACTTTAATAAATTGCCAAACTGTCCTCCAAAGTGGCTGTACCATTTTACATTCCCGATAGCAATGATGAGAGTTCCTATTGTTCTACATCCTCACCAGCACTTCTTAGTATTAGTGTTAGGCATTAAGGACATTCTAATAAGGTTTTTATTTTATTTTCTTCCTTTGGTATCTCATTGTTTTAATTTACAATTCCCTACTGACATATGATATGGAGAATATTTTCCTATTATTATTTGTCATTGTTTATCTCTTTAGTGAGATATCTGTTCAGGCATTTAGGCCATATATTAATCAGGTTCTTTGTATTTTTATTGACTTTTGAGAGTTCTTTGTACATTTTGGGTGGGTAACAATCCTTTATCACATATGTATCATGCAGATATTTTTGCTGATCTATAGTTTACTTTCTCATTACCTTGACAATGTCTTTACCAGAACAAAATTTTTAAAACATTTTAATGAAGTCTAGCTTATAAATTTATTTCATAGATCCCCTTAGGTACCTTTTCATAGGTACCCATTGTACCCTTAGTATTCAGCATAATACTCAAGGCCATAGAGATTTTCTGTTAGCTTCTAGGAGTTTTATAGTTTTGCACTTTATGTTTGGGTCTATAATCCATTTTAAGTTAATTTATTAAGAGTATAGGTCTGTGTCTAGGTTCATTTTATTTTGAATGAAGATGTCCAGTTGTCACAGCATCATTTATTGAAAAGTTGCCTTTTTCTCCATTGTATGGCTTTTGTTCCCTTGTCAAAGATTAATTGGACTATTTATGTGGTTCTATTTCTAGATGATTTTTTTTTCATTAAAATTTCATTTCTTCTATTGGGTCTGCCTAAGTTTACGGACATTTTATGTCTTTTTCACTTTCCTGAATGTTCAGTTAATTCCTAACATGCTGCAATCCACAGGGTTGCAAAGAGTCAGACGGGACTTTGCGACTAAATAACAACAATATCTTTTTTACTTTCCTGAATGTTCAGCTAATTTCTACTTATTCTTCATGTCTTAGATTAAATGCTAGGTTGACTTACATGGTTGGTTCCTATAGTTTTGTGTAATTTATTTCTTTATAAAATTTGTCTCTCTTTTTTTTTTTCTATTAGCTGAGACTTGTTTCCATCCAGTTTTAGAGAGAGATAATTGACATCAGCACAGTTTATTTAACATGTGATTTGATCTACATCATAAAATGATTACCACAATAAATTTAAATAACACCAATACAGTATACTAATGCATATATATGGAATTAGGAAAGATGGTAATGATAACCCTGTATGCGAGACAGCAAAAGAGACAGATGTATAGAATAGTCTTTTGGACTCTGTGGGAGAGGGAGAGGGTGGGATGATTTGGGAGAATGGCATCAAAACATGTATAACATCATATATGAAACGAATCGCCAGTCCAGGTTCGATGCATAATACTGGATGCTTGGGGCTGGTGCACTGAGACGACCCAGAGGGATGGTACGGGGAGGGAGGAGTGAGGGGGGTTCAGGATGGGGAACACGAGTATACCTGTGGCGGATTCATGTTGATGTGTGGCAAAACCAATACAATATCGTAAAGTAATTAACCTCCAATTAAAATAAATTTATATTAAAAATAATTATATAGAAAAAAGAAGAAAAAGAAATAATTTTTGGTTGGGATGAGAACTTTTAGGATTTATTCTCCTAACTTTCATGTATAACACGACAGTGTTTATTGTATTAATCATGTTGTACATTACATCCCTAGTACTTATGATTTTCTAACTAGACGTATGTGCATTTTCATTACCTCTATCCACTGTGTCCCGTTTTTAAGGTTCCTTAACTGGGGAATACTATTACATGTATAGGAATATCTCTCAGCTATGAATACATGAACTACTGATTCATACAACAAGGGTCAATGAATCTCAAATGCATATGCTCAGTTGAAGTCAGACTCAAATTCTACATATTCTATTAATCTATGTAACATTATGGAAAAGGCAAAATCACAGGGACAAGAATCAGAACAGTGTCTGTAAAAAGTTACAATAATAGAATTGTTGACTGAAAGGGGCACAGGAGAAATTTTGGAAGGTAAAGAATCTGTTCTACCTATTGATTTTATGCCTTTGCCAAAACTAGTAGAATTACCCTTGAGTAAATTATATATGAAATATACCTTAAGATATATGTATATTTATGAGAATTTTATTGTTTTGTCATAATTTTTTTACCCCAATGTTTTTTCTAATTCCTATTCTACATTTTTTCTTCTTGAATATGTAAAACTTATAAGTGGCTACCTTAACAATCACCTTAGTAATTAAAAATATTATTAGAGTTTCTTTGAGTCTTTGTGTATGCAGTCTTACCAGCAACAGAAGATAATTTTAGCTCTTCTTTTAGCTCTTTGTAATTTCTTTATGCCAGATTTTCATGATCTGTTCTTTCTGAGTTTTCTAGATATGCCAAGAAATATTACATATTAATACTGATAGTAATAACTCTGTGTAGTTCTTGTTTCATTTAAAATTGTTTTTTACTTGGAAAAATATGGGTTGGTTTTCAGTAAATCATCTGTATTATATGTAAAGAGTTTGTTTTTAAATATTTTGCTTCAAACTGTCATTTATTTGGAATGTCTGGGGTGTAGGAAATGCACAATATCCTTAGCATTCTTTGATATAAATTTTTATATTTTGATACAGTGACTCATAGCATGACTCATAGCTATTTAAAGAAGATAGTTGAGAAGATAAAGAATTTGACTGTGTAAAATAATAACCAGTGACAACTTTGTTTAAAAAAATAAAAGGGAATTAATTATCCAGTAATATTTATCTTCTTATTACTTCCTTACTTCTGTAAAATAACCATGAATCTCTGTGTTAAAGATGGCATCAAGCTTGTGCATGTATTTTATAACAGTCTTAATTTAAATAATCTTCAGAAGGGATTATTTCTATCTCCAACTTCAAGTTCAGGACATTCTTCCCCCAGTGTATAACTTCTTCTGTACTCTAATAAGTTTGCTTATATTGATTCTCCCAAATATCAGCTCTTTTGATGTAAATTATGCCCCACTAGGAAGAAATGCTTAGGAGAAATTATTACTTAAAATATTCCTCATTAAGAGAAAAAAGAAATTGACTTAAATTCTAGCCTATTTCAATAGACCATATATTTAAATCATAAAAAATAATGAACCTTGATTCCAGAAACACTTAGATATAAATCCTAATTACTATGTGAACAAAGTAAATGAGCTCTGTTAACCTCACTGCAGAAGGTGATTGCAGCCATGAAATTAAAAGATGCTTCTCCTTGGAAGGAAAGTTATGACCAACCTAGATAGCATATTGAAAAGCAGAGATATTACCTTACCAACACAGGTCCATCTAGTCAAGGCTATAGTTTTTCCAGTGGTCATGTATGGATGTGAGAGTTGGACTGTGAAGAAAGCTGAGTGCTGAAGAATTGATGCTTTTGAACTGTGGTGTTGAAGAAGACTCTTGAGAGTCCCTTGGACTGCAAGGAGATCCAACCAGTCCATCCTAAAGGAGATCAGTCCTGGGTGTTCATTGGAAGGACTGATGCTGAAGCTGAAACTCCAATACTTTGGCCACCTCATGCGAAGAGTTGACTCATTGGAAAAGACNCTTGGACTGCAAGGAGATCCAACCAGTCCATCCTAAAGGAGATCAGTCCTGGGTGTTCATTGGAAGGACTGATGCTGAAGCTGAAACTCCAATACTTTGGCCACCTCATGTGAAGAGTAGACTCACTGGAAAAGACTCTGATGCTGGGAGGGATTGGGGGCAGGAGGAGAAGGGGACGACAGGGGATGAGATGGCTGGATGGCATGAGATACTCGATGGACATGAGTTTGAGTGAACTCCGGGAGTTGGAGATGGACAGGGAGGCCTGGTGTGCTGTGATTCATGGGGTTGCAAAGGGTCGGACACGACTGAGTGACTGAACTGAACTGAACCTCACTTTCCACAATTCTAAACAGAGGAATTAAACACTATTGTCATGATAAGGCAATTCATATAGCAAACTAAAAATCATTGCTTACTTGGTTCAGAGCAAAAGAACAAAATTTATAGGCACTTGTTTTTATTGGTAGTAGTATTTTATGTTTAAATAGGTAATGACATACTGAGTAATGAAACATCCTCAATCTTCTTGGTAAATCTTCAGCATACATTTCAGTGAATAATAAATCTTTTCCCATCCTGTAAGATTAATCATTACCCTGATGTTGTTAACTTTAAGAATCTTGTCCACATTTTGATTAAACTCATCTGAAATAAATCCATACCCAATGCCAATAAAATTGTCTTGTAATCTGTATATGGAAAATACAGGGACTTGAATTATGTTTGTTAACAAACTCGGAAAAATTTAAGTACTTAATGATATGCTCCCATTAGCAATAGCAGCAATAATTTGATTGACATAGACTAATGATATGGATGCTATTTTTTGCTGCCTTTTCACAGTACACTAATGTTATTTATAGGGCTCCATTTTAATATTTGGTTGAGTGCCAGGAAAATTGGTCTCAGCAAAGTGAATCTATCCTTTGAATGATACTGCTTGGTCAACATAAAACCACATGATTAAATGTTCAAACTCTTATTTTTGTTGTAGAACAAAAACTCTTCTTAGTTTCAAGTGATGAGGTTTTGTTGCAGTTGGCTCCATATGGAATGACATAGTAACATCAAAGGAACTTCAAACATAGTGCAAAGAGTCCTTGCTAGAAGAGGTTATCATTGCAGAGAACTATATTTGAAAAGGTGTGGGAGATTAGATTGACTATGCACTGATCTTAAGACAAACACTGATATACTCTCGTGTCCTTCATCTTTTCCTCTAAAAAGCAAAATACAAAGAAAGTAAATTCCATTTAAGTTTCATTCTGCCATTAATAATAAAATAATGAAAGATCACTGATGCATTTAGCTGTATTTCATCTAAAACATTATCCATATTTATTTCTCTGAGCCTTGAAAATAAAAGATCAAAGAATATTTGTGTAACTGGAGAATCATTGTTACTGAAAAAAGTCAACTTGAAGATAAAAATGGAATTTGAAACTCAGTACTATGGAAATATTTTTGAACTGATTCTAGATAGAAATACAAGCTATAGCAAAGAATATATAAAATACTTTTCTGGAAATTGTGATCGTTTCATGAGTAAATATTTTGTGTAAGAGGAACTTTTGTCTCCCAAATAAACCTCACTACAGCCAGGAACCTGATACTGATAGTACAATGAGGACCCTATATTTATACATGTTTAGCATATATACATTTCCTTTACATGAATGTAGCAGTTCATTTTAATGTAAACAATAACATAATTAAAATATAAGTAACCTTCCGTGAGCATTTGAATGAGTCAGGCAGTATTATAAGCACTTTACACATGAAATGTGTCATTACAACCATTTTGCTAAATAGTTTGCTTACCTGCCCAAACTTTCAGAGCTAGAAAGTTGTCATCTGTAATTCTTATCCACTTACACGATACATGATAGTTTGTACAGGTACAATTAACAAATGAATGAATTAAATAGGAATTTATTGCATATCACCTGAGTGCCATGCACTTCTATGTCCTGAGAAACAGCAAAAAAGGCAAAATTTCTGCTCTTCAGGAATTTACATTTTATTTAGGGATGGAAATATTTGACAAATAAATATACACAATATTGACAGTTAGAGGTAAATATTGTGAGGAAAATTAAAGGATCCTAATGAGGGAGGGTCAGTGGTCTAAAATGAGCTCTGCAAGAAGAGGACAATCAGAAGACACCTGACTGTTGTGTGGAATGCCCAGGTTTAGATACATGGTTAAAGAGCGCTCTAGCAGGGAGATGAGCAAGTCTACGTGCTTTAGACAGGCATGTGCACGTCAAGGAATAGCAAAATGACCAAGGATCACAGCAAGTAGGAGGAAAAGTGGGAGAATTGAGGATGAGTGTGAGAGTGAGCTAGGGACCAGAGGTGTGTGTCATGGGAGGAGTTTGGCATTTTATTCTAAGGATGTGGGAAAGCAACCAGAGTGTGGACATGAAGAGAGCGGCTCAATCCGATTTCTGTTTTATAAGAATGACTCTGGTTCCATGCAGAGGATATTCAGTGTAGCAAGAGTAGGGGCAAGGCTTTTTCTGCTTTCTGCACTGGTCGTTAGAAAAGATGATCAGGATTAAACTATGTGGCACCAGGGCAGGGAGTAAATCTGAGTATACTGGCTGATAGTTTGATTGGACTCTTAATGAAGTTAAAGTGTTTATTTCTGAAATAATTGCAGTTAAATTTAATAAGTTATCTTTTCAGTTTATCATTTTTTTGTCTATAACCAGATACTGCTATCCTGTGAAAAGCACAGTCAACTCAATAAATGCCTATTGAATGAATAAATGACAAAAAGGTATTTCTTTTTTATTTTGTAGATCTATCTTCACATGCAGTGTTGAATAATTTATTATCACATCATACTCTGGTAAGTTTAGCATGCTTCATAGCTTCAAAGTTAAATTTTCTTTCTTTTTTTTTTTTTTTTTACTGTAGTTATCTAAGTAATCCTAAAATGTGGCACAGAGTATTAGACTTAAAACC
>SJYT01054049.1:93288-206959 GCA_006410635.1 Cephalophus harveyi
GCACAGAGTATTAGACTTAAAACTAAATAATCTTTTCTTATGTAGTTTTTTAGTGAATATCATATTTTTAAAATATCTCTGATACTAACCTTTATTGTTGCATACTGATCAAACATTTCGGGTAAATTATTACATCAATTTTAACTTTATGAAATCTGGGATGAAGTGCATAGAATTGTAAAAAAAAAAAGTGTATTAAAGGAAAATGGTTTCAAATGCTGCTATTATTCTTATCTTTTCATGTTTCTGAAGGAGAAATGCTAATAGCTTCATGTTCAAAATATATGTATATTTTGAACGTTGTATGTATATATATATGTAGGCAATGAATGAAAGAATAAAAAATATATTTTCTTAAGGGACTATTAAATTGGCCTTGAAAACGGTACAGAATATACAGCCTTTTCAGCATTTTCTTGCTTTCTGGTTGTTCTGTGAACTGTTGTTGTTGTTTCTGAATCATAGAAGTCATAAGGTGTAAAGATGTAAAATTGTTGGTGAATATACTTTCTGCTATGTCGATAAAGATGGCCTGCAGTGGAAGGGGAAAATGTAGCAGAGATACCTGCAGACTCTAAAGCAAGAAACAGATGAGCCGTCAGTGCTCAAGCCCTGAGACTGCAGTCCTAGGCTTCTCTTAGACACCGCAGATGTCTTATCAAGTCCCTGTTTAGTATGAGCTGGATGTGGAGCTTAAATAATACAACTGTTCAAAAGACAAGTTCAAAAATACTTGGACTAAATATATGACTCCTCATTGTGAATACTTTAGCTAAAGAACACTTAAAAGATTCTGTAGCTTTATATAAAAGTAATCTGTATTTTCTATCTTAATAATCTACAGATTATGTAATCATTTTTTTTCTTGAATTCACCTATCCAAAATAAGCAAGAGATACTATTGGGGCTTGGTATTCTACAAATAAGCTAGAAGGAATAAACAAGGAATACTATTAGTGATGTCATTTAGTCTCATGGCTTTAAAGCTTCTATGTATATATGGTAACTTCCAAGTTTATATCTATAGATTACACCTTTCCATTTGAGTCCATACTCATATAGCTCATTCTCATATATCCAATATCTCCACATAAATATCTTATTAAACTTTTTAACCAAAATATTCTTTTCTTGTTTAACGCATAACATTCACCCTCAAATCCTGTAGGCTTGATCTCATAACCTCTCCATGAGTTGATCACTCCTTATCACCACCACTATTTTCCTGTCACAACCATTTACTTTTTCGTTTTGTCAAAATATTTCACTACCTTCTAAATATGTCTTTCTACTTCAGCCATTGCCCCTTTCAGGAAAAAATGGTTAAGACAAAAATTAAATCATCACACCCTACAGTTGAAAAGCCTTTGATAATTTTCCACCTCTTTTAGAGAAAAAGAAAGATGACCTACTAGGTTCTAGAAGATGGGCTTTATCCTCCATCCTTTCTGTTCTCTGACCCACTTTTTCTTGTCTCCGGGCTCACCTCCTCCCTCCAGGGGCAGCCACAGTGTCCTCTTCGCTGTGCCGTGAGTACAGCTTGGCAGCTCTCTCCCAAATGGTTGAACTTGCTCTTCCTGGTCCAGGATGATCTTTATCTAGATGACTATGATCTTGCTTTTTCACCTTCTGTAGTATCAGGGTCTAAATATTATTTGTAAACTCTTAAAAGGCATTGCTAAAGGCAAATTAAAATATTTTGAAGCAGGAGATTTAGCACGTGGAATTGGTTTTACAAGTGATGGGAGTGCTAAGAACTTGTAGGTTAGCAGCAGTAGGAAACCATCTAGCCCAGGGCAAGAGAGACCATAGAAAGAGGCAGTGTTATCAGAATTTAGGCCTTGGAGTCAACCAGAAGAATCCTGAGCTGCGGTTAGCCCATCCAGTGGGGGTTAGAGCCACAGAAGCAAGGCAGCCACTGGAGGCACTACCCAAAGCTGGGAAAGTGGGAAACGCTGTCTTCTTCCTTCTACATACTCTTGATTTCTGCCTGTTAGCCAAAACCAGCGAGTCTGAAGGTGTAGGTAAATGACTATGAAAGTGGTCTTTCATTGAAGAGTTTCACTGAAGTTGACCTGAACATTTCATTTAAGAGAGATTTAGGTGCTCACACAGGTCTCATTAATTTATACTTCAGATGCAATTTAAAGTGCTAGGTGAAATCAGGTTTCTGCATACTGCAAATCCCAGGGAACCAGTTGGACATACAAACATGAAACATCTCAGCAAACAGGCACACACAACCAAAATAAACAGCCATTGAGCCATCAATAAAGTATCAAAAAAATATCAGAAACAAGCATAATAGTTCAGGTTCTACAAGAGTGAGGACAAATATGCCTTCAATATGACTTAATGCATGAAAGTGTTACTATTCCCTCGATCTTGGTGGTGATCTTGAAGCATCAAAAAAGATGCCTGTATAAAATATCATAAAACGTATTCAAAACTTGCATGATTTTAGTCACAGAACATAATTCCTGATTTCAAATGGTGTCACAAGTTGTCTGACTTTGTGAGATCTTTTTATATAGGCTTACTGCAGGGATTAAATGAAAGGACGCTGATCATTTTAATTACCTAGAACACTTACCTAGCACATGGGATGTCATCTTAAGTCCTTTGAAATGCAATTAAATATACCCAAGTACAGTTGAGCAAATATATAAATAAGAAAATTAAATTTAGATATAGTTTTCAGTATTTTGAGTTAGATTGAAATAGAATTTTCATCACAGCTCAGATTTATTTATAATAACTCCCAAAATAGAAATGGAGTAATTCTGGTTTATGTCACAACCTAGATATATTATTAGCCATCTTTTGAAAACTTATTTGGGAATATTTTCAGTTAAGTTAAATTTAAAGTTAAATTATTATTTGGGCTATAAGTTGTCATAATGTCAAATAAAGATTCTCATTTTTAATGTTTAATTTGTAATATAGTTCAGTGTCCTCTTTCCTTTCAATAATTGAAATAGAATTTTCATCACAGCTCAGATTTATTTATAATAACTCCCAAAATAGAAATGGAGTAATTCTGGTTTATGTCACAACCTAGATATATTATTAGCCATCTTTTGAAAACTTATTTGGGAATATTTTCAGTTAAGTTAAATTTAAAGTTAAATTATTATTTGGGCTATAAGTTGTCATAATGTCAAATAAAGATTCTCATTTTTAATGTTTAATTTGTAATATAGTTCAGTGGCATCTTTCCTTTCAATTTTTTGATAGGCCTGATATAGTCTTGGTTAAAAGAAGAAAACCAATTACTCTATATTATGATACCTATTTCAACATAATTGCCCAGAGCAAAATCAATCAGATGCTTATGTGTTATGCTTTCAAAGGTATGCACTTTGGGAGTATGCAATTCATTGGTCCATTTATTTTCCTCAAATGCAAGCTTAAAAAAATGAAGATGCAGTTTTGATTTAAGACATCAAAATTTTTTTTATCTAGACTTAAATACATTTTCCATCGTATCTGATTTTATTGTTTGGGATTCTGTTACACTAAAATGTAAAATATGTTATAATGACAAATTTCTAGTAATTTATAGAAATATAGTGGAAATCACTCAAATATCATTGATTTTGGGGGTTGATATGATGGAGTGTATACTTAAGAAAATTTTAACTCTGCTACTAAAATTTAATCACAGAAGTGCATCCAAATACTGACTATGAGATAGAAATAATGTGGGCAAGATGAACTAGATTGATATTTTTCTGAGTATCAAATCTAAATAGATATGACAAATAATTTCTATGGACTACAGTACTAGATGTTAAAAAATAAAAATATTTTGTAGTGTTAATTGTTCATTTGTCTATTTAAAAGTGTTTTACTGAGCTTATGCTATGTACATAGCACTATGGTTTTTCAGAAGCCCCCCAAAAGAGAGAAATTTTATTTGCCTTTATAATTTATGCTATAGTAGTGATTAAAAAAATAATACACCATTAGTGAACTATACTGTCAATTCTGTCTACCTCACTCCACTCATATGCAAACAAAATGTGTGTAACCCTGTCCTATTTTTCTACTAGAGAAGCAGGCCTAGGAGAATGGGAAGAGTTTTCCCGTTTACTAGTGTTACCAGATTTGGGGAGGATCAAAGAGGGCCCCCCTCACCCCCACCCCCATCCCCGTGGGCCTTGGTACTTGGTAAGAATACAAAGAAGAATCTGAGGTCTTACCCGTGGCAAAAGCAGGTTTATTAAGAAAAGAAAGAACACCTCCAAGAAGAGGTGGGCCAAGCCAAGAGAGGCGCTGGCACCAGAGGGGATGACGTACTGGGTTTATCAAGACAGGGCTTTTACATATTCATCTCGGTGGGTGTGGACTGGCAGTTTTGATTGACAGTTGCAAGTTGCATAACAGCAGACTCTTTTGCACATGCCTTTTTCATAATTCAGTTTGTTAAAATCAGATGTATGAATGTATAATGTATTTATGAACCCTTAATAGGCTCGCCGCTGCCTAAGGTCACTTGGGGACACAGCTGTGCATCAAGGGCACATGTATGGAGTTGGAGAAGCCCCTTGCTTAGTTTGTATCCACTGTGTGCCTAAGGCGCATGCTCCCGAGTTGGGCCAGTCTCTGGTTATTTTGTAGCATATCTGTGAGCTCTCCTGGGCCACCCAGGGGTGGGATTTAGAGATCAGCTTGAATCTTTTTCGGCTAGGCCACGTCTAGTCAAGGCTATGGTTTTTCCAGTAGTTATGTGTGGATGTGAGAGTTGGACTATGAAGAAAGCTGAGCATCGAAGAATTGATGCTTTTGTACTGTGGTGTTGGAGATGACTCTTGAGAGTCCCTCGGACTGCAAGGAGATCCAGCCAGTCCATTCTAAAGGAGATCAGTCCTAGGTGTTCTTTGGAAGGAATGATGCTAAAGCTGAAACTCCAGTACTTTGGCCACCTCATGTGAAGAGTTGACTCATTGGAAAAGACTCTAATGCTGGGAGGAACTGGGGCAGGAGGAGAAGGGGACAACAGAGATGAGATGGCTGGATGGCATCACTGTCTCGATGGACATGAGTTTGAGTGAACTCCGGGAGTTGGTGATGGACAGGGAGGCCTGGCGTGCTGCGATTCATGGGGTCGCAAAGAGTTGGACATGACTGAGCAACTGAACTGATCTCCTACATTGCTAATGCCCAACTTCCTACTTAATACTAGGGAGATGGAGAAAGAAAGAAGCTGTGTTCTTGGTTTGGGATGCCCTTGGGTGCTTCATTCACACCTGGGTTTAGCCTCCTTTCTCCAGCCTATGGTACAATGATCCAGCTAACAGGCCCGGAACTGAGGTTTCTAATTCTGAAATTTTGCTACCAAGATGAGATAAGTCCTTATGTTAATCCATACCCCAGGACTCTTCCTTGACTTGATTGAGTTCTGTTTTTCATCAGTAGACTTCATCCTGCCACTGGACTGGGGCCACAGTATGCATTCTGCTACAAAATGCTGAAAGAATTTAGTAGTGGTAGAGATTCCAGGTGGGCAGATCAGCAGTACTTTGTGGAAGATTTTACCATTTAACTCAGCTTTGATTGATAGATAGGATTTTGCTAGACAAAGTCACAAAGGGAGCATGTTCCAGACAAAGAACAGTGTTAATAAAAATGAATGAATGGACAAATACCAGCATCCAAAAAGTATACATAATATTTGTGGAGTCAAAAATTCTTGTTTAATTGGAGAGTAGGGCATGGATGGGAACCTGAACTCCTTATAGAGGAGAATGAATGCCAGGTTTATCTCTCCACATACCAGGCCCCATTTCAACTTTTCAGGTTGAATACCCAGCCATTTGCTGTTTTTGTAATCTCTTGGCTAGAAACAAAGAGTGACACTGCTTAGCACATCAAGAACCTTCTTTCTTAGACCAGTAAGTTTTAGGAACACCTTTTCTGAATCTTGCCCTGAAATTGTCAATCTTCACATCACACATCTCTTGCCATCCTCCAACTTATAACTATTCTGGAATAGCCAGGTCATCTATATGACTTGTTTGGCTTGGAACTCTCAAAGTCAGGGTATCTTTATCCCTATTTAGGAAACTAATCAGTAAACTGTGAGGAAAAAGAAAAAAGTTTCAGACAGCTTCATTGTTAATGTCAGCTTATTTTGAAGACTCCACTCTTGTTTCTGGTTTCTTCTGCCCTTTTCAGATAAAGTGTCTGATATGACCCTAACCCACCTGCCATCACTGCTCTGCACTTACAAAATGATATCCTAGCTGTACTTCCAAGAATGAGTCCCCACATTGCACTTCTAACACCTAAAATAGACAGCAATGAATATGCAAAATCTGTACTTGAACTTTAATAATCTTTGAAGATATGGTACAAAATTGAGAATGGCTAATTTAAACAGAAAGCATAATTTGTTAGATTTGTGGAGTATCCCAGATTAACAGCAACAAAATGTAAAGAATCATGTTTGGGAGAAGGAAGGAATCAGAGTGGAGATAGAACATACCAGAATGCTGCCACTTCTCCTCCTCACCGGAACCTTACCCAGTCCTCTATGCTGGATACAGCAGATATTGTTACTGCCAATGCGTGCAGCTGCTGTTCAACCCTCTGCCTTGAATCTAATCACCCTGTCCATTTTTCTTTGCATTATCTACTTCAGACTTAAAGTTCTGCAAAGCAGAAAATGGTTAATAGGTTATGTCCTCATCCTCAATATTAGTGAGTGAGCAGATGCTACCTGTCACCAAGATTTAGAAAATGAAAAATTCCTCTAAAAAAGATTCAGATCCTGGACAAATGTCCACTAGGTCTACCTTTTGACTACTACCCAATATCCATATACATTTTTCTTCAACACATACACTTATAAAATTAAAATGCTCCAGTAATCTTTGAATTCTTTGCTTCATATTATACCATATACTATCAACTGTGTTTAGTATGCAGCACTCCTGAGTCCAGGTTTCCAGAGAAGCAGGCAAATCCTTGTAATTATTCCTATATCTGTAAATGAGTATATCTAATTCAGAGTCACGGGTAAATTCACCCCTAAAATATTCATCCCTTTCTAAATTTATGTTCTGTATACCCTTGAAGTCCATTCTCAGAAAATTTCCCCAGATTTTACTGGCTGGAAATTAGTGAAGTCCTGCACTTCTATTTTTTTTTAATATTTGTTTCTAGTTAATTGATGATTGCTTTAAAATATCAGTTTGATTTCTGTCATATGTCAGCATGAATTAACCATAGATGTACATATTCCCTTCCCTCTTTATGTGGCTTTGTCTTCCATGTTTTGACTTTTGACCAGTTGGAAATATGAATATGTTGAAATATGATTCCAGATATATGTCTGTAGACCAAAATAGGTCATGAGGAAAGCTAACTCCATAAAATTAAAAAAAAAAAAAAGATATAGTATTATTTTGCCTCATAGGTAAAGGAGTATTACTAGTCTGACTAAGGGAGTTCAGTGGCATTGGGGGTTTGGGTTACAGTTAGTCTCTGAATTTTCACGTATGTCTCCATTGCAGTATTTGTGGTTTATTTTTGGAAGAGTGTCCTAAATTTCTCATAAGAGATATGGAGATATATTCAATAGATGTAATCTCACAACTTGAATCAAAGTTTGGTTTTCAGTTCAGTCACTCAGTCGTGTCCGACTCTTTGCGACCCCATGAATCTCAGCACTCCAGGCCTCCCTGTCCATCACTAACTCCCAGAGTTCACCCAGATTCACGTCCATTGAGTCAGTGATGCCATCCAGCCATCTCATCCTCGGTCGTCCCCTTCTCCTCCTGCCCCCAATCCCTCCCAGCATCAGAGTCCCTTCAAATGACTCAACTCTTCTCATGAGGTGGCCAAAGTACTGGAGTTTCAGCTTTAGCATCATTCCTTCCGAAGAAATCCCAGGGCTGATCTCCTTCAGAATGGACTGGTTGGATCTCCTTGCAGTCCAAGGGACTCTCAAGAGTCTTCTCCAACACCACACTTCAAAAGCATCAATTCTTCAGTGCTTAGCCTTCTTCACAGTCCAACTCTCACATCCATACATGACCACAGGAAAAACCATAGCCTTGACTAGATGGCCCTTAGTCGGCAAAGTAATGTCTCTGCTTTTGAATATGCTATCTAGGTTGGTCATAACTTTTCTTCCAAGGGGTAAGCGTCTTTTAATTTCATGGCTGAAATCACCATCTACAGTGATTTTGGAGCCCCCCAAAATAAAGTCTGACACTGTTTCCACTGTTTCCCCATCTATTTCCCATGAAGTGATGGGACCGGATGCAATGATCTTCGTTTTCTGAATGTTGAGCTTTAAGCCAACTTTTTCACTCTCCTCTTTCACTTTCATCAAGAGGCTTTTTAGTTCCTCTTCACTTTCTGCCATAAGGGTGGTGTCATCTGCATATCTGAGGTTATTGACATTTCTCCCGGCAACCTTGATTCCAGCTTGTGTTTCTTCCAGTCCAGCGTTTCTCATGATTTGGCTACTGCGAAAAAGGAATAAATTCTATTAGTATAGTCATGAAAGTCAATATGATTCACTGTTAGAATGAGTCATTTAATTCCATATCTGTGAAATTCGCATGTCCTTCCTACTGTTTATACTGTCTTATTTCAGGGGACTCCAACACTTCCCAAACATTTTGCTTAATTCATTTTCATAGGACCATAGGTGATTATTTAATTAGATATTTCCCCTCTGCTGCTGGAATCCAGTCCTTGAATGCCAATAGAATTGTCTGCCTTCTGACACCCACATGACACTTTTACCAAATCACAGTCCACATATTTTCCTGAGGAAATTCTGCCTTCTATTCAGTTATGGTGCTTGGTTCAGCCTTTGGATACTGATCTACTTATCTTATGCAGAAAGCATGCTATTGGAAGTATTTTTGCATAGCTCCTTAAGTTGGCAAGAAAGCTTGGGAACTATATTTTGAAAATGGTCAGGAACCAGTGAAAGGCAAAACAAAAACAACAACAAAAAGAACCCCACCAATCTGACTATAGCACCACCATGGACACAAGCCACCAGGATAATGACCAGGTGTAAAATGACCTTGCTATTGTACACAGCAATATATTACTATTGCTGCTACAGATTCATACTCCACTTCCATTCTTCCTCACGATATTTTTTCAAGAATCACATTTTTAGGTGGTTACAAGTAATTGACTAAACCTGGGTTATTTGCTTTCCTGTTGGCTTGCAGGTTGTAGGGAGAAGAAAATATGGACTCTGTGGGAGAGGGAGAGGGTGGGATGATTTGGGAGAATGGCATTGAAACATGTATACTATCATGTAAGAACGAAGCACAAGCCTATGTTCGATACAGGATACAGGATGCTTGGGGCTGGTGCACGGGGATGATCCAGAGAGATGATATGGGGTGGGAGGTGGGAGGGGGATTCAGGATTGGGAGCTTGTATACACCTGTGGAGGATTCATGTCAATGTATGGCAAAACCAATATGGTATTGTAAAGTAAAGTAAAAATAAAGTGAAAAAAAAAAAAAAAAGAAAATATCTGTCTTAGGCTTTCATGGTGGGTAAATGCTTTGCCCCTCCAGAGAATCAGGTTATGAAGACCTGCTTCTAAATTAGGAAGGGGTTTTCATAATAGAAAGTCCAGAAAAGACAATTGTCCATAGAAAAGTCGGTAACGTGTCTTTCCTAGTTTTCCTTGCATTCCTGTTGGATAGCTGATCAGTGACCCTTTGGCTCCTTTTAGATCTAGAATTTACTGTAGTGATATCCATGATAACTGTCTCCTCTCTCTCTACTGGGAGCAAATGTTGATGATTTGGACTTTTTAGGAGGTAAAGAAAAGCTATTGGAGCCTGTGAGCAGGGTGATTATGCAGTCAGGGTGAGCCTTGGGGATATTATCTCACAGGAAAGATGAATGGAGGACCAGCCAGTGGAAGCTATCACTATTTTAGGATTTTCTTGTAAAAGAGAAAATGAGAGTTAAAAAGGAGTTTAAGTAAGTTTATGGAGGTAATAAGATAGAACTGAAGTGACCTTACTGAATTTCAGTATATAAAAGTATATATGTGCTAGCTTAAGATAAGAAGAGTTAAACGCTATGCACAGACATTTTAGCATAAATGACTAGAAGGATGGTGGTGCCATCAGAAGAAATAGGGAAGTCAGGAGAGAAATTTATTGTAGTAGAGGAAACAAATGATAAACATGGTTTGGATTATTTTCAGTTTGATGGGCTGGTTAAAAAAAAAAAAAAGCAAGTGCAGGATATTGGCAATGCAGAACTGCAGTGTGCAATCCTTCATAATTTCAGTTTGTTTGTTGGTTTGATTTATTATTATAGGTGATTTTGAGCTCTCAAAGGAGCATGAGATGAGATGGTGAATGGCACTGAGCATATGAGTTAATGATCATAAACCAGCAATGGATTGCTCACCACTCTGATGTATAATGTAGAAAACAGATTTCTGAAGTTTTAAAACTACTTGCTGAATAGTGAGTAGGAGAAAACAAAAACATAAAAGCATGTGATTTATGAAGCTTATTAAACAACTCTTAAATCCTCCAAAACATTCTACACCTTGTTATTAAGATGGAAAAGGCGCTCAAAAAACAAACACAGAAATGACCAATGTTGTATTAAGAAAACAGTATATTATAAATTTTTACTTTTTAACAAAAACAAAGTAATTGCTCAGTTTAATTAATCAGGCTTTTTAGAAGTGATTTTTAAAGAAATGTTTTTGCTAAATTTCAAAATAAGCAATTGAATGCTGACAATTGGTACATAATTGCGATAGTTGATAAATTCCACAGATTTACATAAAGTGGTTGCACTTAAAAGAACATTGTTTTTATAATCTTTATAAGACTATAAAAATCCATAAATTTATTTGAATTTTTTTCTTTAGACCACTTTCTTATTCTGTAACTACTGACAACACAGATCTGCTAACAGAAACAATTGTTCTAAAAGAAAATATTTTCAGTTTCGAGGTACTTCCCTTTGCATTCATTGAAAACCTGGTAAATACTTCTTTAGGAAGTTCATAATAATTGTCTTTGGTGTGATTTGACAAATAATTCTGATTTACTTAAAAAAAAAAAACCTTGATAATGAGACTAACTAATGGCTCTGTGATCTTCCATTAAGACAACTATCCAAATGATGCAGGATTAAGCACAATTCCTTCTTATTTGATTTGACTTTTGTGTAGTCTTAGATTTCTGTGATTCAAATTTCTCCTTTTTCTAACATTATGACCAGTAATTTGCAAGACAAATTCAAAGCAAAGTGTTATCTTTTATTCATCTCTGTGTTGGATTTTCCATAATATTTTTAACAAATTAAAGACATTTATTATAATTATTCTTTTAATGCAATTCCAGTAAACATCTTCTAACAGGATATTTTTACTAAAAGTTGTGTTTAATTAAACCCAGCATTAGGAAAGAATTTTCCAGTTTACAGATCTTTGGGTATAAAGATTCTTAGTTATGATTCACAGTAAACTTTTAAGAACAGTCATTAACTCACAAATTTCAAAGTGGATGAGTAATCTATGATGGAGAAACAAATTCATATTTTATGGCTGTAAATTTCAAACATACTATTTTGACTGTTAAGCTATTATTTTGAGTAATATCACATTTTATTTCTTGTTTATTTGGTTAAAGAGCTGGAGGAGCATAATACAAAGGAACATGATTGATCTAATGCATTTATTTATTGAACAGTGAATGATACTTTAGCATGTAACACATCCCAGTTTTCTTTCTAGTCAGTGATGACATAGTACTAACATTAAAACAAAATTTTTGTCCTGGTAGAGCTTATATCCCATCAAAAATGTGTTAAGAACAAAAAGATGTATTATGTAATGCTATGTGATAGGTGCTTTGAGAAAAAAACACAAAATGATAATGAGATAAAAAATAATTTCTGAAGCAAAAAGGAAATGAGTTGGGGGGAGAGAGTGTACTACTTTAGAGACTTTACATCAGCCACTGTGTAACAGAGCAACAGAAAGTGAAAGTGAAGTTGCGCAGTCGTGTCTGACTCTTAGCGACCCCATGGACCACAGCCTACCAGGCTCCTCCATCCATGGGATTTTCCAGGCAAGAACACTGGATGGGTTGCCATTTCCTTCTCCAATGCATGAAAGAGAAAAGTGAAAGTGAAGTCATGCAGTCGTGTCCGACTCTTAGCGACCCCATGGACCACAGCCTACCAGGCTCCTCCATCCATGGGATTTTCCAGGCAAGAACACTGGAGTGGGTTGCCATTTCCTTCTCCAATGCATGAAAGAGAAAAGTGAAAGTGAAGTCAGGCAGTCATGTCCGACTGTTAGTGACCCCATGGACTGCAGCCCACCAGGCTCCTCCATCCATGGGATTCTCCAGGCAAGAATACTGGAGTGGGGTGCCATTATCTGCCAGGTCGTGTATCCACAAAAGGGTTTCACAAATGGGGAAATTTGAAACCCTAGCAAAATGATGAAACTAGCAAAAATACAAATAAATTAGCCAATAGATAAATATGTAAACACTTGGACTGACAGATTACAGAAGAAAAAACATCTAAGACCACTGAATGTATGAATATATGCTCAAATTCAATAATAAACAAAAATAGAAGTTAAATTTCCAGTGAGGTTTTTTAAGCCTACAAGCTTATTTCAAAAATTCTGGTAATTTTAAGGCCTAGAAATAATGTAATACAACAGTGCATTTTACACACTACTAGAGGAGTACAGTTTGGTACAACTATTTTTTGCAAACAATTTACTATTTTTGACAGAGTGGAATAAATATATAAATGCACCTTAGAAAAATTGACACACAAGTTCAAGATGAGATATTTAAGAATAACCCTGATGGCACGTCATGGGGCAGAAAAGGCAATCCAAATTTCTATTGTGAGGTGAACAGTTAGGTAATTTTGGGGTAATTCATGTAGTGGAATGCTATGGACAAGTGAAAGTGTATGAAGTATAGCTATAGGCATCATTTAGGGTGAAAAGCTATAAAAAAATTCACAATACACACAATTTAATATAATTTACATAATATTTCAATCTATGCAAAATTAAGTAATATATTGATGCCTATATTTATGGTAAATTTAGTCGCTCAGTCATGTCCAACTCTTTGCTACCCCATGGACTTCAGCAGACTAGGCCTCCCTGTCCATCAACAATTCCCGGAGTTTACACATTTCATGTCCATTGAGTCAGTGATGACATGCAACCATCTCATCCTCTGTCGTTCCTTTCTGCTTTCACCTTCAATCTTTCCCAGCATCAGGGTCTTTTCAAACTAGCCAGTTTTTTGCATCAGGTGGCCAAAGTATTGGAGTTCCAGCTTCAGTATCAATCCTTCCAATGAATATTCGTGACTGATTTCCATTAGGATGGACAAGTTGGATCTCCTTGCAGTCCAAGGGACTCTCAAGAGTCTTCTCCAGCACCACAGTTCAAAAGCATCAATTCTTCAGTACTCAGCTTTCTTTATAGTCCAACTCTGACATCCATACATGACTACTGGAAAAACCAAAGCTTTGACTAGAAGGAGCTTTGTTTTGCAAAGTAATGTCTCTGCTTTTTAATATGCTGTCCAGGTTGGTCATAGCTTTTCATCCAAGGAGCAAGTGTCTTTTATTTTATTTTTTTTTTAATTTTTACTTTATTTTACTTTACAATACCGTATTGGTTTTGCCATACATTGACATGAATCCACCATGGGTGTATATGAGATCCCAATCCTGTAGTCACCATCTGCAGTGATTTTGGAGCCCCTCAAAATGAAGTATCTCAGTGTTTCCACTGTTTCCCTATCTATTTGCCATGAAGTGTTGGGACCAGATGCCATGGTCTTTAGTTTTCTGAATCTTGAGCTTAAGCCAACTTTTTCACTTTTCACATTTATCAAGAGGCTCTTTAGTTCTTCTTCACTTTCTGTCATAAGGGTAGTGTCATCTGCATATCTGAGGTTATTGATATTTCTCTCAGCAATCTTGATTCCAGCTTGTGCTTCATCCAGACCAGTGTTTCTCATGAAGTACTCTGCATATAAGTTAAATAAGCAGGGTGACAATATACAGCCCATGGACTCGTTTCCCAATTTGGAACCAGTCAGTTGTTCCATGTCCAGTTCTAACTGTTGCTTCCTGACCTTGTAATAAATTTCTCAAGAGGCAGATCAGGTGGTCTGGTATTCCCATCTCTTTAAGAATTTTCCAGTTGATTGTGATCCACACAGTCAAAGGCTTTGACATAATCAGTAAAACAGAAGTAGATGTTTTTCTGGAACTCTCTTATTTTTTTTGATGATCCAACAGATGTTGGCAATTTGATTTCTGGTTCCTCTGCCTTTTCTGATACCAGCTTGAATATCTGGAAGTTCATGGTCCATGTACTGTTCAAGCCTGGCTTGGAGAATTTTGAGCGTTACTTTGCTAGCATGTGAGGCGAGTGTAATTGTGCAGTAATATAAGCTTTCTTTGGCATTGCCTTTCTTTGAGATTGGAATGAAAACTGACTTCCAGTTCTGTGGCCACTGCTGAGTTTTCCAAATTGTTGACATATTGAGTGCAACACTTTCACAGCATCATCTTTTAGGATTTGAAATACTCCACTCAATTCCATCACCTCCACTAGCTTTGTTCATAGTGATGCTTCCTAAGACCCACTTGACTTCTCATTCCAGGATGTCTGGATCTAGGTGAGTGATCACACCACTGTGCCTATCTGGGTCATGAAGATCTTTTTTGTATAGTTCTTCTGTGTATTCTTGCCACCTCTTAATAGCTTCTGCTTCTGTTAGGTCCATACCATTTCTATCCCTTATTGTGCTCATCTTTGCATGAAATGTTCCCTTGGTATCTTGAATTTTCATGAAGAGATCTCTGGTCTTTCCCATTCTATTGTTTTCCTCTATTTCTTTGCATTGATAACTGAGGAAGGCTTTCTCATCTGTCCTTGATATTCTTTGTCTTTCACTACTCTTTCTTCTCAGGTATTTGTAAGATCTCCTCAGACAACCATTTTGCATTTCTTTTTCTTGGGGATGGTCTTGATCACTGCCTCCTATACAGTGTCACAAACCTCCATTTATAGTTCTTCAGGCACTCTGTCTATCAAATCTAATCCCTTGAATCTATTTGTCACTTCTACTGTATAATTGTAAGGGATTTGATTTAGGTCTTACTTGAATGGTCTAGTAGTTTTCCCTACTTTCTTCAGTTTAAGTCTGAATCTGGCAATAAGGAGTTCATGATCTGAGCTGCAATCAGCTCCCAGTCTTGTTTTTGCTGACTGTATAGAGCTGTCCATCTTTGGCTGCAAAGAATATAATCAATCTGATTTTGGTATTGACCATCTGGTGATGTCCATGTGTAGAGTTTTTTCTTGTGTTGTTGGAAGAGGGTGTTTCCTATGACCAGTGCATTCTCTGGGCAAAACTCTGTTAGCCTTTGACCTGCTTTGTTTTGTACTCCAAGGCCAAATTTGCCTGTTACTCCAGGTTGTTCTTGACTTCCTACTTTTCTGTATGTACTATTGCATATGTACTTTTGGGTACATGACCTTGAACTTCCAGATGTTCAAGCTGGTTTTAGAAAAGGCAGGGGAACCAGAGATCAAATTGCCAGCATCTGCTGGATCATTGAAAAGCAGAAGAGTTCCAGAAAAACATCTACTTCTGCTTTATTGACTATGGCAAACCCTTTGAGTGGGTATAATGACAAACTGTGGAAAATTCTTCAAGAGATGGGAGTACCAGAGCACCTGACCTGCCTCTTGAGAAATCTGTATGCAGGTCAGGAAGAAATAGTTAGAACTGGACATGGAGCAATAGACTAGTTCCAAATTGGGAAAGGAGTATGTAAAGCTGTACATTGTCACTCTGCTTATTTAACTTATATGCAGAGCACATCATGAAAAATGCTGGACTAGATGAAGCATAGCTGGAATCAAGATTGCCAGAAATAATATTAATAACCTCAGATATGTGTATGACACCACTGTTATGGCAGAAAGTGAAGAAAAACTAAAGAGCCTCTTGATGAAAGTGAAAGAGGAGAGTGAAAAAGTTGGTTTAAAACTCAACATTCAGAAAATGAAGATCATAGCACCTTGTCCCATCAGTTCATGGCAAATAAATGATGAAACAATGGAAACAGTGTGAGACTTTATTTTTATGGGTTCCCAAATCACCGTAGCTATGTGACTACTGCCATGAAATTAAAAGATGCTTGCTCCTTCAAAGAAAAGTTATGACCAACTTAGCATATTAAAAAAAAGAGACATTACTTTGCCAACAAAGGTCCATCTAGCCAAAACTATGGTTTTTCCAGTAGTCATGTATGGATGTCAGAGTTGGACTATAAAGAAAGCTGAGTGCCAGAGAACTGATCCTTTGAACTGTGATGTTGAAGACTCTTGAGAGTCCCTTGGTCCAAAAGGAAATCCAACCAGTCCATCCCAAAGAAGATCAATCCTAGGTGTTCATTGGAAGGACTGATGTTGGTGCTGAAACTCCAGTATTTTGGCCACCTGATGCGAAGAGCTGACTCATTTGAAAAAACCCTGATGCTGGGAAAGATTGAGGGCAGGAGGAGAAGGGGATGAGAGAGGATGAGATGGTTGGATGGCATCACTGACTGAATGGACATGAGTTTGGGTAGGCTCTGGGAGTTGGTGATGGACAGGGAGGCCTGGTGTGCTGCAGTTTATGGGGTCATAAATAGTCAGACATGACTGAGTGACTGAACTGAACTGATACAGAAAATTTATTATACACATTCTTTTGGTTTTTAAGCAATTTATACTAAACACAATTTTCAAGAATAAGAATTAGATGCAATTAGTGGAAGAAGTATATCCAGCCCTTTCAAATAGTTTTGTTGAAAAGCAGGAGATAGGTGGCAGATGGAGCAGATAATATGGCCAAGGACAGGGTGTGGTGTGTTTGTTTATATCGAGGGTATTGTTTTTTTTTTTGTCAACATTTTTGGTTGAGTCGTTTTGCTTTGTTTGCAAGTTAATGGAAGTGATCTAGTAGTGAAGAAAAATTGTAATGGCATGAAGACATGCCTGTGGTTTGGACAAAATCCTTGTGTGGAAGAAAGGGGAAGGTTCACTCATTAATAGGTGTTTTGTCCTGCAGCCCCGCTGAGTATTGGCAGTCCCACAGAGAATTACTGTATCTTTCACAGCACCATGACTGCACACTATTTACTCTATATTTGATTCTCTTTCCCCACACTCCACCTGTGAATTTTCTCATCTTTCAAGAATTCAGCTCCAGTGTCATCTCATTAATCCACCTTTCCTTACCAACCCACATGGAATTAGTCATCACTTCACCAAAATTCCACAATAGCTATACATATGTGTGTGTTGAAGTCACATTTATTATTCTGTATTCTGACTTCCTCACTGTGAGCATTTTGTCTTACTCATTTGTGTATAGCTTTACTGTCTAGTACTGAACCTGACATATCATAATTCATCATAAAATATTTAAATAAGTAAAAAACAGAACAGAGATTTTACTCAAAAATATTGAGTGATACAAAATGTTTTGAAGGCATAACTAGTTTTCCCATTTCTTCACATCCCAATGATCTCAAAGTCTTCAATTTAAAGAAGGTGAAGTAAAAATATTTTAAACCCCTTTCCTTTAAAAATTGTACTAATCTACAGAGAATGAAAAACTGAGAAGGGTATAAGCCTTCCATACTCAGTGAAAAATAAAAATCAACCTGAAATAGAAATGTATACTTGATGCTACTACAAAATCTGGTTCATAGCTACACAGTACTTCTATTATCTAAATCAGAAAGCACATTTTCCCAGATGGAAAGACTCATGGTTCTGAAAATACTTTGATTAGAACCGTATTTCATAGTTTGTGGCTGGGTCATAGGATTAAAGGGCAGGATCTCTATGGAGACCTAGGTCACTAACACAGCTAAAAGGGAAAGTAGGCTGATATGTATCTTATAAACTAGTTCCCTAGCCAAGAAGACTTTAATTAGGAGATATGTTCCATGTTCTAAGAAAATGATTAGTTTTATTAGTCAGTAATTGACTGTGAGCTTCATAAGACACAAAGCTGATTTTGGTTACTTTCCTGCCTGACTCAACAACAACAATAGAATGAATGTAATCTGGATAAGATCAGGGAACTAACAAGAATAGAAAATGAAAACATAAATTAAAACTATACTATAAATTATGTTTATAGAATGAATATTATTGAAAACATACTATGGGGAATTCAACCAGAACAGAATGGAAATAACAGACAATATCATCTGTGTATACCATCAATATATAGGACAAAAGAATACACACACACACACACACACACACACTCATTTTATTTATTATGTGCCAACTTTGGATGCCCATAATATCAGTGACAAACAAAGTGGAAAAATAGTGACTACCATGTATGTCTGTTTGAAGAAAATTGTCTTTCCAGTTGGATAAATGTTAAATGTATTGAGAAGAAGATAAATCTTCTGTTGCCATGTGTGTGACCCATCCACAAGGAAGGCATGCTTAACAACTGTTTGCTCTCCCAGAAGAGACTGATAATTTACTCAATTCAGTTTTATGAATGGTGGGCGTGAGACTGAGGAGTCCAGGTGTGTGTACAGTAAAGTAAGACATTGCAGTTTGAATAAGCAAAGGGGCATCTACACAAAGAATAGCTCATGGCCACAAAACGTCTTCGTAATCTTAATCATGCTGAAGGATGTAGCTAGAAAAGTCAATTTGATCAAATTGTGGTCACTTCTTTTCACAGTGATTTTCAAAAGAGGACGTGATTAAAAGCTTCCTTTTGTTTCTCCCCATGAAGTATTATAACAAGTTGGTCTCTGAAGGTAATAGGTTCTTGCTGGAGTTTTCAAATTTGGGAATGAGATAAAATCAATTCATTTATAACACAGATGCTAACAGTAATCCTATGATTTCAAGTGACTTGCTCTGAGGACCTTTCTCAGGTCAAATCTAGGATGTATCACATCTCCTCAAGTTTTATTACTCAAATCAAGTCACACAGCCAAGCCAAATACATGTCAAAGAGAAAGTAAGTGTCTATAGGGGGAAGGGTTGGCGGACTGAATATTATGAACAATAATGCACTCTATTATACACACCAAACATTTCCATTATGATTTTGAATGTGAAAAAGTTTTTTTCCAACTACTTTAGAAAACCAAAAATGTTTTATTTATGTAAGTAAAATTCACATACAGAAATTTGGGGGATATTAGTCCATATGCAGTTTTCAGATAATCATTCCTAACAGACATTAAATAAAATTATTTTACTGATAGATATTTTTAAAATATATATGTATTTGAATTGTTAATTAGGCAAGAGCTTGTCTTAAACTGAATATTTTTCCCAACTAAGACATCTATTTTAATTGGAACTTTCAAAAAAAGGCATACTTTTAAAAAATTGGAGATGTTTCAGCAAGGATTAGAATTATGACGTAGCTGGAATGTGCGTGCTCAGTTGTGTCTGACTCTTCACCACACCATGGAATGCAGCCCTCCAGGCTCCTCTGTCCATGGGATTCCCCAGGCAAGAATACTGGAGTGGGTTGCCATGCCCTCCTCTAGGGTACCTTCCCGACCCGGGGATCGAACTCGGGTTTCCCACGTCTCCTGCATTGGCAGGCAGATTCTTTACCACTGAGCTACTTGGGAAGCCTGTAGGTGGAATAGAGAATAGCATAAGGCATGTATGGTAGTCTTGCTTGGGAGAATCACCATGCACAGAGGGGCCTGGCGTGCTATAGTCCATGGGGTTGCAAAGAGTTAGACGTGACTGAGTGACTCAGCACAGCACATGTCATTAAATACTGTTATTGTGTAGGACAAATTTAACTTATTCTCTGTGGTTCAAGGAACCCTGTTTAAGAAACAGAGAAGACAGATGTTATGGACTGAATGTGACCTCCCCAAATTTATTTGTTGAAACCCTACCCCCTCCAACCCCCTGATGTGATGGTATTTTGAGATACGGGGATAATTTCAGGGAGATAATTAAGGTTAAATCAAGTCATAGGATGGAAGCCTAAGCCAGTGGAATTATTATCATTATTACCTGAGCGTTCTCTCTGTCTGTTGTGTGAGGATAGAGAGGTGTCTAAAGCCGTGAAGAAAGCTTTTACCATAAACCAAATTTGCCTGTATGTTGATCATATACTTCTGCCTTCAGAACTGAGAAAATAGTTCTTGTTTAAACCACCCAGTCTATGGTATCTTGTTTTGGAAGCTCAAGCAGACCAGTATCATAGATTAAGCCTCAAACTGACAAATACCTTTCTTATGCTTAGAGTTTTTAAAAATGAAATGCAGCCTGTAGTAAACTTTTATTTATGGAAAAGAAAGAATAACTTATATGCTTGGACAGGTGTTAAACTGAAAATTCTTTCTGCCATTTGTTTTGCATAATACATTAGTAAATTGTTCATATATTTCTTTCATCTTGGAAAATTTCTTAGTGAAGTCTCAAGGGCACATCTGTCAGAAAGAAAGGTGATAAGATGACCCCAAAAAGGTGACAGAATTTGTGATGCTGTTGAGAGCAACAACAACAAAACAAAACCCATGACCTTGTGTGGATTTTGGCATTTACTTTTTAGGTTCTGCATTCAATTTGCCACATATTTTTTAAAATAGCAATGCCTTAAGTTTATTTATCTGTGGTTTGACACCTGTACTCTCCCCATCTATGGAGAAGGAAATGGCAACCTACTCCAGTATTCTTGCCTGGAGAATCCCAGGGACAGAGGAGCCTGGTGGGCTGCCGTCTGTGGGGTTGCACAGTCGGACACGACTAAAGTGACTTAGCAGCAGCAGCAGCACTCCATCTATATATCTAAGTTTATTTCTCCTAAAGTGTTGGGGAATATCTGAAAGAACACAGATAGCAGTTGCATTAAATATGCGGGCAAAACAGTGAACTAATTTCGACATGACAAAGAGCAGATCCTCACCAAGGCCCATGTATCTTTCCAATTCTGGTTCTGCCCTTAAAAAAAAAAATCACTGAAATTTGATAATACCAGTTTTCCTAGAAAGACACAAAGACTCCATATAAACAAAATTCTTGCATCTTTTATAAACATGTAATTTAAGTTGTCTACCATGGTAACTAATATCCCTTCTATGTGGATCTATAAGATATATTTATATGTAACTGTAATCTCAGAAAAAAGTCTAAACATTATTTACAATTTTAGGAAAAAAAAAATCACATTTCCCCCCTTTGCAGTTAATTGATTTACGGCATTTGTATTTGTAAAGCATAGAAATTAAGTCATCTGTGATACTTACTAGTATCTATTCCCTTTATGTTTTATTGAAGTATAGTTAATATACAATATTAATTTCAGGTATACAGCATAGTGATTCAGTTTCTTTACTGATTATACTCCATTTAAGATTACTACAAAACATTGGCTATAATTCCCTGTGCTATTCAATATATCCTTGTTGCTTATCTGTTGTATATATAGTAGTTTGAATCTTTTAAGTGCACACTCCTATCTTGTACCTTCCTGCTTCCCTCTCCGCACTAGTATGCTATGCTTCCCTCTCCGCAACCGCTAGTATGTTTTTTATATCTATGAGTGTGCATCTGTTTTGTTACATTCATTAGTTTTTATGTTTTAAATTCTACATATAAGTAACGTACAGTATTTAGCTTTTCCTGTCTGACATTTCATTAAGCATCAGTTCATTTCAGATCATTAAGCATAATACCCTCTAAACACCCTCTAAGTGCTGCAAATGGTAGAGATTTTTCTTTTTAATAGATAAATAATATTCCATTATGTGTATATGTGTATGTATACATTTTTATCCATTGATCTGTTGATGAACACTCCATATCTCAGTTATTATAAATAAGGCTGCTATGACATTGCAGTACACACATCAATTTGAATTAGCATTTCTTGAATAAATAACCAGGAAGGGAATTGGTGAGTCATACAGTAGTTCTATTGCTAACTTTTTGAGTAACCTCCAACTGTTTTTCACAGAGTCGGCACCAATTTACATTCCCATCAACAGCATATGAGTGTTCCATTTTCTCCACATCCTCACCAACAGTTACTATTTGTAGACTTTTTGATGATGGCCTTCCTGACAGTTGTGAGGTGATATCTCATTGTGATTTTGATTTGCATTCCTCTAATGATCAGGATATTGAGCATCTTTTCATGTGCCTGTTTCATTTCTTAAAGGGTAGGTTTAGTGCTGATGAACTTATAGTTTTTATTTTTCTGATAAGTTTCTTTATCTTTCCTTCAATTCTAAATTATAATCTTGCTAGGTAGAACATGCTAGCTTGCTGTTGTTTTTTTTTTTTTTTCCCATATCAGTACTTTGAATAGATCATGTCACACCCTTATGGATAGAAAAAATCAGGTGTTAGCTTTATGGGGGTTCCTTGTATAATAACTTTTTTGCTCTTACAGCTACTAGAATCCTTTAACTTTTGCCATTTTAATTATGATATGTCTTGGTGTGAGTCTGTTTGGGTTCATCTTGTTTGGACTTTCTGTGCTTTCTGGGCCTAGTTATCTGTGTCCTTCTTCAGATTTGGGGATTTTTAAGCCAGTATTTCATCAAATACATTTTGAACCTCTTCTCTCTTCTTCTCCTTCTGCTAAGTCACTTCAGTCGTGTCCGACTCTGTGCTACTCCATAGACGGCAGCCTACCAGGCTCCCCTGTCCCTGGGATTCTCTAGGCAAGAACACTGGAGTGTCTTGCCATTTCCTTCTCCAATGCATGAAAGTGAAAAGTGAAAGTGAAGTCGTTCAGTAGTGTCTGACTCCTAGCGACCCCATGGACTGCAGCCTACCAGGCTCCTCCATCCATGGGGTTTGCCAGGCAAGAGTACTGGAGTGGGGTGCCATTGCCTTCTCCCTCTTCTCCTTCTGGGACCCCTGAAATGCAAAGTACAGTTGAAGCTATCCCAGAGATCTCTTACACTGTTCTCATTTAAAAATATATATATATATTCTTTTTGCTCTTCTAATTGGATGATTTCCATTTATACTGTCTTCCACATCACTTGTGTTTTCTACTGTCTCATTTAGTCTGCTGTTATGTGCTTCTAGTGTGATTTTCATTTCAGTTATTTTATTAATATCCTTCAGTTCTGACTGGTTATTTTCCAGTTCCTTGTTAAAATTTTTACTGTGTTCATCTATTCATTTCCCTAATTTATTAGCATCCTTAATTCTAATTCTTTGTATTCTTTATCTGGTAAACTTTTTTTCTATGTAGTTTATTTTTTCAGAGGTCTTCTGTTCCTCTTTCAGTTGGGACTGGTTTATCCCTCTCCTCATTTTGTTCCGTTTTCTTTGCCTGTGTGAATTCAGGTGAAACACTGACCTACTGAAGTCTTGAAGTCTTGTCCTTATATGGGAGCATCCCTATACAGTCTGCATGTACCCAATGGCTTCAATAGCAGAGCTGGATTTGATGTGAACACGTCACATCTTTCTGCAGGGTGTCCTGAGAACTGGCACCTTGGGAGGAGGTAGGACTGGAGATGGAGGGGTTGTGGCTGGAGCCAGGCGTGAGCCAGGGCTCCCCCTCTGCTCAGTGACTGTCGTCACCCTGTTGAGAGTGGGGTTGAATTCCAAGCACTGGAGCAGAAATCCTGAGTGTAGGGTCTGATCTGGCTCTGTTTCCCTTGAGTGTGTGCTCTCCCTTCTCCTAGCTCCATAGGGGAGCAGTGCTTAGCAAGAGGGGCCGGGTGGGCTCTCAGCTTCTGACCAGGCATGGACTGAAGCAGCCCACCTGCAGACAGAGGTCCAGGCTGGTTCTGACGCTGCCTGTGCAAGCTCTAGCAATTACTGCCTCTGCCTTGCTCAGATGCCACTCCTGGTCTGAGTCTCCTTTATTCCTCATGACTGATCTTTCCCTTCAGCTTCTGCCCCCCTCACGCTGGTGTGGCATCACTCCATAAGGCTGGCAGGCCCACACGGGTTCTTTCTATGTGTCAGGGCACAGGCTGTGGTCCTCCTCCAGCTGCCGTCCGCTCAGAGCTCCTCCTGCCGTGCAGCCGGTGTAAGAGTCGATGACAGCTGTCCCCACTCCGCGCAGAGACTGCTTCGAGTCTGAGTTGCCTCCACCTCTAATGGCTGAGGCTCCTTCCTCACTGTGGGGTCATGGCAGCCCTTAGTCCTGCGTGCCTCTGCAATGTGCAATAAGTGATGCTGGCGCCTTTGCTCTCTTCAGGCTAGAGCACGTGCCGGGGGATGATGGCAGGGAATACGGGCAGCCATTTAAGGAGTTTTTCAATCCACTTTCAGAAAACAGCCAGAGCTCCTCATATCCAGAGTCTGGGCTTCCCACAGCCCTCCTGTAAGTCTCACCAGCTGTCCAACCAGTAAGTCTGTCCAACCAGCCAAGAGCATTTGTCTTTCCTGTGTCAGACCCCAATATGTGACTTGAACCGCTCACTTCCCAGGACAGATCATCAGTGAAATCTCCCTTTTCTTCCAAGTCTCCTCCCAGGGGTGCATGTTCCAATCTGATAGCTCCTCTTCTTTTCCCACCTAGTTCTGTTAGCTCTTTCTTAGAGCCTTGGGTGTATAGCAGGCTTCCTGCCAGTTTCCAGGTAGTTTTCAGTGAGAACTCTCCCACTTGTAGGGGTATTTTTGATGTGTTCATGGGGGAAGATGAGTTCTGCATCCTTTTATCCTGCCATCTTGATTGAGCTCTCAGTTCCCTTTAATAATGCAGATGATCTTTCTGTCAATCAAGGTTCTTGCAAGAGCAAGATGCACTCTTAAACTATTTAATTGAGGGTAGTTTTAAAAAACTGTGTACCAAGGTTTGGGCAAAAGTTAGGAAAGTCAATAAGATGGTGTGTTTTCAGATATGAGCAAAAATAGGCTACTCTCTGCATATTTTCCCTAGGCTCCCTACCTAACCTGATTTCTCTTTTCCTAAATTGGGTTCTTCTACTCTCTGATCCTCACATCCAGGAAAAAAATAAGGGGGAAAGAATGCTTTCATGAAATCTATAAAAGAAACCTCCAGACATCAGAGAAGAGGCTGGACAGGAATAAAAGCTATAAAAGCACAAATAGAATAAATCCAGGAGAATATTTATTTTTATTGTTAATGACACTTTACATTTATTTTATAGGCATAATTATTTAAGGAAAATTCCTATAAAGTAAATAAAATACTAAAAATTAATTAACCAAATAAACACTAATATATATTTTATATTCAAATCATGTATCTTTTAATCCACTTCATTAAAATGCTGTCTCTTATACACATCTAACAGCATATGAGTGTTCCATTTTCTCCACATCAAAAGTAATGCCATTTATTTTGGAATCAAATATTTTGAGGAATAAATGTAAGCTTAATCTCATTGTTCTATAATAATATTTTTGTATAATATATAAACTTGGAACATTTAATAATATCTTTGATTATAACCCCATTGAAATAAATGAAAGATATGAGATCCATTTAAATGATCTAGTGGTCAATTTCTGGCCACAATATTACATCCTTGAGATAAATATTCTGGAATTGGAAGTTAGTTAATTATGACGCGTGCTTGTCTCTGTTTTCTTACCATTGGCCACAGTTTAGATTTCAGTATACAGTGTGATAAGTAAGACCATTGTGTCTGGAAGCTGTCCTTCATCCATTTTTCAAAGTCATTCTGTTTTGTTAGTAAGCATGGAGACTACTTTGGCCACCTGATGTGAACTGACTCATTTGAAAAGACCCTGATGCTGGGAAAGATTGGAGGCGGGAGGAGAAGGGGACAACAGAGGATGAGATAGTTGGATAGCATCCCCGACTCAATGGACATGAATTTGAGTAAACTCTGGGAGTTGGTGATGGACAGGGAGGCCTGGCGTGCTGCAGTCCATGGGGTCGCAAAGAGTTGGACATGACTGAGCAACTGAACTGAACTGAATAGATAATAGCAATTGAGGAGGAAAAGGATGATTTTGGAAGTCTTTCCTTCTTAGTGAGATGAAAATGAATATTATGTATAACTTTATTAGGTCAGTATCTTTTTAATACACAGATTTTTAAAGCCCTGTGACCAGCATATTTAAAGTAAAGGGCAATGTCAGTGGAAAAGAAGTAAACATATTAGGTTGAAGACTACCTTTGTGTTTGCCAGTAGAACAATGAGCCCAAAGCATTTCTTTGTAAAGCAAAAAATGATTATTATAATTTATTCTCAGGTATTTTCTACTTAACATCATTCATCAAATACTTCTTCCTTGCTGAATGTCATTAGAATATTCTGGCTAACAGTGTTTATTAGTGTACTTTTATCAAAAGTAATCAATGTTCAGCAAAACTATCAAAATACTCATCTCTGATTCACATTGGAAAATAACAATCAAAGATATAATGCCTGTTACTAAAGGAGGAGAGTGAAAGTTTGTGGGAATTTTATTGTAAAAAAAAAAAAAAAAAGAAAACTATAGACTTTACTTGAAAAGACTAATACATAGGGAAAATACTCTGACCACGAGATTTGCAAGCATCTCGGAGGACAGATAAATGCAATTTTCTTTTAAAAGGTGGAGTAAGTAAGCCTGGAAAAAAATAGGTCTAGGGGAATAGGATGAGTGGATGATAACTGATCAGGAAGTGTCTGACTGCAAACCTTCTTTGTTAAGAACTAGCTAATCAGTGTATTCCAAAAATGCAAAATTTAATATTTCAAAGCTATCTATATAGCTCTAATTTCTCTTGTACTTCCAATCCTGTGTTTGTTGTTGGTTATAAACAACAATATAGTAACTATTACCCTCATCTGAAAGTAAATATGGATGTGGGTAATAACAACATAGAGTGTAAGTTAGTTTTTTGAAACAAATACTACTATGAGAGATGGAGAACTTAACTCACAAGTACTAATTGTACCTTACCCACCTCCATGTTTTGTTTTTTATTTATATAGATTTTAACTTGTAATTTTAAAATTTTTACACATTTTATGATATTATTATTTTCACCATTGGACTTCTCAAACTTTAGTGTTTATAAAAATCAATTGAGGACCTCTTTAAAATGCAGAGGCCCAGTCCTTCTCCAGACAGTCTGGTTTGCAGGACATGACGTCTACATTTTAAACCAGCATCCCATTTTTAGCAAAGCCATGAAAGGGAATTCAGAAGATAGTCAAAAAAAAACAAATAAATTGGTAATAAATTTATGGAGCAGCATTGAAAATCTAAGTGGATTTGAAGTAGATATAAAAATGAAGAGTTAAAGTGCTATCAACCCAAACCTCCTATTTTTCTTTCTCCCCAGCTTTTTTTTTGTTGGCCAGTCATAAAAGTAAAGGTGCTACTATTTAGAATTGACCCAGAGACAGTGTTGATTGAGTGTGATAGAAAAAAGTAGGGTTGTAGTGAGACAAAAGAACCTATGAAGAGAGTGCTGCAAAGGCTATTTATAGAAAATGAAGAAGGGCCTAATAAGCTGTGAAGACATGAACTGATGTATAGAAAGGACTTCTACTATCAGTACTGAAGTCAAAGGAAGATGTGGGTAGAATACAGAAGAGAGGCCTTGAGTTTAAAATATAGTGTTCAGCATGTAACCTTTTATTTTTATTTTTTTTAATTTATTTATTTTAATTGGAGGCTAATTATTTTACAATATTGTAGTGGTTTTGCTATACATTGACATGAATCAGCCATGGGTGTATAGTAACCTTTTTAAACACAGGAAACAGATGTTTGTAATGATCTAGAATTTACAAGAAAGTATGTGTACAATAATACATAAATAATATGTTTAGAATTTGGTAGTAGTGCATATGCATACATCTAGAAGTTTGAATCAAGAAGGAGAGAGTTTCCATTTACTGTAGT
Organism: Cephalophus harveyi; assembly: GCA_006410635.1. Lineage (NCBI taxonomy): Eukaryota > Metazoa > Chordata > Mammalia > Artiodactyla > Bovidae > Cephalophus > Cephalophus harveyi. The sequence goes on from SJYT01054049.1 coordinate 121,196, forward strand.
TCCAAGATAATTATTATCTCCCATGAAACTGAAATAATGGGAAAATCAACCTTACCGAAATAGTTTTCCTAATCCTTGTGAGATCATATGCCAGTTTTACCTGTTGACATAATACAGCTTAAATAAATTTGACATAAATATCATGAGACTTTTCTTGAATATTCTAGAAATAATAGGAAATGATCCAACCTAACAATGTATAAATTACATTATTTATTGTATATTTTTTAGATTCAATATTCTTTTAATGACAGTTCAGTTCAGTGGCTCAGTCGTGTCCGACTCTTTGTGACCCCATGAATCACAGCACGCCAGGCCTCCCTGTCCATCACCAACTCCGGGAGTCTACTCAAACTCATGTCCATCGAGTCGGTGATGCCATCCAGCCATCTCATCCTCTATCGTCCCCCTCTCCTCCTGCCCCCAATCCCTCCCAGCATCAGGGTCTTTTCCAATGAGTCAACTCTTCGCATAAGGTGGCCAAAGTATTGGAGTTTCAGCGTTAGCATCATTCCCTCCAAAGAACACCCAGGACTGATCTCCTTTAGAATAGACTGGTTGGATCTCCTTGCAGTCCAAGGGACTCTCAAGAGTCCTCCAACACCACAATTCAAAAGCGTCAATTCTTCGGTGCTCAGCTTTCTTCACAGTCCAACTCTCACATCCATACATGACCACTGAAAAAACCATAGCCTTGACTAGACGGACCTTTGTTGGCAAAGTAATGTCTCTGCTTTTGAATATGCTATCTAGGTTGATCATAACTTTCCTTCCAATGTGTAAGAGTCTTTTAATTTCATGGCTGCAATCACCGATATTTCTCAGCAAAATAAACCTCTTTTCCCCACCTGAGTAGGGGCAGGGTGTACCGCCGCTGGAGACCACTAGGTGGCGGCAGAGTGCCTCTGACCGTCTTTGCGGGGTGCATGTGAGCTGGGAGGGTGGGGTGAGGACATAAACCCAAGTACAGGTCCCCAAGGAAAGTGAGCTGAATTTATGGGCTTGGGGGGGGGGGNTGCCATGAAGTGATGGGACCAGATGCCATGATCTTCGTTTTCTGAATGTTGAGCTTTAAGCCAACTTTTTCACTCTCCACTTTCACTTTCATCAAGAGGCTTTTTAGTTCCTCTACACTTTCTGCTATAAGGATGGTATCATCTGCATATCTGAGGTTATTGATATTTCTCCCAGCAATCTTGATTCCAGCTTGTGTTTCTTCCAGCCCAGCATTTCTCATGATGTACTCTGCATAGAAGTTAAATAAGCAGGGTGACAATATACAGCCTTGACGTACTCCTTTTCCTATTTGGAACCAGTCTCCTGTTCCATGTCCAGTTCTAACTGTTGCTTCCTGACCTGCATACAGATTTCTCAAGAGGCATGTCAGGTGGTCTGGTATTCCCATCTCTGTCAGAATTTTCCACAGTTTATTGTGATCCACACAGTCAAAGGCTTTGGCATAGTCCATAAAGCAGAAATAGATGTTTTTCTAGAACTCTCTTCCTTTTTCGATGATCCAGCAGATGTTGTCAATTTGATCTCTGGTTCCTCTGCCTTTTCTAAAACCAGCTTGAACATCTGGAAGTTCACAATTCACGTATTGCTGAAGCCTGGCTTGGAGAATTTTGAGCATTATTTTATTAGCATGTGAGATGAGTGCAATTGTGCAGTAATCTGAGCATTCTTTGGCATTGCCTTTCTTTGGGATTGGAATGAAAACTGACCTTTTCCAGTCCTGTGGCCACTGGAGTTTTCCAAATTTGCTGGCATATTGAGTGCAGCACTTTCACAGCATCATCTCTTTTAATGTACCACTGGGAAAAAATGGTTTCTGAATGATGATTATCAGAATGTTGAGAGTACATAATTAAAATGGAATGAAGTAGATAACATGGTTCTCTTTATTCTCAGTAGAAGTCAGATTTCTACTGGAAACATACCTCAAAAACTTTGATTCTTATACCTTTAAAGGCATAAGAATGAAGAATAAATTTCTCTGCAGCAAAATTACTTGGTAAAATAAAAAATTAAATAAGCGGCTCTTTACCACTTAGAGAAAATAATTTAGTAGCACAGAGAACCAAGGACTAGGAAAAATAAATATCACATATATTGGACTGTATTTATGTCAGATAAACACTAGAGAAAATAATATAAATGCATGTGTTTCAAACATTCAGTTCTGTTTATTCATTTACAAGAGGTTTAAACAGAGTCTGACATCCAAGTTAAAAAATAAGAGGAATCCTTAATGGTGTTATATAATAGATATTTCCAACTTATACACATCTAGATGTGTATAAGAGACAGCTATTGGAGCATTGAATAAATTTTATACTCAGTCCAAATTTATAATAGCTTCATCAGGTGATTCTGTTTATTTTGTGTGCATGTTTGGAATTACATCTCAATTTGACATCTACTCTATGTGGTTAAAAAGGAGATAATTACACTTAATAGATATTTTCTGAGCTGTGATTCTTTTCCATTAAATTCATAAATAGTTACCAAAAAATATGTATTACTGACTTGATAAATGTGACTTATTTTTAAGTGATTCCAAGTTTTTATTATTTAGGAGATAAAATAGTATAAAGATAATACTGCAGAATATAAACTTTATGTACAGTTATAATTTTTCTCTATAAAAGTCAAGATAAAAGTGGTTTATGTGAAAGCAAAACTGTGGCCCACTGATAGGAAAAACGTCACAGAAAGAAGCAACTTTCCTTTCAAAGTGCTAGGTGACCGTTGTCAACCCTGAAACAATTGTCTGAGGTGCCAAATACATGCAAAGAGATATATTTATAATTTTACCACTTCAAAACTGTTTTGGTTCAGAAGACATTAAACATTTCTGAGAAAAATAAAATTGCTTTACCAGACGCTATTGTTTGAAAATATGCCTTTTATACATAGTTATGGGCTTCCCTGGTGGCTCAGAGGGTAAAGCATCTGCCTGCAATGCAGGAGACCTGGGTTCGATCCCTGGGTCAGAAAGATCCCCTGGAGAAGGAAATGGCAACCCACTCCAGTATTCTTGCCTGGAGAATCCTATGGACAGAGGCTACAGTCCACAGGGTCGCAGAGTCAGACACGACTTTCACTTATGGGATATAAACGACTAAAAGATATTTTAATCCAAAATATTGTCTCCTAAAATACACAAAGGACTTTTATGAGCTTTAAACTATTGTTTTTTCTTGTTTCAGTTCTTAATTCTTCTCATGTATTCATAGCACAGTTTTTGCTATATCATTTTTAACAGTTTTATGAATATAAAACCTCCAGTTACAAAGTCATAAATAAAAACAACTGTGGAAATGTTCTGATTTTTGAGATGTGGAGAGTAGAGATTATAATAAAACTAATTCTACTTTTGAACACTTATTTTGTACAGAGCATTGCTACACAATTCGTACACATTAATGGAATATAATTTCATCCATACCAGCCCACAGAAGTTTTGATAGTAGTTCTACATTGCGATGTGGGAAACTGAATATTAGAAGGAAAAACTGGCAAAAATTACAGGGCTAGTAAAGAAGCATGAATGTGCATTCAAGTCTGTCTGCTTCCAAGGATGGCTTTCTTAACATTTGGATTTTCCTGGTATAGAATTCAATAAGGACCTAAAAATGAAGCTTCAAAGATAATTTGCAGCAGACTATGTATGAGGTATACTTTGTTACTCTTGGCACATAGCTTGCATCTATTTCACTTTCTGTCTTAATTGTAATTTCAAACATATTGCTTTATTTGTACTTTGAAACATCTAAAAATTAACAATCATGTTCTGAGTTAATTTTAAATGACTGTTTTCTTACCTGCTTCATATTTCTCCCTTGAAAGAGCCCAGATCTCTCCCTCACAGCCTAGATTTATTTGGTTTCTAAATCCAACCAGTTTTCATCAGCATGTCTTCCCAATATATCCACCTCTCTAAATGCCCTCTGCCTAGGCCTGGAATGTCGCCATCTTTACATAACTCATCACATCCCATTCTCTCTCCCTCTCTGCAAGTCTCATTTCCTCCAGTCACTTAGTTCTGAAAACAACAGTTGGAACAAAACAAAGTATGCAGTCAGTTATTTCTCACCTTACTTTAGTGTTGGATTAGCCAACAGGGTGATTCTGTCTCCTCACAGTTTTGCTCTTTCCTAATTTTCTTCCTTTTCTAATTATTCTTTAATATTCTCAGCACGCAGTGATCTACTTTTATTTAAAATGTACAATATGAGTTGAGACATATGTATGTGTGCATACTAAGTCGCTTCAGTTGTGTCCTACCCTTTGCAACCCTATGGACTGCAGCCCACCAGGCTCCTCTGTCCATGGGATTCTCCAGACAAGAATACTGGAGTGAGTTGCCATGCCCTCCCCCAAAGGATCTTCCTGACCCAGGGATCGAAGCATTGGCAGGCAGGTTCTGTACCACTAACGCCACCTGGGAAGCCCAGATATCTGTATACATTTGTGAAAATCATCACCATGATCAACATAATGAACATTTCCCCCTAAAGTCTTTTTATGCACCTTTGTAATCTCTTCTTCTCACCCATCCACAATACCTGCCGCCACCCTCTCTGGTCTGATCTGGTTTCAGACCCTACAGGTGAAGCTTAATGAGACTCACACTGCAACTATCCCCAAAGAAAAATTTCTTAAATTATCTTCTTAATATCATATGATCTCTTTATTCTGTGAATGACTAATTTTTGAACTATAATATCAGTTCTCAATTTTCCTTTGGAAAATATGCATCTTAATCTGTGTCAAAAAATTTGCACTACATGGGTTAAAAAGACATGGAAGATATGTTTTTCAGGAAGACAATACATTATTGCAATAGAGGACAAGACAAATGCTATAGGGTGAGAGACTGAACTGTTGGAAACAAAAGGCAGGAGCATACCTAAACTTTTGTATCAACTAGGGGAAAAAAATGGAGGGCATTAGGGCAGAGGTTGGTCAATGTGATTAGCATAACTGTGTTTGCTAATGGAATAAAGTTCCACTGGGACTAGGAGACTGGGATGGTACTATTTTTCTTTCTTTCTTTCAAATTTTATTTTTATTAGTTGATTTACAACGTTGTGTTTCAGGTGTACAACTAAGTGAACCAGTTGTACATATACATATATCCACTCTTTTAGATTCTTTTTCCATGTAGGCGATTACAGAGTGTTGAGTAGAATTCCCTGTGCTACAAAGTTGGTCCTTATTAGTTATCTATTCTATGTATAGTAGTTGTGTATATGTCAATCCTAGTCTTCCAATTTATACTCCCCACCTACCCCCTGGTAATCATGTTTATTTTCTACATCTGTAACTCTTTCTGTTTTGTAGATAAGTTCATTTTTACCCCTTTTTTAGATTCCACATATAAGTGATATTATACAATATTTATCTTTCTCTGTCTGACTTTACACAGTGTGATGATCTCTAGGTGTATCCATGTTGCTGCAAATGGCATTATTTTGTTCTTTTGTTCTTTTTTTATGGCTGAACAATATTCCACTGTATGTATGTTTATTTACATATGTATGTATATATACCACATATTTATCCCTTCCTCTGTTGATGAACATTTAGGTTGCTTCCATGTCACGGCTGTTGTAAATAGTGCGGCAATGAACATTTGGTGTGTGTGTGTATCTTTTCAAATTATTGTTTTCTCTGGATATATGCCTGGGAGTGATGTTGCTGGATCCTATGGTAGCTATTTTTAGTTGTTTTTTTTTCTTTTTTTTAAGGGACCTCCACTCTCTATAATGGCTGTACTAGTTTACATTCCACCAACAGTGTAACAGCATTTCTGTCTCTTCATACCCTCTCTATCATATATTGTTGTAGACATTTTGATGATGGTCATTCTGGCTGGTGTGTATTTCATATAGTTTTTATTTGCTTTTCTCTAATAATTAGTGATGTTGAGCAACTTTTCATATGCTTTTTAGCCATTCAGATGTCTTTGGAGAAATGTTTACTGAGATCTTTTGCCAATTTTTTTGATTGGGCCACTTTTTTTTTTTAACTGCATAAAGTTTGTATATTTAGGAGATTAATCTCTTTTCAGTTATTTTTCGCAAATATTTTCTCCCATTCTGAAGGTTTTCTTTTTGTTTTGTTTATGGTTCTTTTTGTTTTGTTTAAGCTGTGATGTGCAAAAGCTTTTAAGTCCCATTTTAAAGGGATAGCTCCCAGGTCCTCCTTAGTCCTGGGGTTAACTAGCAAGAGGCTGGAAGAAGATTACAGCTCAAAGGAAAAGGGCAAATGTTTACAATGGCAAGTTATCTAAAGAAAATGCTTTAAGAAAAGGGAGGCCAGGGGCCTACAGTTGGGTACCAAACTGTCAGATGTCTAGCCAAGCTTAGTGGAGTGGAAGTTGCTCAGTAGTGTCTGAATCTTGCAACTCCATGAACTGTACCCACCCCCGCCGCCCAGGCTCCTTTGTCCATGGAATTCTCCAGGCAAGGATACTAGGGTAGGTAGCCATTCCCTTCTCCAGGGGATCTTCCTGACCCAGGGATCAGACCTGGGTTCCCGCATTGTAGGCAGATTCTTTATGATATGAGCCACTGAAAAATATTAAAAATACTTTAGGTGCATTCTGGCATCTTATCTGAGTGTGTCATTTCTATGTACCTTATTATGCCTCAGTCAAAATGGCAAAAGGTTGCTAAATACACTAATAAATAACTAATAAAGAGGAGATATAAGTGGCCAATCAGTTCAGTTCAGTCACTCAGTCATGTCCAACTCTTTGTGACCGCATGCACTTCAGCACGCCAGGCTTCCCGGTCCATTGAAAACTCCCAGAGTTCATGTCCAACAAGTTGGTGTTGGCATTCAACCATCTCATATAGCATTTTCAAAAGCAGAGGCATTACTTTGCCGACTAAGGTCCGTCTAGTCAAGGCTATGGTTTTTCCTGTGGTCATGTATGGATGTGAGAGTTGGAAACCTCATGCGAAGAGTTGACTCATTGGAAAAGACTCTGATGCTGGGAGGGATTGGGGGCAGGAGGAGAAGGGGACGACCGAGGATGAGATGGCTGGATGACATCACGGACTCAATGGACGTGAGTCTGAGTGAACTCCAGGAGATGGTGATGAACAGGGAGGCCTGGCGTGCTGCGATTCATGGGGTCGCAAAGAGTCAGACACGACTGAGCGACTGAACTGAACTGATCCTCTCTCCTCCCCTTCTCCTGCCTTCAATCTTGGCCAGCAACAGGGTCTTTTCCAAGGAGTCAGTTCTTTGCATTAAGTGGCCAAAGTACTGGAGTTTCAGCTTCAGCATCAGTCCTTCCAAAGAACACCCAGGACTGATCTCCTTTAGAGTGAACTGGTTGGATCTCCTTGCAGTCCAAGGGACTCTCAAGAGTCTTCTCCAACACCACAGTTCAAAAGCATCAATTCTTCGGCGCTCAGGCTTCTTCACAGTCCAACTCTCACATTCATACATGACCACTGGAAAAAACATAGCTTTGAATAGACGGACCTTTGTTGGAAAAGTAAAGTAATGTCTCTGCTTTTCAATATGCTGTCTAGATTGGTCATAACTTTCCTTCCAAGGAGCAAGCATCTTTTAGTTTTATGGCTGCAATCACCATCTGCAGTGATTTGGAGCCCCCTCAAAATAAAGTCTGTCACTGTTTCCAATGTTTCCCTATCTATTTGCTATGGGACCAGATGCCAAGATCTTAGTTTTCTGAATGTTGTGCTTTAAGCCAACTTTTTCACTCCTCTTTCACTTTAATCAAGAGGCTCTTTAGTTCTTCTTCACTTTCTGCCATAGGGTGGTGTCATCAGCATATCTGAGGTTATTGATATTTCTCCCGGCAATCTTGACTCCAGCTTGTGCTTCTAGTGGTTTCCTTTCTTCAATTTAAGTCTGAATTTTGCAATAAGGAGTTCATGATCTGAGCCACAGTCAGCCCCTGGTATTGTTTTTGCTGACTATATAGAGCTTCTTCATCTTTGGCTGCAAATAATATAATCAATCTGCTTTTGCTATTGACCATCTGGTGGTGTCCATGTGTAGAGTCTTCTCTTGTGTTGTTGGAAGAGGGTGTTTGCTGTGACCAGTGCATTCTCTTGGCAAATCTCTATTAGCCCTGCTTCATTTTGTACTCCAAGGCCAAATTTGCCTGTTACTCCAGGTATCTCTTAGCCAAGAGGTTCATAAAAAATTTCTCAGCTTCACTAGTGATCAAGGAATTGACAAATAAGCCTGACTGAAAATACCATTTCACTTATAGTCATAGAAAAAATGTCTTAAAATCTGAAAACACCATATGCTTAAGAACATGCCAGTGGGGGAGGGAGAGGATGGGACAAATTGAGAAAGTAGCATTGATATATATACATTATCATGTATAAAATAGATAGCTTGTGGGAAGCTGCTATATAACACAGAAAGCCTAGGCTGGCACTCTGGTGACCTAGAGGGTAGGATGTGGGAGTAGGGAAGGAGGCTCAAGAGGGAAGGGGTGTGTGTGTACAATTATGACTGATTTTCACTGTTATACGGCAGAAACCAACACAACATTGTAAACACTGTAAAGCAATTTTCCTCCAATTAAAAAATTTAAAAGAATTATAAACTATCATACCACAGCTGGTAGGAACAAAACCTATAAAAAGACTTTGGGAGAGTAAGTTGGAGTCTTGAAAAGTTAAAGAAAGTATTCCCAAGTGTTATATTAAGTTAATTAAACAGAATTTTTTCCCCTAGTGAGAATGCTGAAGTTTTTCATGAGATGTTATACTTCTGCATAGGTCAGGACAGTAGGTCAATATGGTCCTAGGAAAAGTAAATGACAAATATAAAAGCATTGCATAAACACAGAATTATGAATAAGGAAATGTGTACTCATGCAAATAGTCATAGAAACACTATCTGTAATAGTAGAAAAAAGGAAAAATAACCTCACAGCTTAAATATTAATCATAGTGAAGAAGATAAGTAATTTTATATTCAAAGACTAAACAGGAAAGTAATTTTATATTCAAAGACTAAACAGGAATAAAAATAATTGATCTAAGAAAGCTGTATCAATATGGTTAAATCTTCCAATCACTACACTAAGTGAAAGTGAGCTTCAGAAGAATATATACAGAATGATACAGTTTATACAAATGTTGCAAATGGAACATAACAAATTATTTACAGAGACACATAAGGCAGGCATGTAAATAATAAACTCTAAAATCAGGACACAATACACTTATACAAAAAGAAAGAGATGGATTTCAGAGGTATATTTAGGGAGTATCAAGAGTATGCTGCTGACTGGTAGGTACATGAATGTTACTTTATACCTCCTGATTTGCCTAGAATACTTCATAATGAGTTAGCATTAAGAAAGGTGTGTGTATGAAATCATTATTTATGTGTATATTTGATATCATTTAAAAGTGAAATAAAATGAATGATTTTTGATATCTGTCAAAATATCAATCATTTATAATTTAGAACTGAACTTTCAGTAAACATGAATTGGATTTTAATTTGATAATGTTTGCATCTTAAGTGGAAAAATAGGTGATTTTAGAGTATCAAAAACATTCTCAAAAAGAAAATTAATAAAAAATGAATCCACTGTTGACTTTCCAAACAAAAATTAAGGGAGGGGGTCAAAAGTCCAAGTTCCATAGGACAAAGGTGTTCTTAGGAAAATTCTTGATGCTAGGACATGAAAATAACAACAACAAAAAAATGTTCTTGATAGCCATTGGAAATCAGTGTTACTTATAGATTTAACATTGTACATTGAGACTGCAATGTTATATTAAGTTGATTAAGCAGAATATTTTTCCCCTAGTGAGAATGCTGAAGTTTTTCATGAGATGTTATATTTCTGCATAGGTCAGGACAGTAGGTCAATATGGTCCTAGGAAAAGTAAATGGCAAATATAAAAGCATTGCATAAACACATAATTATTTGCTGTGTGACTCAATTTTAATTTTAGTGTTTATTCTAAGGAAATATTCTAAATGAAAAGTCAAACAGCAAATAATTATGTGTTTATGCAATGCTTTACACAGACATCAAAATATGTAATAGTGATGACTTTTTATTGTGTGGGGCTTGTCTCCAGAAATATTATAGATCTACTTGAATAGTTGTAAACTACTGATAATCAAATACATTGTGTTGAATCTCTTCTAATACCCGATAGTTAAGTGTACATTATTGCTGTAAATGCACAATAAGTTTTTGGAGGTACATTTTCAGATAATGATGATCCATTTATTCTGATGAATCCTTTGTTTCTAGCCTGCCTCCCCTGACAAACATAATGAGTCGGCTATTACTATAAATAAAAGGGGTATAACCTGTGATCATTAAAGAGAAAAAATTGATTTGCTCACATCAATAAATAGTTTTTAAGAGACACTGACTTCTAATAATATAACAACTTAGGCTATCTTAATTTTATACCGTATATATTTTTAGTAGTTTAGTTTGAAAACCATTAATGCTTAAATTGCTATTATAGCAATGATAACATTGAGAGTAATGTTTTCTATGATACGATATGGTATTATAGTAATACTGTGACACCTAATATCTATTGGGTATGTATGGTGGGTCAGGCACGATTTTGATACCTTAAATAAAATATCTAACCTTAGCTACAACACAGCCCTCTAAGATGGGTACTTTTATCATTAGAGGTTAACATGGAGCCTGGAGCATAGAATGGTTGTTTAATTTGCCCAACTGGCAAATCCTCCTAGTGACTGAGCTAGGATTTGAACCCAGTGACACAGTGAATAGTTGACTGGGTATTTGCAAAATGAGGCTCTGTCATTTTCTTCCACTGAAGAATATTTCTAAAGATAAGTTGACATTGACTCTTCAACAAAATTCTTTTTTTATGTGAGTTTTCCAAGATAATAGCTTTTCTATTTTTCTCTTTAGTCTTTTGTTCTTTTTTTCCCCCCTACGGTGGAACTTGATTGGAAAAAATCTCAGTTTGGTAGTCTGCTCTCAAAAGAATACCTACTAAAGGCAAGGAACTTTTAAAAGAATAAATCCTTTTGTTCCCTGTCTGACAAAATATAGAAATATGGTACAATGAAACCCCTCAAATGAATACTCGGCAAAGAGGCAAAAGAAATCTGTTAAAAGGTAATAGCTATTTGAATTTTTTCCAAGATAAATCACGTACATTTCATTTAAAGTGGAACTCTTTTACAGGAGTTGTTGGAAGACAGATTGAGCAATACTGAAAGTAATTGGAAACTTCCTGCAACATACAGGCAGTTCATGAAAAACACAGTCAATGAATCATATCTCTGAGTCTCTGTATACATGATTAATCCAGTCTGTCCTTCACAGGAGGCAGTTTGAGAAAATAATTCAGAATAAAATTACATTTTATTTAAATAAATTGCAGGTGTTGCTTGTTAAATGTTAAGAGAAAATATAACCAGATAAGCAAAGAAGAAAAATAGAAAACATTCCAAATTTGATCCCCCAAGATAACTATACTAATATCTCCATGTATATTCTTCTCATTTTGCATGTATTGTGCACACAGACATAAAAACAAGATAAAACCATAGTATATTTCAGCTATAATTATTATTTACCTTTTATTACAACTCATGTTTCCACTTAATTGTACATGGTGCATAGCAATAACAATTTTACCATAAGTTGACTGGTAACAACTAAATACTATGTTCTTGTACTATATATCTAATTCTAAATAAATGGATAATGATATGCTATCATTATCCATTCAGCTAAGATGAACGATTACAAATTATAGCTAATCATTTAGTTTTCATTATGATAAACATATATTTTAATATTTTAAAGATACCACAAAACACTAACTGTAACCATTATATAAGCCTAAGACCCGCTGCTGCTAAGTCGCTTCAGTCGTGTCCGACTCTTTGTGACCCCAGAGACGGCAGCCCACCAGGCTCCCTCATCCCTGGGATTCTCCAGGCAAGAACACTGGAGTGGGTTGCCATTTCCTTCTCCAATGCAGGAGAGTGAAAAGTGAAAGAGAAGTCGCTCAGTCGCGTCCGGCGAACATTTATCCTAGGGATACAATATTTGATCAACGATTGAAATTAATACAGTTAAACCGATGCCAGTTTAACAGATTAACAAAACATAAAGAAAAACATATGCTCAATTTAATAGATAAAGAACAGGCATTTGCCAACGTCTAGAATCCATGCTTGATAAATCATTTAGCAAAGAGCAGTTATAAATAACTTCCTCAAGCTGATAAAGTGTATTAGTTTCTTGGGGCTGCCAGAACAAAGTACCACAAGCTGGGTGCCTTAAACAACAGAAATTTATTGTCTCACTTCTGGAGGCTAGAAGTATGAAATCAAGGCATCAGCAGGATTGGTTCCTTCCCAGGGCTGTCAGGGAAAAACTGTTCCTGCTTCTCTTGTAAGCTTCTGGTAGCTTCAGGCATTCCTCAACTTGTAGATGGTATTCTCCCTGTGTTCACATCATCTCCCCTCTGTGCATGTCTGTCTTTGTGTCTATACCAGGCATCTAATCTGAAAAAGCAGTAAAAGTATCTTTATTGTAAGATAACATGATCATCCACATTGAAATTCAATGGAACCTATGAAAATGCTATAAAAACTAATAAGCATGTTTGAAAAGGCTGGAGGATGTAAGACCGATATAGAAAAATCAATTGTATTTAAATATACCAGCAACAAACAATTGGAAATAAAAATTAGGCAATCACTGCCATTCACAATAGCTTTAAAAAATCTAAAATACTTAGGACAAATCTGACAAAGTGTGCTTATGACCCAAACAGTGAAAACCAAAAAGCATTGTTGAAGAAAACCTAAGTATAAATAAAGTTATACTGTTATTCGTTGAACAAAAAATTGAATAGAGGTAAGATATCAATCTCTCCAAATTTGATATATATAGTCAATTCAGTCCTAATCAAAATCCCATGAGGTGCTCCTGTAGTAATTGAAAAGCTAATTTTAAAATTCATAACAAAAGGAAAAGGAACTAGAATAGCAAACACAATCTTTTGAAGTAAGAAAATTGATATAATACCAATATTATATGATTTCAGACAGTGTTTCTTCTTTTTTCCTTTTTTTGGGGAATACATTTCATATATCTTGAATTTGTCCAACAGCTCAATGACTCGCTGATCATTTTTATATATGTCTTTCATTTTGGATTAAATCCTTTATGTCTTCATGTTTATTTTCTGTGATATCTAATCTGAAGTTAGATCTGAATTCCACTCAGTGTATTTTTCATTTATAACTTTCATCTCTAGAGGTTTTATTTGAGTCTCTTTTCTAATTCTTATGACTATACTTGTTCAATATTTTTGTTAGTTTTTAAATGTATGGAATATATTTTAATAATTGTTTCATGTCCTCTGCTGCTAATTCTAGCAGCTATGTCAGTTCTGGATTTTTTTAATTAGTTGATTCTTACTTGTCCTGTGGTTCATATTTTCCTGCTTCTTTGCTGACTGGAATCCCATACATTATGAATTTTATCTTTTGGTGGTTGGGTATTTTTATATTCCTATAAATATAATTGAGCGTTGTTCTTAAATGTAGTTAAGTTAGTTGGAAATGGTTTGATCCTTTCAGTTTTTCATTTTAAAACGTGGTAGGACGAGAGCAGGGTTTAAACTAGGGCCAGTTTTGTCTTAGTGATGATTCCAGATGCTTTATCCGATGCCCTGTGAGTTGTGATGGTTGTTTTTTTCCAGTTTGGTTGGCCCTGTGGGAACATCTACTGCTGTTTCCTCGACTCCTTTTAGGTGGTTTTTCTTGGTTTTCGGGAGTTTACCCACTTCATGTGCTGATAAGTATTGTGCTGAATGCTCATGGAAGACCCACTCCAGATCTTTGTAATTCTTTCTGTTCAGTTGTTTTCTCTGTGGTTCATTGTCCTGGTCTTGGATTCTCAACTCAAGAAGTTCATCCTTTTCACAAGGGTTTTTTCTGTCTATGTCATGATCTGGAAGCTGTCAATGCAATGAACTGTGAGGGTCACTGGACCACCTGTCTCTCAAGAATCAGTGCCCTTTGTTGTATAGTGTTCAGTGTCTTGACAATAATTTCATATACTTCATCTAGCTTTTTTGTTGTTGTTTAAGATACAGTAAATCATATCCCCATTCACACACCTTGCCTTGAAGCAGAAGTGATCCTTTACTATTTCAGAAGTGAATAATATTTTTCCATGATCTTACTAACACAGTTGAATTCTTTTTAGTTGCCAGATATTCTAGGGTAAAGAATCAAATCCAGTGACTTGCTGGCTGACAATGGGTTATTTGAGATTTAAAAGTAGTAAGCTAAAATCTATATACAAACAATGGAAATTGGGCTATGTCAACAAAAAGTGACTTTTGAGATTTTGAAAATGCTGTTAATAGTTCTTGTGTTAATCTTGGACTTCAGAGTAAAAGATTAAAAACTAGAGATATTTTTGTCATTGTTTGCTTATTCAAATTTCACCCTAAACTTTTTAAACAACTCTTTAGGATATATTCTTATGATAAAGTCTTCAGAGAAATTTATATATGTGTGTGTGTATACACACATATATTTATGTACATATACATAAATGTACATAAATATACATATATGTGTATATATACATATGTACATATACAAATATTATTTGTGAACACATTTTGGATCAAAACTTTTAGCTGAAAAAGTGCTAATGTCAGCTGAGATGTGTGTTTGTTTAGAAGAAATCACTAATTTGCTTCCTTGCTGCTTTCGTCTTTCATCAGCAAAAGAAGGACATTTGGGGACATATGCACACTAAATATAAAATAGGACTGATTTTTAACAACTTCAAAGAGAGCATATGGCTGTTTCTTTCTTGTTCTTAGTAATGGGGAGTCAGACATTTGCATATGTAACTAGATAACCCATAGAACTCACCCTGAAAATTTAATTTAAATTTAAATTAAATTTTTAAATTTAATTTAAAAATTATGTTTGAAAGATATTTTATGGAATAAGTACTACATATGAAACATTGTTCTCAACACCAATATTCAAAAGTATATAAATGACAGTCTCTGCTTTTGAGCAGTTTAGGTTTTGGAGAGGAGGAAGTGTTTGAATCATCTACTGAGTAATATGCAGTAACTGCTTTGGTAGAACAGGAAAGAGCTCTGGCAGTCTGGGAGGAAATCCAAGAAGGAAATGATTTGAGAGTTCATTCTTTAAAAGCACAGACAAAGGGAACCGTAGGAGATTGGCATACAGAAGTTTTCTAAAACAGAGGACTCTATGTATAACACCCTTAACTTGGATGTCTTTGGGAACTAGTCATGTTTACTTTTCTGATAGCTCTTTTAAAATGATTTTTAAAAACATTTTTCATATTCAAAATTTTAATTAGTACTATATAAGTCCTACCTGTGTCTCCAATCCATTATCCATATTGTAAGTAGGATATGTTTGTGAACACTGCAGTCTATACATGGCAATCTTCTGCTTAAATGTCTGTAATAGCTATTCTTCCAATCCCATCAGGAAAAAGCCCCAAGTGTTTAAAGTGTGTTCCAAGTTCCTTCATATTCTAGTCAATTATTGTCACTTTATTTCAGTGTCATGTCACCTTCCTCATTGAGTGTTTGGACCAGCCATATTTATTTCTAAGGCTTTCTAAAACTTTTAGGTTTTAGGCTTTCTTTGGCCAGTAAACATTCCTAGGCTACTTGAAATCTCTTCCTGGCATTAATGCTTACATCAGCAGGAGTCTACAGAGATTCCTGTGTGCTGGAAATATGATTTTCTCATCCTACAACTCTAAACTTCTGTCATCAGTTCTTAAAAGAAATCTGCACCCTCTCAGAGACAGGCCAACCCTGGATTCCTCCAACTCAGTTTCCAGATCTTTACTTAACAAAGTGGAGGAGAGTGCTGGCCTCCACACATACCTCCCAGCACTTTCTGCCTTCAACCTTCTCCGCTGCTCTCACTGTGCACTTGACTCATGTCGATGTAGGTCAGAGATGTTAGTCACCACAAGAAGTCCCGGCCTCCAGGTCATTGCTTGCTCCCTTCTGCTTGTTTCCTAGATCCCATCTCTTTTCCAGGACATTCCTTCCGCAAATCTCCCCACTATCAAACTAACCACTGATTTTTCTTTATTACTGAGTATGTCTCATCTGCCATCAAGCTTGGCCACATTTATCCCTATAACTGCTTCCCAGTTAACTGTTCCCCTCTACATCAATTCTCCCTCCAAAAAAACTGCCTCGCATTTTTCCTTTCACATCTTATTTTGTACCCATCTCTTCACTAACCCCAACCTTTTCTAAGTTACCATGATCTCCATTTTGCTACATTCAATGATCAACCCTCATATCAGATTACATTGACTTTTTGGTGAAAGTGGAAGTGTCAGTCACTCAGTTGTGTCTGACTCTTTGTGACCCATGGACTGTAGCCCACCAGCCTCCTCTGTCCATGGAATTCTCCAGACAAGAATACTAGAGTGGGTTGTCATTCCCTTCTCCAGCGGGTCTTCCTGACCCAGGGATTGAACCCAGGTCTCCTGCATTGCAGGCAGATTCTCCACCATCTGAGCTACCAGAGAAGACACCCAA
Source organism: Cephalophus harveyi (assembly GCA_006410635.1). Lineage (NCBI taxonomy): Eukaryota > Metazoa > Chordata > Mammalia > Artiodactyla > Bovidae > Cephalophus > Cephalophus harveyi. The sequence continues at coordinate 137,821 of SJYT01054049.1, forward strand.
CCTTTTAGTAGAATTTATTAAAACTGTCTTTTCTTCTCTTTGAAACATGGTCTTCTTGGCTTTTAGAAAAATTTGCTTTGCCTGTTTTCCTCCCGTATCATCAGTCTGTTCATCAGTCTCTTCTGCAAAATGTTTTTCATTCTGAGAGTAGTAACATAGAAACATTCCAGAATTAGTCTTTGGTTCTCCCTTCTGCTATATATGTATTTTTAATCTGTTGGTGATCTCACTCTTACAGATCTAAATTCACAGCTCCATTTGCCCCAGATTACTTGACTCCTTGTTTCCTCCCTTGCCTCATTTCCAGTATTCTTCTTGACCTCTCTCTTTCTCTCTACTAGATTCCATGTTGGTGCTTGAGGTCTGTTAGGAATACTTCGACTTTTGGAACTTGGCATTTGCTGTTCTTTCTACCTGGAATGTCTTTCCCTCAGATATCTTTAGGACTCTTTCCCTCACCTCCTTTAAATACTTGCTTGAATATAACAACCTCACTGAAACGTTTCCTAAGCAATGTTTTTAAAATTGCCCATTATCCTGGCACTGACTAAACCCTGCCCCTGGTTTATTTTATCCATAAGATATATCACATAATTTATTATATGTTTAATTTCTGTGTCTACTCAATAGAATGTAAAGTCTATAGGAAAAAAAAAATTCTTTCTTTTTTGTTCAGTGATCTCTCTCCACTGCTTAGGAAAGTTTACAGTGAATGGTGGGTATTTATAAATACTTGCTGAATAAATTAATGAATGAAGCCCTTGTTAAGTTGACATCTTTATTTTCCTTGAGCAGTCAGTATAGTTATCACTTTTTCCAGCAAGTTTTACCTAATTAGGTCTCATCATGATGTGCTTTCCTTATATTAAGAACTATTGTGCTGCATGCATTGTTACAGCTTTTATAATTATCTTTCTTTCTCCCTTAACCTGAATTGTAAACTAAAAGAGGTGAGGGAAAAGTCTTATTTGTTGACCATATTTTACAAAGTATTTAGAAGAGATTGATAGGTATTCCATTCAACACAATTTTGATGCATGTCTTGTGACTGCTTTAAAAGGTATAGGAAAAATAATTTCAAAAGTCTTTGAAATAATTTGTAATTGTGTAACTTTTCACAAACTATTTGCTGTTATTGTTGTCAAAACGTACTTAAAAGATGGGACATTTTGTATCGCCTACTTTCCTGACCTTTCCCAGCAGACATTACAAAAGCCAGATCTCACATCTTACAGCACAGTGGGAAGAACCGCTCCCTCTGGTCATGTGCAAAGTTTGAGTGGGCAACAGAGCTGTTATGAATTCTGCCTGGGAAGCCTATGGATCTCCCCTTGCCACAGGGGAGATGGGCCCAGTCACCTTTATGGCCTCATCCACTAAGCAAGTAGCCAAAACCTGAGCAGCAGGTGGAGCTGAGCCAATCCAGGGAGGCACATGAACTGAGTCCAATACAGAAGTGTGCAAATGTTAAACATTCACAATCTTTGTCAATGTTATGCACAGGATAAGGAGACGTACATACATACATACCCATAGACAAAGGATAATTGTAGGGATAAAGGTTTAGGCTTCTTTGTCAAGAGTATTTAAACTGAAAATTAAGCATGCAAAAGAAGTTGGTGTTTACATTTATGAATACTTAAATGCTTGCTCTGCCAGTCTATACATTTCCTAATATGTAGCCCTGGAAATAAAGTTAAGGAGACTTTTTTGATATCTCTGTTTAATACTTGACATTGTAGCCCACTATTGGGCTTGGGATATAATATCCTGAAAATATCAGTTAAGTCTAATTGTTCTGTTGTATCACTTAAGTTCTCTGTTGCCTTACTGATTGATTTCTCTGTCCATAAGATCTGTCCATTGATTTTAGTGCACTGTTAAAGTCCAGCCCACTTCAGTCCTCTTGGCTGGAAAATTCCATGGACAGAGGAGCCTGGTGGGCTGCAGTCCATGGGTCGCTAAGAGTCAGACATGACTGAGCAACTTCACTTTCACTTTTCACTTTCATGCATTGGAGAAGGAAATGGCAACCCACTCCAGTGTTCTTGCCTGGAGAATCCCAAGGACGGGGGAGCCTGGTGGGCTGCTGTCTATGGGGTCGCACAGAGTTGGACACGACTGAAGCGACTTAGCAGCAGCAAAGTCCCCTACTTTTATTGTATTCCTGTCAATTTCTCCCTTTATGTCTGTTAGTATTTGTTGTATGTATTTGATTGCTCCTTATTAAGTGCATATATCTTGGTGAGTGTAAAATCCTCTTCTTGTATTGATCCGTTGATCATTATATAGTGTTTTTGTTGTTCAGTCGCTCAGTTATGTCCAACTCGTTGCAACTACATGGACTGCAGCACATCGTGCTTGCCTGTCCTTCACCATCTCCCAGATCTTGCTCAAACTCATATCCATGGAGTCAGTGATGTACAGAGTTCTTTTTCTTGTTTTTGTTTAAAATTTATTTTTAATTGGAGGATAATTGCTTTACAATGTTGTGTTGGTTTCTGCCATACAATGTGAATCAGCCACAAGTATACAAATATCTCCTCCCTCTTGAACTGCCCACTCCTCTAGGTCATCAAAGAGCATCTGGCTGAGCTAAGACAGAGATCTTAAACCATGTTTTGCAACTCTCAGTACTTGTAAGAGACAAAGTATTTACTAGATTATTGAATGTTTTTCTCTTCACTATGTAAAAAGTAGAAATCCCTCAGCCTTTCTTATTCAGTTCACGAATCTTTAACTGTAAACTTGTAAACCACTAGAAGTAGTATAATCGATTAAAAAAAAAAAACTTGTGAAGCATTTTAAAAAATTACTCTTGACCCGGAATAAAACAGTTTTAATTGAAGAGTTGTCTTCATAAATAGTGTTATTCCGAAAGAAGTTTATAGGTTCTAAATGTAGTTGGAGGTAGGCAATATCTGACCCTGAGTGCTGTTCTCATGAATCTAAAACAACTGGAAACAGCAAGAATTATCAGTTAATAAACTGTGGTGTTCTTTTTGTTTTTGGAAGCACATAATCTTTCTAAATGCTAATAATTGTCATTTAACAATAATTTTATGAAAACAAACCTAAAAAGTTATGAGAAAATGTTTTGGTATTTCATGTAATGTTGCTCTTTTCTACTTACTAAGATAAAACTGAGCATATTATAATTATATATTTAAATCTAAAACAAGCTTTCCTAGATTATGTGTTGTATATAATAGAGAATACATAGGAGTATTTTTCATTTTAAATTAAGCAAAATGCTCTAAGTTTTTGATGTCTCTTTGTAGTAAGTAGACATTTTTGTCATCATAGCTTTGGGAGCTCCACCAATTTCCTTTACAATTCCCTTATGCTATAATGAGAATAACATCACAAATGAAAGATTTTTGGTCAGGGAAATTTCAAGCATGTTAAAGATATTTGAAGAATGTGTGTGTGTGTGTGTAGGCTTTATTTGCATCTATTTACTTCCATTAACATTTTTAATTACTATAGAGTATGATGTTTTGTCTGCCATTGTTTTAGTATACTTGAGGAAAATGAAAAATATTGGAGAAACAGAAAGTATTCATTGAGACCTGATATATCCTGATTTTGATTTGTGCCACTTGTTTTGCAGGAAAGAAAACATATATCTAGAAATGAATTCATATGAAATAAATTGTAATGTGTTAGGAATTGTGCTACAAGGATTATTTAATGTTGAAGCAAGCTGTAAAGTATTTGAGCTTGTTGTATTTGAAAATGCAGGACATGTTTTGGAGAGGTTACTTTATATAGTCAAAGCCACACAGTTCCTAACTAGCATAGCCTGGAGTCCATCACCTTGCTATTTTGCACTTTCTGCCACACCATCAGGCTGTCACATGTAACTGGAGAGGTGAAACTGAAGTTGAGTACAGTGTGAGTAGGCAAGATTTTTTGTGTTCAAACTTGACTTTCAAGGGTGGATAAAGTGAGATAAAGAAATAAGCATTTGGAACTGAGGAAGAAAGTCAGCAAATACACAGAGATTGAGGGGACTGACAGAGCAGGGAGAGATCTGTTTGAGTAGAACACATACAGGGAAGTTGGGTTAAAGTGATATCAAGTTGTAAAGAGTGCTGAAACTGAGTTAAGGCAGGTCTCTGTAACCAGGCAGAATGGTTCACTTATAATATGTGTGTTATAGAGCCAAGGCCATTTGCATCAGAGAGATAACATGGTGGAAGTGACATTATAGACTGAGGCAGGAGGTCTGAAATAAAAAGGATGGCAGTAGATGAGTTAATAAGTTTTTAGCACTGATAAAACTGATATTAAGGATTCTTTTGAACTTAATGATTTACTTCTGAGCATATCTATAGTCTCAACACAAATACATAATATACATTTATATGTATAATTTTGATAATAATCAAATATTTATTAAGCACTCATTATGCATCAGGCACTAATTGGATTTTTAAGATACAGCAACAAACAAAATAAAGTCCCAGTCTTCCAAAAACATATTCTAGTGGATAATTCATACAATCAGTTCAGTTGTTCAGTAATGTCTGACTCTTTGCAACCCCATGGACTGCAGCATGCCAGGCTTCCCTGTCCATCACCAACTCTTGGAGCTTGCTCAAACTCATGTCCATCGAGTTGGTGATGCCATCCAACCATCTCATCCTCTAGATTAATTCATACAATAAATAAATACAAAAGATGTCAAATGTGGTAAGTTTTATGAAGAAAATTAATTTAAATTTATGTAAATTTATTATAGTTTCCATAGTTCAGGAATCTGGACCCTATTTTTCTGGTTTCTCAGCTCAGTGTCTCACAAAGCTATGACCAAGGGGTGAACTGGGCATGAATTCTTATCTGAGCTTCAGGGTCTTCCAAGCTCACTCCAGTTTTGACAGAATTCACTTCTGTGCTGCTCTAAGAACTCATGACAGCTTGTTTCTTCAAGACCAACAGGCGTTTCTCTTTGATCTGCAGATTATCTTTTAATAAGCCCATCTGATGTTTGATTCCCTGGTGGCTCAGACGGTAAAGAATCTGACGGCAATGTAGGAGACTAGGTTCAATTTTTCTGGATCAGAAAGATCCTCTGGAGAAGAGAATGGCTACCCACTCCAGTATTCTTGCCTGGAGAATTCCATGGACAGAGAAGCCTGGTGGGCTACAGTCTGTGGGGTCGCAAAAAATTGGACAAGGGTGAGCAACAAACACTAACATAAATTCAACTGATTGGAGACTTTAGTTACATCCGCAAAATCTTTGCCATGTTAAATTGGTAGGAAGCAAGCTGCAGTTTCTGCCCACACATAGGAGAGGGGATTACATAAAGGATCAGTTCATTTCAGTTGCTCAGTTGTGTTCAACTCTGTGACCCCATGGACTGCAGCACACTAGGCCTCTCTGTCCATCACCAACTCTTGGAGTTTACTCAAATTCATGTCCATTGAGTCAGTGATGCCATCCAACTATCTCATTCTCTGCATCTTTCTGCTCCTGCCTTCAATCTTTTCCAGCATCAGGGTCTTTTCAGATGAGTCAGTTCTTCAAAGTAGTAAAGTGTCAGCTTCAGCATCAGTCCTTCCAATGAATATTCAGGACTGATATCCTTTAGGATTGACTGGTTGGATCTCCTTGCAGTCCAAGGGACTCTCAAGAGTCTTCTCCAATACCACAGTTTAAAAGCATCAGTTCTTCAGTGTTCAGCTTTCTTTATGGTCCAACTCTTATATCCTTATGTGACTACTAGAAAAACCACAGCCTTGACTAGATGGACCTTTGTTGGCAAAGTAATGTCTCTGTTTTTTAACGTGCTATCTATGTTGGTCATAGCTTTTCTTCTAGGGGAGTGTGAATAACTGGGGCCATCTTAGAATCCCAACTACCACACACTATGACTATGGCTTAGAGGTAATATAACAGAGAAAAAATAATATTTTAATGTCACATATTATAACCAGCAAGATAGTAATAATATCTCCATAAATATTTAGTAACACAATGCTAAATGAAAGTTTTATTATTTTTGCATCATAACTGAAAGGAGGCTTTTGCGACCATTCATTATTACGGTAATTTTAATATAATCTATAGAAGTAATCTTCAAACACTTGACCTAATTCAGAATTGGAGCTTTGAGGAAGAGTCCCTCTATAAATGTGGACATACTTGAATACTTTCATGATGTGAAGAATGAGAAATATTAAAAGATTTTCCCATCATTTGGACTTTTGTGATATTCTAACATCGATCTTTGTCAGTCAAGAGTACTTATGCCCCACTTATATTTTAGATTGTGTAATACAAAAGTGTCTAATGCTATCAAGCAATATTTTCCTGAACTTAAGATTGTTTTATTTAAATCTTTTGGTAAATGTAAAATAATCGAGAAATGAAAGCATCACACTGGATTTCATTGAAAACTATTAATAATTTATTAAACATTAAATATTGTTTAATGTTTATCATTAAGCAAAACTATTGATGGGCATAGAAATCTTTCCATACTTGAATAATGTTTTATTTTAAAATATTTATTCCTTAGAGTTTACCAATTTATGTGCCTAGATAAATATATTCAAGTTAATATCCAAAATTTTAAAATGTAGTTATTTTCAGAGTAAACTTAATTGTATTAAATTTTTAATATTGTTATTAACTGAGTCCACTCAGTAAATAATGAGTCCAGTCTACAAATTATAACTTCTGCTTCTATTTTGCCTTTTTATATCCAATATAAGCTGTAGTATAAATTCTTTCGTTGAGACAAAATAGAAGTTACATTATTTAATTCTCCTTTAACTTGGAAATTTCCTGAGCAGGGGCAAAGGATGAGAATTTTGACCAGAGAAACTGCCATTGGTTGTAACATTGCCCATGTAACTATTCAAGCACGTCATAAAGTAAATACCAACTAAAAGGTTATACATAATTAGAAATATAACCTTTCCTCAGTTAAACCAGAACTTATTCCTGTGCCAAGTCCTTGGTATGTTCATATTATTGTGATTGGAATGGTTATAAGTGGTTGAACATTCTCTTTCATCAAGGATTCTTTTTCTCACCTAAAATTTACAAGATTTTAAAAGTTGTATTGATCTAAAAGCACTTTCTTTGCAGCCCATGTTGCTTTCTCTCTAAGTGTTATTGCCCACTAATTGCTCTTGAATTGATAGCCATTACAAGTAACTCCCACTGTCTTCAATTATCAGACAGTATAATTTAGAACAGTGGGGACTCTCTGTTAATATGATTCTTTGATCCACTCAAAAATATGAAGATTTTAAGGATGATATCTAATACATGTGAATTTCATTTTGTAGGCAAAAAAAAAAAAAAAAAAAGCCCAATTTAAATTCCAGCAATTGTGAGGTCCATCATACTATGAAGGACAAGTGCGACAAAGCATTTAGCATACAGAAAGAGACAACATATTTTATTATACTTTGTCAAGGCAATGCAGTCTAGTAGATACTTTTCCTAGAGCTTTCTGGCACCCTACAGAGTCATGACATTATTTAGTATGACATGAAGCATGCACAAAGGGCTACTATAAAATCCCTGACCTCACAGACTTGCTCTCATAATATACAGAATCATGAGTTAAACCTTGGTAATTCTTGTTAAAATTTAAGTATAATTTCAGCAAAGGGTAGCAAGTCATACCTTAGGGCAATTTATGTCAAACTATTTGTCAGATTATGATAGTGGATGCAGAGAAGGGTCTTTGTCTCCTAGTAGAAAAGATAGGTCAGTGCTGTCTTTACTCATTTTCCACCTTCCTCCTTTTGCTACCAATGGAGAAGGGCATGGCAATCCACTCCAATATTCTTGCCTGGAGAATCCCATGGACAGAGGAGCCTGGCAGGTCACAGTCCATAGGGTCGCACAAAGTCAGACACGACTGAGAGACTAACACTCCACACACTACCATTGCATATGACAGTAATTGTGTATAACACAAAAAATCAAGTATAACCTATGGCTAGCATATGAATCGCCTCATTATTCCTCAGGAAGAAACCTGCATAGGCCCTAGAAGTGTAGTCCATTTGAGTAGATATTCCAGTGTCTTAGAATCCAGAGCATCGCCTAGACTAGGTAAAAGGCTCAAAGTGGGCACATCCCATTGGCCCCATTGACTCCACATCCAGTGGGGAGAAGCTTGGTCATAGTTAAGGTGAGAACTGGAAACTCTAAAGACAGGGTCCAGGACAGGGGTCCTATTTTCCTAAGTCTACAGTAGAACTATGCTCCTTATTGATTTTTTTTTTAATGTTCTGCTGATTTATACAAATTTTCCTTAATTTCCTGATTTAGTTTTTACTAAGAAGTATATTTTAACAGCTAGTATTTTTCCTTCTTCAATATAAGAAAATTATTTTCTTACCAATGTTACTGAAGCCTGGCTTGGAGGATTTTGAGCATTACTTTACTAGCATGTGAGATGAGTGCAATTGTGCGGTAATTGGAGCATTCTTTTGCATTGCCTTTCTTTGGAATTGGAATGAAAACTGACCTTTTCCAGTCCTGTGGCCACTGCTGAGTTTTCCAAATTTGCTGGCATATTGAGTGCAGCACTTTCACAGCATCATCTTTCAGGATTTGAAAGAGCTCAACTGGAATTCCATCACCTCCACTAGCTTTGTTCGTAGTGATGCTTTCTAAGGCCCACTTGACTTCACATTCCAAGATGTCTGGCTCTAGATTAGTGATCACATCATCATGATTATCTGGGTCGTGTAGATCTTTTTTGTACAGTTCTTGCGTGTATTCTTGCCACCTTTTCTTAATATCTTCTGCTTCTGTTAGGTCCATAGCATTCCCGTAGTTTACCTAGATGAAAATAATTCATTAACCCAAATGGCACAAAAACTCCTCAGAACAGGAAAGTGTTCCCAAATAGGAAGACATATACCTTCTCATATTACAGAACAGGGTAACTCTGTGCTGCCCTATGTTAAGATAATTAATTCTGGAGCAAGTTTCTCAGTTGTATCAAAGGTAAGACTTTCAATAGAAAGGTAAGGTTGCAGTAGAAAGGTCAATGATCTACCTTCTCTACTAAAGAAGAAGTATGACTAATTCTCTCTTGATTTAAAAAAAGAGAATATTTCTAAAAACTTTTTCAACATTCTTGGGAGATAAGCAATTCCAAATGGTATCTCATGCACTCCTATTTTTGTCAATCAGATTGAACCTCCAATGTTAATAGCAGCATCAAAAAAAAAAAAAAATCTACTGACACCAAAGCAATGTGTAAGGTTTGGCCTTATTTAAATTGATAAAGACAGTATGGCTTTTAAAATATGAAAGCATTCCTTAAACTGTAGATTACTATTATAGTCCAAATTTTGTTCTGATTTATCCCTCTCAGGGAAATGCTGATAAAATTTTGTACTTCTATGAGTCTTGAAAAAAAGTCTCATTGTTAATAATTTTATTGTTGAGAAATAACATATTGTATCATGAAATAGCCTATTAGAAAGCATTGCTTTTTAAAAATTATTTTTGCAATAGAATGGGTTGGGAATCAAGATATGTGAGATTACATTTCAACTCTTTCAATAATTAGTTGTATAATATTTACCTTTTATACCTGGTCTCTTCATGCGTTAAACTGTTAAGACCTAGTACTATCTAGTCCTCTTTCAGCTCTAATATTCTGTGATAATTATTTGCAAGGTAAAAGGAAAGAATTCCCTTTTAATTAAACTATGTACATTTGTGATGTTTACATAGATTTTGCCTGTATGAAGCATGAACATTTATAATAAAAGATATGTTTTCCAAAATATTCCATCCAATAGTAATCTTCTTAACCTCAGTGTTCTTTGTGGATTGTACTTTGTGGATTGGGAGTACATATGCCTTGGTAGGTAATAGACTCAATACATTTTTGTTGAATGAATGAACTCTACAGTTCATAAATCTCTATATATTTTATCTGCTTTAATCATTTGGGAGAAAATCATTTGAACTGTATGCATTCACTTAGGCAGTACATTCCCTAAGGTGACAGGGTATAATTTTCTTGCTCTGTCAAAGAGGGAAATGTTTGGGCTTCCTAGGGTGTTGTCAAGTGAGGAAATGCTAGGGAGCAAGAAGCAGTCAGAAATGCTTGAAAGACCCTGAGTCACCAAAACAAAAGATAGAGCCCGATATGGAAGATAAATTGTTTTTCTCAGCTTATTGGAATACAAACTCAAGATACATATTTAAATAAAATTATTAAATGGTGGGAGGTGCATTTTTGTTTTATGACTTCTATCTTAGATAGCAGGTAGAACTGGTCATTTCTTTCATTAGCTTAAAAGATTTATGTGTTTGGTATCTTTATACACTGATGTATATGAATATAATGAAATGTTTATTCTGGGTTTTCATATTCTGGCACTATAAACTGAAACCGTATATAAACTATTGGTTTGTTTTTGGTCCAAGTATTTATTGAGCCATTTGTTCTGATAGACTTACTGTCTGTTGATTCCACTTCTCACATCCTTCTCTAGGAAACATGTCTAATTCAGGTACATTTTAGAAAACAGGCCATAGGATGGATAGGGTCAAGAATTTGGTTTCAGCATAATGAAAGTCATGAACTTTTATTCATTTCTGAGACAATTTGAGAAATTTAGGTAATTTTGAAAATATTACAGAGATTTAGGTCTCCTAGATCCATTGTAGACTGAACTTGAACATCAAAATATCTTCAAACTTGTCTAGCTACCTCCAGGTTGCATGTAAGCCACACTGATCCCTTGAGTCCTAAACAGACACATGGTTTCTGAATATTGAGAATCTGGAGCCCTAGGCATTACCTTGAAGGTAAAAGTTCTTGATTCAATTACAATTGTTTTTTAGGAAATGTCATAAATGTTAAATAATCACTTTCCTTTTTTTTTTTTTGCTTACATGAAAAAATGGAAAAGATATTTCTTAAAATGTTCTTTTCCTTCCTTTCTCTAATGAGGTAGGGTATAAGAATTACCATAAAGTTGGAAAAAAAAAAAGAGGTGGGGGGGAGATACATTCAAAATCCATTTATAGGTAAATCTATACATGTGGGATGAGATGTCTTCAGCGACCTGGATCTCAAACACAAAAATAAAGCAAAACACCCATAAATCTTCTAAATGACAAGTCTGTCTTCAATCCTAAGACAATATGCAGTCAAAAAGTTTGAAATCAGAGCATAAATGAGAAAGTTTCCAGGAGATTGTTGTCAAACTATGAATATTGATGTCATTATTGTTCTTCAGTCACTCAGTTGTGTCAGACTCTTTGCGACCCCATGGACTGCAGCGCACCAGGCTTCCTGTCCTTCACCATCTCCTGGAACATACTCAAACCCATGTCCATTGAGTCAGTGATGCCATCCAAACATCTTGTCCTCTGTCATCCCTTTCTTCCCCTGCCTTCAATCTTTCCCAGCATCAGGGTCTCTTCCAAAGAGTCAGTTCTTTGCATCAGGTGACCAAAGTATTAGAGCTTGAGTTTCAGCATCAATCCTTCCAATGAATATTCAGGGTTAATTTCCTTTAGGATTGACTGGTTTGAACTCCTTCCTGTACGAGGGACTCTGAAGAGTCTTCTCTAACATCATGGTTCAAAAGCATCAATTCTTTTGTGCTCAGCTTCCTTTATGGTCCAACTCTCACATCCACACAAGACTACTGGAAAAAACATAGCTTTGACTAGATGGACCTTTGTCAGCAGAGTAATATCTCTGCTTTTTAATACGCTGTCTAGGCTTGTCATAGCTTTTTTTCCCAAGGCACAAGCATCTTTTAATTTCGTGGCTGCAGTCACCATCTGCAGTGATTTCACAGCCCCCCCAAAAGAGTCTGTCACTTATTTTTGACTTACTAAATAAAACAAAGTCTAGGTAATTTTTTTAAAATTTTGTCTAATAAGTATCTAATAAAACAAGAGGATGGTGATTGCCTTCCTCTCAGTAACAATAAACAATAAAGTTTCCATTGTTTCCCCATCTTTTTGCCATGAAGTGATGGGACCGGATGCCGTGATCTTAGTTTTCAGAATGTTGAGTTTTAAGCGTGTTTCACTCTCCTCTTTCACTTTCATCAAGAGGCTCTTTAGTTCCTCTTTACTTTCTGATGTAAGGGTAGTGTCATTTGTATATCTGAGGATACTGATATTTCTCCCGGAAATCTTGATTCCAGCCTGTGCTTCATCCAGCCTGGCATTTTGCAGGATGTACTCTACATGTAAGTTAAACAATCAGGGTGGCAATACACAGCCTTGACATACTCCTTTCCCAATTTGGAACCAGTTCATTGTTCATGTCAGTTTCTTACTATTGCTTCTTGATCTGCATACAGGTTTCTCAGGAGGCAGGTAAAGTGTTCTGGTATTCCCATCTCTTTAAGAATTTTCAACAGTTTTTGTGATACACAAAGTAAAAGGCTTTAACATACTCAGTGAAGCAGAAGTATGTTTTTCTGGGATTTTCTTGATTTATCTATGATTCAACAAATGTTGGCAATTTGATCTCTGGTTCCTCCGCCTTTGAACATCTGGGATTTCTCAGTTCATGTACTTTTGAAGTCTAGTTTGGAGAATTTTGAGCATTAACTTGCTAGCATATGAAATGAGTGCAAATGTGCAGTAGTTCGAACATTCTTTGGCATTGTCCTTCTTTGGAAGTGGAAAGAAAACTGACTTTTACCAGTCCTATGGCCACTGCTGAGTTTTCCAAATTTGCTGTTATATTGAGTGAAGCACTTTCACAACATCATCTTTTAGGATTTGAAATAACTCAACTGGAATTCCATCACCTCCTCTTTATAGTGATGCTTCCTAAGGCCCACTTGACCTGGCACTCCAGGATGTCTGCCTGTAAGTGAGTGATCACACCATCATGGTTATCTGGGTCATTAAGATCTTTTTTGTATAGTTCTTCTGTTTATTCTTGCCACCTCTTCTTAATATCCTGCTTCTGTTAGGTCCATACCATTTCTGTCCTTTATGAAGCCCATCTTTGCATGCAATGTTCCTTTGGTGTCTCTAATTTTCTTGAAGAGATCTCTAGTCTTTCCCATTCTACTGTTTTCTTATATTTCTTTGCATTGATCACTTAGGAAGGCTTTCTTATCTCTCCTTGCTACTCTTTAGAACTCTGCATTCAGATAGATATATTTTTCCTTTTCTTCTTTGCCTTTCAGTTCTCTTCACAGCTTTTCTAAAACCTTCTTAGATAACCATTTTTCCTTTTTGTATATCTTTTTCTTGGAGAAGGTTTTCATCACCACCTCCTGTAAAATCTTACAAACCTCCATCCATATTTCTTCTGGCACTCTATCATATCTAATCCCTTGAATCTATTTATCATTTCCACTGTATAATTGTAAGGAATTTGATTTAGGTTATATCTGAATGGCCTAGTGGTTTTCCCTACTTTCTTCAATTTAAGTCTGCATTTGGCAATAAGGAGTTCATGATCTGAGTCACACTCAGTTCTGTCTTGTTTTTGCTGACTATATAAAGCTTCTCCATCTTCAGCTACAAAAAATACAATCAATCTTATTTTGTTATTGACCATCTGTTATGTGGAGTTGCCTCTTGCATTGTTGGAGAGGGTCTTTTCTATGACTAGGGTGTTCTCTTGGCAAAACTCTTCTAGTCTTTGCCCTACTTCATTTTGTACTCCAAAGCCAAACTTGTCTTTACTTCTGGTATGTCTTGACTTTCTACTTTTGCATTCCAGTTCCCTATGATGAAAAGTGAAAGTGAAAGTCATTCAGTCCTGTGTGATGCTTTGCAGCCCCATGGACTGTAGTCCATGGGATTCTCTAGGCCAGAATACTGGAGTGGGTAGCTGATCCCAACACAGGGATTGAACCCAGGTCTCCTGCATTGCAGGTAAATTATTTACCAGCTGAACCACAAGGGAAAAGGATATCTTTTTTTGGTGTTTGTTCTAGAAAGTCTGGAGCTTCCCTGGTGGCTCAGAGGTTAAAGCGTCTGCCTCCAATGTGGGAGACCCGGGTTCGATCCCTGGGTCGGGAAGATCCCCTGGAGAAGGAAATGGCAATCCACTCCAGTATTCTTGCCTGGAGAATCCCACGGACGGAGAAGCCTAGTAGGTTACAGTCCACGGGGTCGCAAAGAGTCGGACACGACTGAGCGACTTCCCCTTCACCCCTTCACCCCTAGAAAGTCTGATAGGTCTTACAGATTCATTCAATTTCTGCTGCTTCATCCTTAGAGGTTGGGGTATAGACTTGGATTACTCTGATGTTGAATTGTTTGACTTGGTAATGAGCAGAGCTCATTGTGTCATTCTTGAGATTTCACCCAAGTACTGCATTTTTAATTCTTTTGTTGTCTATGAGGGCTACTCCATTTTTTCTAAGGGATTCTTGCCCTCAGTAGAAGATATAATGGTCATCTGAATAAAATTTACCCATTGCTGTCCATTTTAGTTCACTGATTCCTAAAATGTTGATGTTCACTCTTGCCATCTCCTGTTTGACCACTTCCAATTTGCCTTGATTCATGGACCTAACATTCCAGGTTCCTATGCAATATTGTTCTTTACAGAATCGAACTTTACTTTGATCACCAGACACTCCACACCTCGGCATTATTTTTGCTTTAACTCAGGCTCTTCTATCTCTGGAGCTATTTTTCTACCCTTTCCAGCAGCATATTGTCACCTACCGACCTGGGGAATTCATCTTTCAGTGTCACATCTTTTTGTCTTTTCATACTGTTCATGGGGTTCTTAAGGCAAGAATACTGAAGTGGTTTGCCATTCCCTTCTCCAGTGGACCATGTTTTGCCAGAACTTTCCACCATGACCCATCCATCTAGGGTGGCCCTATGTGGCATGGCTCATAGTTTCACTGAGTTAGACAAGTCTGTGATCCTTGAGATCATTTTGATTAGTTTCCTGTGATTGTGGTTTTCATCCTGTTGGGCCCCTGATGAATGAGGATAGGAGGCACTGGCTGTGGGTAAAACTGGGCCTAGCTCTGGTGAGCAAGGCCATGCCGAGTAAATTTTTAATCCTGTTGTCTGCTGGTGGGTGGGGCTGTGTTCTCTCCCTGCAGTTTGGCCTGAGGCCCAACTATGGTTGGGGTAATGGCAGTAATGGCAACCTCCTTCAAAAGGACTTCCGCCAGCATGCTGCAGCTCCCAGACTATTACAGTCAGTGTCCCGACCCTGCAGAAGGCCACTGTCGACCCACATCTCTGCCAGCAACTCCTGAACTCTCACAGGCAAGTCTGGCTCAGTCTTCTGTGGAGTCACTGCTCCTTTCTCCTGGATCCTGGTGCACACAAGGTTTTGTTGTGCCCTCCAAGAGTCCTGTGGAAGTTGAATATTAGGCTTACTAAAATAAAACAAAGCCTTGGTAATTTAAAAAAAATTTTGTCTAATAAGTATCTAAGAAAATACTCTAAGAGGATGGTGATTGCCTTCCTCTCAGTAACAAACAGAAAGCTAAAAGTTTAAATTGCAGCAAAAAGAATTTGTGTAAGTCATAAAACTATTTTTTCTAACTTGTACCGAGAAGATTAAGCAAGAGTAATTTTTGAAATTTCTAGCTTTTTGCTAGAAGAAAAAATTATAATGCATCACTTTTGGTTTTAAGGAAGAATGGAGACTGGTAAACTTTTTGAGATTTATAATCTGTAGTGATAGCCATGTCTATATAAATTATTTTATGCTTTTTCATAAAATTTCAAGACCAAGATTTATCAAGTGTTCACTTGATAAACACTCACTGGTTACTGATCATTTTTAGAGCTTCTTTTATTTTATTCTGCTGTCACTTTTCAGGATAAAGTATATGGAAAGTATAGAAGATGGAATATGGAAGACAATGTGTCTGTTCCAGGAAAACTTTTTCCATTCTCTGCATTGGCACATGCCTTTAAAGAATAATTTAGGCTGTTTTCATTTTAACAGATAAGAGGAAAGGGCTTAATGCAGCAAATGTATGAGTTAGACATAAA
This sequence comes from Cephalophus harveyi, assembly GCA_006410635.1. Classification (NCBI taxonomy): domain Eukaryota; kingdom Metazoa; phylum Chordata; class Mammalia; order Artiodactyla; family Bovidae; genus Cephalophus; species Cephalophus harveyi. Next base: position 153,790 of record SJYT01054049.1, read on the forward strand.
ATGCCTTTTAATTCCTATTTTGCTACCCAAACATAAACCCATTATAAGGTGTTCCCTACTACCAATATCTTCACTTTGCTTTCTAAATACCCCAGAGGGACAAAAATACAAATAATTTAAACTATTAAAAGCATAAAATTTAACTGTACATGAAATAAGCTACAAAAATATACCAAATATGTTGTGATTCCATAAACATTCAGTGGAAACGTGAACTAAAAACTTTAGAAAAGTTTCACTAGCTTATGTACTTGTCCCTATAAATATTTTAGTAGCAGTATATCATTCAGACAATGAAGATCATGGCATCTGGTCCCATCACTTCATTGGAAATAGATGGGGAAACAGTGTCAGACTTTTTGGGGGGGGCTCCAAAATCACTGCAGATGGTGACTGCAGCCATGAAATTAAAAGACGCTTACTCCTTGGAAGAAAAGTTATGACCAACCTAGATAGCATATTGAAAAGTAGAGACATTACTTTGCCAACAAAGGTCCGTGTAGTCAAGGCTATGGTTTTTCCAGTGGTCATGTATGGATGTGAGAGTTGGACTGTGAAGAGGGCTGAGCGCCCAAGAATTGATGCTTTTGAACTGTGGTGTTGGAGAAGATTCTTGAGAGTCCCTTGGACTGCAAGGAGATCCAACCAGTCCATTCTGAAGGAGATCAGCCCTGGGATTTCTTTGGCAGGAATGATGCTAAAGCTGAAACTCCAGTACTCTGGCCACCTCATGTGAAGAGCTGACTCATTGGAAAAGACTCTGATGCTGGGAGGGATTGGGGGCAGGAGGAGAAGGGGATGACCAAGGATGAGATGGCTGGATGGCATCACCGACTCCATGGACGTGAGTCTGGGTGAACTCCGGGAGTTGGTGATGGACAGGGAGGCCTGGCATGCTGCGATTCATGGGGTCGCAAAGAGTCGGACACGACTGAGAGACTGAACTGAAATGAACTGAACTGAAATCATACTGAAAGAAGAATATTGGCAAAACAAACTGAGATGTTGAAAGACATTTGAAGAGAACATTATTTGGTCCCCTATGGTGTGTGTGTGCATCAGAGGTAAAAGGGGAAGGAAGCAGAGGTATGATAAATAAACTTCTCAGTTATTTGTTTACCTTAAGCCTAGGGGAAACTATGTGTTGTGGATGATAGAACAAACACTGATAGTCATTTCTACCAACTAGGCTGGTGGGAACTGCATGCATCTATATAATAGCCCTTATTAGAAGGGGTTACATTGAAATGAAATGTCAGAATTAGAAAATGTGAAGTAGCAATCGAAGATTGATTATTCATAGTTCCCTTAGACATTTGTAGCACAGAGAGTTGGGAAACTCAGAGATAGGAAACAAATGAAGAATCAAATAGAAAGAAAAGATAGAATCCTTTAAACAAATTACCCTATTCTTAGAAGCAAATAAATAAGAAGCTGAGGATATACTGGATAGAATAGGGACTGGGTATTGCATTTATGGACTTTATTTCAAAAGTGAGCTTTAATTCAATGGATGCAGTGACTATCTTGAAAGAAGAGTGGAAAGCAAGCCTGCAACGGATGTGAGGTTGCCATGTTCTATCCTGTTTATGCAGCTAAAAGAGCAATTTTGCCCTAAAGTTGGAATAATTTTTATAGCTTTCAGTGAATCTTTATACATAAAATATTTGAAAATATAAAAGCAAAATGGGAGTTACAGGAAGGTCATCTTGAAAAGAAAGCATAATGAGACTCACACATTGCTTGCAAGTTGACATCACTGCCTTAACAAAGTTTGATTTCAAGTTACTTTATGTTGCCCTTGGATGACCTGTTCAGCAGGAAGTCGAGAAAAAAAAAATTACAATGAGAACAAATTATGTTTCTTTTCCTTTCCACTAAAAAGAACATTATAGTATATATTCCACTATTAAAAGTAAACCATTCTGAATTATTAAAGTAATATGAGGTTGAAACATAATAGTATAAAAATGGGGCTTAGTACTAGCAGATAGCTCTCACCTTAAAGAGGAGCCCTTAGTTCTGAATTTCCCTTCTTTGTGCTTACACTTGCTTATCTTTTCCCAAGAGAATAAACTCACTGGATTTAATATACATTAAAGAGTTGTTTGTTCGCTCTTAAATGGGTATAATTTTTCAATATGATCACTCATCCAGCATTTGTTGTCTCTTCTTAAATTTCTTTATTTGGCACTATTATTATGGAAAGGCATTCAGCTAGGCTTCAATTATAGATTTACAAAGCAAACCAGAAACTCTATCCTAAACACATTTAGAAGTAGCTATAATTAAAGCTTTCCTATGTTAGCAGTCATTGAGAGTATACTTTATTGTTATCCTGAGGAAAAGGCAGCCTTTAATTCCAACTATGGGATTCTGGGAAGGCTTAGGAGCAGGGCTGGTGTTGTCACTGATTCACAAAAGATGAATTGAATGTAGATAGTGGAAAAACTAAAAAGTAAGCCAAGAGAAATCTTATGAGCAAATATTGAGAAATAAGAAAATTCATAGACTAGGTTAATTTTCTCAGTTCAAGAAATATTTACTTTCTTGATCTCATGCACAAGGAATGGTTAGAAATTGGAAATTTGTAATTCAAGGTACATTTCAGATATTCAGCTGGTACACACTGATACAGATGTCCTGGGTGTTAAAATATTGAAATGCTGTGATTTCATTTGATAAATAGTCACAGCCCTAGCCCTTCAAATATGCCATTCTACTCTGTCTAGCCTGGGACCTTTTTCAAGATTCTTTGTACCCCTCAGAATCAAATAGTGAAGGCAAAAACTTGCCTGGCATAGCAGAGGATTTCAAAGAGCTTGGTTCAGATTAAAGATGTTTAGGATCAATTTTTATCAGCTAGTAAATTTACCATAGCAGTTATTATATATTGTGAGTTTACCCCTGCATATATAGAACAGACAATATATCTGAAAAGAAAGATCAAAAGAATATTGTGAAAAGCCTTGAGTTGGCTTAAAGCTCAACATTCAGAAAACAAAGATCATGGCATCCGGTCCCATCACTTCATGGGAAATAGATGGGGAAACAGTGGAAACAGTGTCAGACTTTATTTTGGGGGGCTCCAAAATCACTGCAGATGGTGACTGCAGCCATGAAATTAAAATACGCTTACTCCTTGGAAGAGAAGTTATGACCAACCTAGGTAGCATATTCAAAAGCAGAGACATTACTTTGCTGACTAAGATCCATCTAGTCAAGGCTATGGTTTTTCCGATAGTCATGTATGGATGTGAGAGTTGGACTGTGAAGAAAGATGAGCGCCAAAGAATTGATGCTTTTGAACTGTGGTGTTGGAGAAGACTCTTGAGAGTCCCTTGGACTGCAAGGAGATCCAACCAGTCCGTTCTGAAGGAGATCAACCCTGGGATTTCTTTGGAAGGAATGATGCTGAAGCTGGAACTCCAGTACTTTGGCCACCTCATGTGAAGAGCTGACTCATTGGAAAAGGCTCTGATGCTGGGTGCTGGGAGGGACTGGGGGCAGGAGGAAAAGGGGACGACCGAGGATGAGATGGCTGGATGGCATCATTGACTCGATGGACGCAAATCTGAGTGAACTCCAGGAGTTGGTGATGGACAGCGAGGCCTGGCATGCTGCGATTCATGGGGTAACAAAGAGTCAGACACGACTGAGAGACTGAACTGAACTGAACTGATGGTGCTCAAAATTCAGGGGAAGTTTATTTATTGTTTATAGGAAGTAGGTGAAATGATCAAATATTGTAATTATTACTTTTCTCTAAATGTATCTCTAATGTCAAAATAGTGTACAGATTTGATATTTGATGTAAGTGTTCAGACTGGCTAAAGGAAAATTATATATACAATAGAACAAGTGAAATCACATGAATACTATCTCACATTTGAAATCTATTCTTGTTCCTTTTGTATCTAGATTACATTATTTTTAATTCTTTTAAGTAGAACTTGTTTTCACATTACTTATAAATTTATCTAAAACATGGGGATATCAAATTTCTTTTATGGAAAGATAGCTGGGAACTGTGGGTTCAAGGTCAACAAATTTAAGTCAGCATGTCCAAGGGCTTCCCAGGTAGTGCTAGTGGTAAAGAATTTGCCTGCCAATGCAAAAGCCTTAAGAGATGCAAGTTCTGTCCCTAGGTCCGGAAGATCCCCTGGAGGAAGGCATGGCAACCCATTCCAGTGTTCTTGCCTGGCAAATCCCATGGACAGAGGAGCATGGCGAGCTATAGTCCAAAGTGTAGTGAAAAGTCGGACACTGCTTAGCATGCATGCTCGCATCATGTCTAAGTTCATTTGCACTCTCTAGGGTTATAGAAGGACCAAAACAGAAACCAGTCTTTTCCTTTACTAACAGATCCATGTCCAGTATCCAAGATTTTACCAGCTAAAATTCTAACTGAGGCCCATCCTTTGTAAAGATTCCCACCATTTCTAAGATTTAGTGCTTCTTGAAGAATTACTTTTCACAGTTCATGAACTACAGTAAGCTAAGACAGCATTAATTTCATTTCATTGCTTTACTTCATATTACTGTACCCTCTATTGCCCACAATTAAGCTACATTACTTGAAATTATAATTCACTTTGTGATTATACCTTTGCAGACACAGTTCTTACTCCCTTCTTTTAACAGGCCATCTGGGAGTTATTTGCCTACCTTCAGCAACTACCTGCAACTATTAGAACAGTGATCAGCTTTGCTTTAAGCCAGTGATTGACAAGCCTTTGGAGAATAACTCCTGCCCAGCCTATTTCATACTTATTATGTCTTCCAAGTTAGGCTGATTAATTTAGGAGCTGACTCTGCCATCCGTGAGATGAACAAATCTCAGAGTGACGCTATGTTGACATTTTGAAAATAAAATGCATGCTGCAAAAGAGTACTGCCAGGGCAATTTTGGCTAGCCAGCTGGATTCCCAGATCCTTCACAAGATAGAACTTGTGATACTATGTCAGTGAATTTAACTAATTCTATGGACTTATATGTCTAGGAACAGGATTTTATCGTTGGCACCCCAATGCCAAATACCTTGGTGAATACTTCTTGGTGAGCAATGTATGAGCCTCTTGAATAATATTCTTGAGAAGTATCTTGGTCAGGCCAGTGGTTTTCAAGCTGTATTCTATGAAACTCTAGAACTTCACTGTCCAATATTACAGCTTCCAGTCTTACATAGATATTGAAAAATTAAAATGTGGCTAGAGAAATTATGAAACAGAATTTTTAATTTTATATAAAGTTTTAATTTTGTTTGAATTTTAATATATATTAATTTAAATTAGAAGTTAAAAAAAGTCAATTAAGTTTGCAAAACATGTTTAGAACAACCATGGGTTTGTAACTATACTTTCTCAACTCGAATTTTTCTGAAGTCTTTGTACAGATCACATATTTCCATTAAATTAAGCATTTGAACTGAGATGAACAGTAAGTGAAAAATGCACATTAAATGTGAAAGCTTACTAGAAAAAGAATGTAAAATATATCATTAATGTTTATGTTAATGATATAATAAAATTATTTTTCATTTGTTAAATGATTCCATTTACTTCATCATTTCATTTATTTACAGTTCATTCATAAGATGATATTTATATGAAATGAAATATAGTTATAAAATTAATTTCAACTCTACTTTTTAAGGAGGTGGTTCTGAGGAGATTTAAAATAACACATTTGGCTCAAGTTATAGTTTCACTAGACAGAGCTGTTTTAGGATACGGGGTGTGTGCAGACACCAGGCCCACAGTGCCATCCTTCCCACATCAGACTTTCCTTAAACAAGTGTGTCTCTTCTCTTATACATTTGTATGTTTTACAGTTGAGCTTTCATCAGTTTAATCCCAAGAAAGCACTGTTTTTGAAAATAATGTCTAGAAACCTCATTTTAGACCAGATTAAGGTTTAATAAAATAGTATGATGCTGTTTGGTTTTTGTTTTCTTAAGTTTGAATATGATATGCCTAGATATAGATTTTTTTAATATTTATTATGCTTGGTACTTTCTGGATGCATGGTCTATCTCTAACTTTAGAAAAGTTTTGTCAGACGGTAAAGCATCTGTCTACAGTGCAGGAGACCTGGGTTTGATCCCTGGGTCGGGAAGATCCGCTGGAGAAGGAAACAGCAATCCATTCCAGTACTATTGCCTGGAAAATCCCATGGACAGATGAGCCTGATAAATTACAGTCCATGGGGTCTCAAAGAGTCGGACACGACTGAGCGACTTCACTTTCACTTTGTCCATTCTTCAATTTGTCAATTATTCCTTTAACTCTGTCTCTCTTCTCTTTCCAGTATTCCAACCATGTGTATGTTACATATTGTATGATTTTCCCACAGTCCTTGAATGGTCTGTTCTGTTTTTGTCATTGTCTTTCTGTTTACATTTTAGTTTGGGAAATTTCTATTGACTTATCTTCAAGATCAGATCACTGATTCTTCTGCATATTGTTTTCAGATTTAAACATAGCATCACCCTGAGATTTGTTATATATTCACTCTTTAGGTATGTGTATCATTTTATTGCATTCCAATTAACAGATATTATGTCTCCTTTCATGGATGCTAATTAAATTAAATCTTATTTGACTACTTTTTCCCTCATATAGTGGAACTTAAGAAAAGCTAATATTCATGTCTCTATATTTTAACAAATCATAAACTATTCCTTGGTGCTGTTGGAATTACAAAGAAGGATCATATAGAATTTAAGCCCCAGTGAAGCTTATCATGTATATAGAGAGATGAAGCTAATCTTCTAGAAACAACTGAAAAGAGATTATCTACCAGTGAAATTTGGAGAGTAAAGAATGGCTTCTAAAGACACTTTAGTGTAAGAAATGGTGTACTTCAGATAAGCAAGCAGTTCATGTGACCAGGACAGAAAATGAAAGCATTTGATTAAATTGTCTTACTTTACAAATGAGGGAAAAAAAAAAATTGACAAGAAACAATTTATAGTTACCAGTGTAACTGAGAAGAGCTTCTAAATTTTCTAAAAGTTTGATTTGTTAAATTATTTAGGATTAAAAAATTAATTCATCATTGATATACCACCTGCATGCATAGTAGCATTTTCAGATGGTTTTTCTCAGCTGAATGAACACAATTTAGGGATATCATTTAGTACTAAACATTCAGTGGTGACTCCAGCCGATAATGGAAGTTCAAGTTACAGCCCCAGTCTTCATCAAGCTGATTGACATCACTCTGAAGTGTGTGATACGAACTCTGAAAATGAACACAATTTCTTACATGTGTACTTCCAAACAATAGCCGTCAGCAAATGATAGTTCCTAAATGATATTTACAATATTTTTTTTTTCTCTCTGGCACTAGCATAGCCTGTTAATCTTTTTTTCTCGTGGGAAATTTCAAAATTTCAAATAGCATTTAAATACTAGGAGTCTTTTTAATGGAAGATATGTTTGAGATATTTATTTTATGCTATTGTAATAAAGTAATAAAGTATGTAACATTTAAAATCTCTGCAGTAATTATCTTTAATTTCTTTTAAAATTTATATTTATGGATTGGAACAAGCTTCCTGTAACCTTGAGACAAGCATTAATAGATGAATTTAAATGTGGGGAGTTTTATGTTATGTCCTAGTATGGAAATACAATTTATCAAACCTTACCTTTTACTACTTGATAATATGCAACTTCTGCTCATTTATAGCTCCTCTTCTTATAGTCTTGTTCTGAAAAGACAGTATAAAAGAGTCATTAAAAATGTAGACTGTGACTTCTGTGTATAAATCTGAATTATAAGTCTTATTAGCCATTCACTCTGGTAAAGGGTTTTAATATTTCTGTATGCAGTTTCTTCTTAGCACAATGGGAAATCCTATTTACCTCACAGGGTTTTGAAAAAATTAAAGTGATAAGTTTATTTATTTGCTTAATATTTTTAAACTATTCACTGTGTGCCAAGTCCTGTTGTAGATTCTGGCCATAAAGCAATGAAGAAAATACAGACAAAAATCCCTGCACTTATCGAGATAAAATTCTAGTGAGTAGAGATACATAATAAATATGTAGCATTAGAGATGGTAATAAATGCTCTAAAGTAGAATAAGGCAAGGTAAAAGTATTGAGAGTAAATGGAATTATTATATCAGATGCAATTTATCATGGAAGATATCTCTCAGGAGGTGATATTTGCAGAAAAGTTGAGACCCAATCAAATGAAACTAGCCAAGTGGTTGTAATATGAAGAGTTGTGTTTTTTTTTTTTTTCAGAGAGCCCAGGAAGTGAACACAAAGATCCTAAAGCAGGCATGTGCTTGACATATTTAAGGAGTAGCAAGGAGGCAAACCTGTCTGGGTCAAAGTCGGCAAAAGGAGAGTGGTCAGCGAGTAGATGAGAGTGGTACCTGGAGGTGGGGTGCCGGAAAGGGGTGTGCCAGGCTTTGTGAAGCCATACTAAGGATTTTGGATTGTATTCTGAATCAGGAAGAAGAGCCATTTGTTTTGTGTAGAACAGTAATATGGTGTACCTTGTTATTTTAAGGAATTATTCCTCTGGCTTCTTATGGAAGAAGACCCTATCAGAGAGTAAGGGAGGGTGTGCTAGGACTGACCAGATGACTGTAGCGATTGTCCAAGAGGCACATGTTTGTAGGTTAGAGGAGACTACTGGCATATATGTTGAAAGTAGAGCCCAGAGATGTGTAGATAGATAGCTCTCCCAAATTTTTACCTGAGCACCGAACGGTGCTTCGCAGGTGGTACTAGAGTGAAAGAATCTACCTGCCAATAAAGGAGACACAAGAAATGTGAGTTCAGTCCCTGGGCCAGGGGATCCCCTGGAGTAGAAACTGGCAGCCCATTCCAGTATTCTTGCCTGGATAATCCCATGGACAGAGGGGTCTAGTGGGCTATAGTCCATAGTGTTGCAAAAAGTCAAACATGACTGAAGTGACTTAGCGTGCAAACATGCTGTAAGAATAAATTTGACAAATTTTGAAGTGAGAGAGAGGAAAACAAAGGGTAGGACTTCAGATGGGGAGGGGCATGGTTTGGGTATAGCTAAGGATATAACCTGTTTCATGCAAAGAGTGCAGTATGTATAGCTCTCCTTTTATTACAAATGCTAATCTCTGCCTGTGTACCTCTAACTTTGCCCTTGCACTTTGTCATTCCAAATTCTTCCTTTCATTCACAAGCCAGTTTGAAACTTATCTCTAATCTCACCCCAATTATCTTTCCCTTCTTTGAAATCTTAAATATAGTAACCTGCATAGATTTTCTCATGCAGTTCTGTGTTGCTTTATATTTTTCTATCATTTTATGAGCCATAACATTGTGTGTGCAGGGTACGTGCACAAAGGCAGCACCTCTCCATATCGCTAAAACTTTCAGATGACTTTGTGCCAGACACACCAAAAAATGATATCTTCTGCAGAACACGAAACTAGGTGTTGTGAAATATTCATTAAATAATTTTCTTTCCCTTTGACAACACATATAGAAATTTAGGTGTTGTGTGTCCCTATAATTACAGGCTCAAATCTCTACCAAACAAGATTCTAAGTTCTATAAGAAAAGGGTGATCTTTTGGGCGATGTGTTTGTTAAATATTTGTGATATATGTTCTCATGTATTAGCTGTTTATTATCTCTTTTATTCTAGATGTGCTCTCATTAGAATTCATACACTTGCAGATCTTCACATTTTCTCACTCCGATCCATCCATCCATAATGTCTCTTTCCCAGACTCCTTGCCTTCCATCTGATAATCTCTCTCTTTTAGGCTCCTGGCCAAGTGACCAGTCCATTTGCTGCTATTAGGGCTACTCATAACCAGCTGTTTCAGCACCAGAGAATAGGCTTCGTGTGCAAGAAACTTGCTGGTAATGAACAGGAAGGGGAGCTTGAAAGAGGGACACAGAAAAGGAGAGAAAACTATTCGAGTACATCACTCAGTTGGTTCCCACTGAGGGTGATTGGATCTCAGCACCACTTGAGGCCCTCAGTGGATCGGCATTACATCTCTGCCTGAGGGACGTAACTGAGGGACCATTTGTACTGGCTCAGTTAAGCGCCTGCATTTCTCAGGGGTTAACCTAGGGAGCAGAAACACCTCCAGCTTTGTTTTACACATGGCCTAGAATGTTTAAGCTACTGCATCCTGTACGGTGGTGGCAAAGATGCCCCAGGGCAGAAAGCAAGAGATACAGTCATCTTAACTTAGGCTAGGTGATGTTAGGCTGCATTTATGTACATCTGGGTGCTTTACCGATGGGTAAAGCAAAAAAGATGAGCCTAAAGGATGCAAGAGGCATGAAAAATATTCTACACATGAAAGTACATTTTCAATGATAAAGACGTGGTTCTTTTATTAAAACAGTTCACTGACCAGTGTTCCTGGGTCATAAAATAGATTTTATATGTTTTCCTGCATATGGTTTATCTTTATTTTCTAACAAGTTTTTCTTGATTTGTAAAATTAGCGTTTCTGTTATCAATGTTTTGATGAGGCAACTGTCTCCTAAAGCTCATTTCCTAGTGTTTTACTGACTATCTAGATGGCTTATGAAGAAGTGGGTTCAGTTCAGTTCAGTCGCTCAGTCGTGTCCGACTCTTTGCAACCCCATAAATCGCAGCACGCCAGGCCTCCCTGTCCATCACCAACTCCCGGAGTTCACCCAGACTCACGTCCATCGAGTCCGTGATGCCATCCAGCCATCTCATCCTCGGTTGTCCCCTTCTCCTCCTGCCCCCAACCCCTCCAAGCATCAGAGTCTTTTCCAATGAGTCAACTCTTCTCATGAGGTGGCCAAAGTACTGGAGTTTCAGCTTTAGCATCATTCCTTCCAAAGAAATCCCAGGGCTGATCTCCTTTAGAATGGACTGGTTGGATCTCCTTGCAGTCCAAGGGACTCTCAAGAGTCTTCCCCAACACCACAGTTCAAAAGCATCAATTCTTCAGCGCTCAGCCTTCTTCACAGTCCAACTCTCACATCCATACATGACCACAGGAAAAACCATAGCCTTGACTAGACAGACCTTAGTCGGCAAAGTAATGTCTCTGCTTTTGAATATACTATCTAGGTTGGACATAACTTTTCTTCCAAGGAGTAAGCGTTTTTTAATTTCATGGCTGCAGTCACCATCTGCAGGGATTTTGGAACCCAAAAAAAAAACAAAGTCTGACACTGTTTCCACTGTTTCCCCATCTATTATAAAATCTTAAAAAATGGTAAAAATGATTTCATTTGCAAAGCAGAAATAGAAAACAATGTATGGATATCAAGGGGAAAAGGGTGGGGGTGAATCAGGAGATTGGAATTGACATATATACACTACTGATACTACACAAAATATATAACTAATGAGAAACTATGGTATAGTTTAGGGAACTAGATTCACTATGGTGACCTAAATGGGAAGAAAATCCAGAAAAGGGGATATATGTGTATGTACAGCTGATGCACTTTGCTATATGGTAGAAACTATAGCCTTGACTAGACAGACCTTAGTCGGCAAAGTAATGTCTCTGCTTTTGAATATACTATCTAGGTTGGACATAACTTTTCTTCCAAGGAGTAAGCGTTTTTTAATTTCATGGCTGCAGTCACCATCTGCAGGGATTTTGGAACCCAAAAAAATAAAGTCTGATAGAAGTGGATTAAGGATTTAAAAGCATAATTACTGTAGTTGACATAGTATTCTCTGTGTCTTCCAGCTGGAATAGTCTATGTCAGCAATTTGAAATCACCAAGGCTTCATTTATGTTTAAGGAATATAATTGGCTACATAGCTTGTTAATTTTAGAGGGAATGAGAAGAGATCCATGACTTTACTCTTTATGCTGCATTCATTTTCCCCAAAGAACTCGGTTCATCTTTCCAATGTCTAAATTCCATAATTTGGTCTAGGCTTTTTACCCATTAAAATGCAAATAATACAGTCTTTATACCTTAATGCATTGGTGTATTAGATCCTCACCTGAAATCAGATTTTGATGTTGATAGTTAAGAATGACAGAGTGAATGGGAAGATACTTGTATCAAAAGCTATGAGTTGTCCCCAATGGTGGAAAATGTCTGCATCTTAATGTTTTCTATAGTTTTCTTTGAAAGAAGGAAGTATTTCCTCAGTTGAACACAAGTTAGAATAAATTGCCCGTAAGAGGGTGGAGGAAAATGGGAAAAATCTGATGCAGTTTAGTAATGAACCTGAACAAACAGAGGTAAGGAGAAAGATCCAATTCATTCCTTGCTAATGTATCCTCCTAAAAGAATTGAGTGTGTTACTGAGCAGCAGATTTAAATAGAAGGCATGTTTGGAATAAGGAGCAACAATGCTGAGCATTTGTCAGCCTGAGACTAGACAACATGGGTTCCTTTTCAGACTGGAATTGTCTTTCTGAACTGAATCAAATATACGAAGAATCTGCCACAGTTATGGCAAAACCAATACAATATTGTAAAGTAATTAACCTCCAATTAAAATAAATTAATTTATATTAAAAACCAAACATACGAAGAAGAGGGCAAGTCTATTCTTGTTTATAATTTTAAAGAGTTTCACAGATGGTCCAATAAACTGATATTTTGAATAAAGCTGCTAAGTCTTACAATGAACATTTCCTCAATGACAGTTTTGATACATAACTCTTCTCATAAACATTGGCACTGTTTGGAAACAGAACATAGCTTTGCATCTTGTTAACTTGAATACTTTACCCAGCTTCTGAGAACCTCATTTTCTTTATCTGTAAAATGGAACAAAAAGAACTCTATTTTAAAGTTGTTGTAATATATTTTAATAACTTTTATTATACATTTTCAAAATAGTAACAGGAATTTTACAAAATATTAGCACATTTATGGGCTTCCCTTGTGGCTCAGGGGGTAAAGAATCCACTTGCAGTGCGGGAGATGGGTTTGATCCCTGGGTTGGGAAGATCCCCTGGAGAAGGAAATGGCAACCCACTCCAGTATTCTGGCCTGGAGAATTCCATGGACTGTATAGTCCATGGGGTTACAAAAACTTGGACATGACTGAGCGACTTTCACTTCACTTCACATTTATAGCAGTACAGAACATATAATTTTAGCTCAATAACTACTGTAGTATACTTGAATGTCAGTGTTAATATCAGATAAATCAAAGGAATCAAAATATATTTTACCAGGCTTATCTAAACTGATTTACATGGCTCATCATATTCTCTTAAGACCTGAGTGCTATCTGAAAATAAGTGTTTTAGATAACATCTTTTTTTTCTTTATTATATTAAAAGATCTTGATCTTCTGGGAAAGTTACAAATTCCCTAGCTCTCACACTGATTTATTTTGTTTTCAATTTTTTTCTTGTTCAGAATCTGGCTCTAAAATTCAGTCATTTATGTAGTATTCCTACTCAGTAGAAAAGCATTTCCTGTCTTGAGGTTAACATGAATGAACGGTATTCCAGGGCTCCCTTACCAGGACTGTTGTGAGACCATCTCGCTGATCATAACTTTACTTTAATCCCTTTTACCCTTTTCCATGCATGTTGCTTTCTTTGGATTGCTAAACTCTAATTATTATCTTGTTCTTTTCATAAAAGTTTTCTGTAATTTGACCTGTTTCCTAGGCTTTGTGTTCATTGTTTGCCATGACACTATCATCTGGCAAAGCAGAATTATTCACTTCTTCCTTGCACTTCCCCAAACTTTCTATCTGTGGTTGCTTACTGTTTTTCACATTCAAGGAATGCTAATCCTGATCCTATTTCTATATCCTATCTTTGACATCAGCTCTTAAGGTGATTGCGAAAATAGACCCATCCCTTCCCCACTGCCATCTTGTACAAGAGCAGGACTATCTGCAAAGGAAGATGCTTTTGAAGTAAACCTTTATATTCAATGAACCCCCTGACTTTTGAAAAGGAGCCAGTTGATTTGTTAACTGATGAAACAAAATTTTTAATAAGGATGTAAAGTGTATCATCCATGAAAATTAACATTTATATTTGGAAATATGCATGCACTTAACTGAATAGAAACTTTAAGGGAACTTACCTGACATGGCTGGGAAAATAAAGATCCTGACCAGATGATCCATACTGACCTTATATAAGGGGTTCTAGGGTCCCTGCTTCATCTGCAAACTTAGGGAGCAGTAGATATCATTGGTGAAATTCAGGGATTCCTTCAGATAGACCAACTCAAGTCTGGTGAAGGAAGAGAGCAAGATTTCCTCTTGCCAGTAGAAGCAGCTGTATTTCCAGGTAGAGATTTGGATGAAAAAAATTGAAGAAGGACTACCTAGGGAAAGAGACGGTAAAGCTAAGGAAGACAAACCTAGGCAGAAAGGAGAGAAGCAGAGGAATTATGAGAATTCTTAAAGATTCCTTTCCTTTTAGACCTAGGATGTAGTCCACAGTGTGTGTACCGAGTCACTTCAGTTGTGTCTGACTCTTTGTGACCCCATGGACGATAGCCTGACAGGCTCCTCTGTCCATGGGATTCTTTAGGCAAGAATAATGGTGTGGGTTGCCATTTCCTTCTCCAGGGGATCTTCCCAACCCAGGAATTGAACCCTCATCTCTTTGTCTCCTGCATTGGCAGGTGAGTTCTTTACCACTAGTGCCACCTGGGAAGCCCATAGTCCACAGTATGTGCTTAGTCCCTCAGTCGTGTCTAACTCTTTGTGACCCATGGACTGTAGCCCACCAGACTCTTTTGTCCATGGGGATTCTCCAGGCAAAAATACTGGAGTGGGTTGCGACACCCTCCTCCAGGGGATCTTCCCAACCCAGGTCTCCTCCATTGCAGGAGAGACTAATTTCTTACTCCTCCATTGTACTTTTTCTTTGGAATTGTTCCATTTATCTGTACAACAAGGTTTGAGCATCTCAGAGGAGACTGAAGTGGCTTAGAAGTGTAGGATTGGAAGTCTTTCTTATTTCATCTTCTTACTGACTCTAGTAGAGAAGTGACAATGAATCTGAGTTCTATTTGGTGCCCAGACATACAGGAATGTTGTTGATAAAGAATTTGGTGTCACTGGCAAAAGACTATTAGTGCTAAGAAGGATTCTGAGCTAAATGACAAGTAAAGCTGTCCAGTCTTATCTCCATGTTGGTATATTGAAGGAAGCTTCACTTGGGCAACAAGAAAGAAAAGTTGGAGATGTGAGTTATGGCTTCTGTACCAGAGTCTACTACCTTCCAGCAGAGTATCTTTTCTCTTTCTCTCTCACTTTGAACTGACATGACTTTTATCTGAATTATGGATTGTATCCTTTTATGTTATATAATAAAAGTATTTATATAATAGTAGTCTATTTATAAACACTGCCATTTAAATCACACTATTTGATTCAGTCATATCATCATTTATAACCAGGGATCTGGGAGAGGATAAAAGATAGTATTTACACTGATCATATAATATTCATTTATCAGACATGATCAACCACCCATCTATCTATTATTTAGTCATCTGGCCATCTATCTACCATACAAATTTTTCTCCCCCAAAAGACAAAGCAAATGAGTATACTCTTAATAAAGCAAACAAACATAAATTAACAACAGAGAGTTGAAGTCTTGTTTGTTTTTTTTGGTTATCACACATTCTCACACTACATAACTTTCGCATATCTTTTTCTGCCCAACTTCTCTCTCTCTCTCTGTTTCACTTGACTAATTCTTATTTGATGAAGGAAGGAAGTGGCTATGGTTGTAAAAGGGTAGCCTAGGTATCCTTGTGATGGAATTTTTCTAAATTATGTGGTGGTGATCACAAAATCTACATATATGATAAAATGGCATAAAACTAAATACACTTATGCCCATAAATACATGTAAAACTGGTGATATCTGAATTAGGTTTTCTCAAGTCAATTTCCTGGTTGTGTATTACACTATAGTTTTGCATGACGTTAGCACTGGAGTGAGGGGTAATAGGATCTCTTTATATCATTTCTCCCCACTGCGTGTGGATATATAATTATTTCAAAATAAAAAAGTTTTAAAAAATAACCTTCTTAGATGTCCATAAATATCTGTATTATTTGTGTGACATTAGCAGTGTTTATTAAAGGGTGTTTTTTTTAACATTTATAGACAGCTGTACAAATTAATCTTTCAGCATAAATCCCTACTAGACTTAAGACTCTTAACATAAATTCCTATGAGACTTAGGTCTAGTTAAGTTTCTTAACTAGTCCTAAAACTTGGTGGATCCAGTGATCAATTATCTATCCAAACAGTTAATACCAGAGCAAAAAATGCTTCCTTTAAACATACATATTAAGTATAGGATTCCATGAAAGGAAAGTAAATAAGTTCTTGTTTGCTTTGATATGACTCACTATTTCTTATTTTCATTACTGGATTCTCAATTTCTGTTGACCTGTACATGTTGGCTAGTCCAAGATGTCACTCATTTTCTCTTTTTAAGAACTGTGAAGACCCTGAAGTTTTACCTTAATTGCAAGCTAATAAATTGGCTTGCCAAATTATATAGGTCCTGGCAAAACATGCGAAACTCCTGAGTCAGAGCCAGAGGACTTTATGGCTCATGTTATAACAAGTAGCAGAAGCTTCATGTTCCCATTATCTTCCCTTTCTTCCCCCAGGCCCACAAAGATGATGCAGAAGTGACCCAGGTGGATGCTATTGTAAAGATCCACCACGTGTTCTGAAAACCTCTGCACTGATTTTTAAGGGCTACTTGTCAATATGCCCAACTACTGTCCAGGGCAGAGTCATTCTTTTTATTATCTGGGTCAGGAAGCAAATTTAACCTTTGCCCCTGGTGGATACACTATCTCTATATTCCAGGCAATTTACCTCACAAACATCCTTCAAAGAGTCAGAAACAAAAACTAAAGAAATATCTTAGGGAATTATTTCCCAGCCCTTTGTTTTCCTGGTGATCTCATCTGGTTCCATGGTTTTTATTATCATTATATGAATGAGTTTCAATTTATAACCCTAATCTTAACCTCTCTCTAAATTTATACCAACTTTAAAAAAAAAAAAAGTCTTTATATAAAGCACTGGAAACTTAATATCAAAACAATAATTGTGGGTTTACTTCTGAATCAAAACATGTTTTTTTCTTTTCAGTGTTATTTATAGAAACCCAGTTTCTCAGGTACAAACCCGAGAAGTTATCCTAATTCCTTGATGTCGTCAATTCTCATATGAACATCATTACTAAATCTTGTGGTTGCGTTCAGTTGCTAAGTGGTGTCTGACTCTTGGCCACCCCTGGTCTGAGGCACACCAGGCTTCCCTGTCCTTCCTTATCTCCTGGAGTTTGCTCAAGCTCACGTCCATTGAGTTGGTGATGCCATTCAACCATCTCATCCTCTGCCACTCTCTTCTCATTTTACCTTCGATCTTCCCCAGGATCAGTGTCTTTTCCAATGAGTTGGCTCTTTTCATCAGGTGGCTGAAGTATTGAAGCTTCAGCATCAGTCCTCCAAATGAATATTCAGGGTTGATTTCCTTTAGGGTTGACTGATTTCATCTCCTTGCAGTCCAAGGGACTCTCATGAATCTTCTTCAACACCAAAATTTGAAGGCATCACTTGTTCAGTGCTCAGCCTTTTTTGTGGTCAAGCTCTCACATCCATATATGACTACTGGAAAAGCTATAGCTTTGGCTATACAGACCTTTGTCAGCAAAGTGACATTTTTGCTTTTTAATATGCTGTCTAGGTTTGTCAGAGCTTTCATTCCAAGGAGCAAGCATCTTTTAATTTCATGGGTGCAGTCACCATCCACAATGATTTTGGAGCCCAGGAAAAAAATCTGTCACTGCTTCCACTTTTTTTCTTATCTATTTGCCATGAAGTGATGGGATTGGTTGCTATGATCTTAGCTTTTAGACTGTTGAGTTTTAAGCCAGCTTTTTCACTCTCCTTTTTCCCCTTCTTCGAGGTTCTTTAGTGTCTCTTTCATTTTCTGCCATTAAAGTGATATCATCTGCATGTCTGAGGTTGTTGATATTTTTCCCAGAAATCTTGGTTCCAGCTTGTGATTCATCCACCCTCACATTTCACATGATATACTATGCATATAAGTTAAATAAAGAGGGTCTTATATAGCCTTGTCATAGTTGTACTCCTTTCCCAATTTTAAACCAGTCATCTGTTCCATGAAAAGTTCTAACTGTTTCATCTTCACCTGCATACAAGTTTCTCAAGAGGCAAGTAAGGTGGTCTGGTACTCCCATCTTTTTAAGAACTTCCCACATTTTGTTGTGATGCACACAGTCAAGGGCTTTCACATGGTCAATGAAACAGATGTAGATGTTTTCCTGCAATTCTCTTGCTTTTTCTATGATCCAACAAATGTTGGCAATTTGATCTCTGGTTCCTCTGCCTTTTCTAAATATAGCTTGTACATCTGGAATTTCTCAGTTCATGTACTGCTGAAGTGCAGCTTAAAGGTTTTTAATCATAACCTTACTAGTATGCAGAAGGAGCACAATTGTGTGGTAGCATGTACATGGTTTGGCCATGCCCCTCTTTGGGACTACAATGAAAACTGACCTTTTCCATTTCTGTGACCACTGCTGAGTTTTCCAAATTTGATGACATATTGAGTGCAACACTTTAACAGGATTATCTTTTAGGATTTTAAATAGCTAAACTGGATTTCCATCACTTCCAATAGCTTTGTTTGTAATAATGCTTCCTAAAAGCCTTTGACTGTGTGGATCACAATAAACTGTGGAAAATTCTGAGAGAGATGGGAATACCAGACCACCTGACCTGCCTCTTGAGAAATCTGTATGCAGGTCAGGAAGCAACTGTTAGAACTGGACATGGAACAACAGACTGGTTCCAAATAGGAAAAGGAGTATGTCAAGGCTATATATTGTCACCCTGCTTATTTAACTTCTATGCAGAGTACATCATGAGAAACGCTGGACTGGAAGAAACACAAGCTGGAATCAAGATTGCCAGGAGAAATATCAATAACCTCAGATATGCAGATGACACCACCCTTATGACCCTGGGATTTCTTTGGAAGGAATGATGCTAAAGCTGAAACTCCAGTACTTTGGCCACCTCATGCGAAGAGTTGACTCATTGGAAAAGACTCTGATGCTGGGAGGGATTGGGGGCAGGAGGAGAAGGGGACAACAGAGGATGAGATGGCTGGATGGCATCACGGACTTGATGGACGTGAGTCTGAGTGACCTCCGGGAGATGGTGATGGGCAGGGAGGCCTGGCGTGCTGCGATTCATGGGGTCACAAAGAGTCAGACATGACTGAGCAACTGAACTGAACTGAATGCCCAATTGACTTCAAACTTTAGGATGTCTGGCTCTAGGTGAGTGACTATATCACCATGGTTCTCTGGGTCATTAAAACCTTTTTTATACAGTTTTTCTGTGTATTCTTGACACCCCACTTTAATCTCTTCTTCCTCTGTTAGGTCCTTACCATTTCTGTCTTGATGTTCATATGTTGAGTCATCTCTTGTGTTGTTGGAAGTGGGTGTTTGCTATTAACAGTGCATTCTCTTGATAAAACTCTGATAGCCTTTGCTTTGCTTCATTTTGTGGCCAAACTTGCCTGTTACTCCAGGTATCTGTTCACTTCCTACTTTGGTATTCCAATTCTTTATGATGATAAGTGCCCCTTTTTTGTAGGTCATCATAGAATCATTCAACTTCAGCTTCTTAAGCATCAGTGGTTGGGGCATAGCCTTGGATTACTCTGATGTTGAATGGTTTGCTTTGGAAAAAAACCAAGATCATTCTATTGTTTTGAGATAGCACCCAAATACTGCATTTCGGACTCTTTTTGACTACGAGGACTACTGTATTTCTTCTAAGGGATTCTTGCCGACAGTAGTAGATGTAATGGTTATCTGAATTAAATTTGCCCATTTTTGTCCATTTTAGATCCCTGATTCCTAAGATGCCAATGTTCACTCTCCTGCTTAACCACATCTAATTACCTTATTAGTGGAGCTAAAAGTCCAAGTTCCTATGCAATTTTGTTCTTTACAACATCATACTTTACTTTCACCATGACACAGCCACAACAGGCTGTTGTTTCTACTTTGTCCCAGCTGCTTTATTCTCTCTGGAGTTATTAGTAATTGTCCTCCACTCCTCCCCAGTGGACACCTTCCAACCTGAGGGGCTTGTCTTCTGGTGTCATATCTTTTTGCCTTATGCTGTTCATGCAGTTCTCATGGCAAGAATACTGGAGTGGTTTACCATTCCATCCTCTAGTGGACTACATTTTGCCGAAACTCTCCACTATGATCTGTCCATCTCAAGTGGCCCTGCACAGCATGGCTCATAGCTTCATTGAGGAACACAAGCCCCCTCACCATGACAAGGCTGTCACCCATGAAGGGTTAAATTTTGTCGATCCTGCCTCTAAAACATATCCTGATACCAAACTACGTTGCTGAGATGATGACCACTGCCACTGTGGTTACTATTACTTCCCTATTAGCTAGAAGTACATATAATATGTAAATAGAAGTATTGCGGTAATTCCAGAAAGGCTATTTAAGGGCACTGACTCAAAAAGAAATAGGGCTTTTGAGTTTTTTTTTTTTTTTTTTTTTTTTTTCCTCATCCTCTTTATTGGAATACACAATAGGAAGCCTGAAGTTCTAGAAAGGTTAAGTCACTTGTAATACAGAGATCTGGAAAAAAAAAAAAAAAGAGGACCTGATACTCTATCAGCCTGAGAAAAAATAGAAGACTATAGATAGCTTTTCTGGAATTGTCCTCAATCTTACAAATTTGAGATATTGACCAATCTTAACTTGCTTCCTGTCTCTGATTATGAAAAACTGACTAGTGAGGATAAAGCTTAATAGGATAGATGATGGAATCATGTAGAATCTAAACATTACAGTATCTGAGAAACTCTTACTCAATGACATCTTACTTTCTGGTATAACACCCAAGAACTTTTTCCTTTATTTCATTCACTGGCTCTTCATCAGTAGGACCCATATGCTTGATTTCTTCTGCCCTGTTATGTCCTGTGGGTCTAAAACTAAGACGGTAGTAAAAAGTCAGTAATTCCTCATCTATCTTTCAATATCAAAAATGGGCCTTTTTTGGGGGTGGGGGGAGTTGAGGGTTTATTTTAATTGACCCAGCAAATGAAGATGATGAAGGAAAATTTTTACTGAGTCCTAAAAATGGTGACTTTACTTTAGGGACTGGATACTAGCTTGAGGACATTGTACCACAGCTACTCAGTTCAAATGGTACTACCTCTGGGAAGTTTTTCCAGATAAAAGACTGGGACTAAATTAAATGTACCTTCTCTGTGTTCTAATTAGAGTCAAGTGCATTCCACTATTACAGCATTTATCTCCCTGTATTGTAATTAGGTTTTTAAATTGTCTCTTCCAATATACTGGACATCTCTTAAGGCAGGACTTGCATCTTATATTAATAGATCTTGAGGGCAAGGACTAGGCTAGCTAGATACTATATGCTTAATAAATATTGATTGAATAAATGAATCAATCAATGATTTGTATAGTAAAGAAGGAATGGGTGAATGAATTATAATTTTCTTAAGACAGATACAATAGCACAGAGTAATTGTGAATTGGCCATACATGATTGACCATGGAAGCAAAACCTTAATTATTATTTGCTTTTTAAATCAGGAAGCCTATGCATTTTAGGAACCTCTGCCAAAGCTCTAGCAATGGAGTCATGAAATCTTGTCCAGTAATCCTAGTTTTCTAAAGTGTAAAATTGCCCTTATTTTATCTAGAGAGTTGGTATTGAAATAATTAAAATGATATTAAAGTTTTTAATATATTCCCTGATTTTTAGTTATTAATAGTTATTTATAATTTAAAAATATATATGTATATACCATAAGTAGTCACTCTTTGTAGAGTTATAAGATTAAATATTTGATGTAATTTATTCCCGATTCATAGGCTTATGTATAAATGTATTTTAATATCTGATCTTAACTTTGACATAGGGAATATGAAATGTGATGGATAAGTTTGTATACAAATTGATTTTAGACAATACATGCTATCTTCTTTTGTAGAAATTATGTAAAAAGTTAAAAACAATTTAAAGCATGTTTCTACTTCCTTTGATTTTCTGTTAAGAGATGGTAATATGTTTAAAAGGAGACACACCAAGCATCACAAATTAATATTTTATCCATTTGTGGGTTAGTGTAGTTCAATTATTTTCTGCCTTAACACTAAGAATTCTATAGTAAAAGATATACTCTAAGTGAAAACTGTAAGAACAAGAGAAAAAGCTGTTCTTCCAAATGCATTTTCTGAACTCTTTCAGGTAAGCTCATGCTCTCTGTGTCCCGTGGACCATGGGTGGTTGGATAGATAGGCTGGAAGAAGAAAAAAATGTAGCAAAAACTGGAAGTAGAAATGCAACTGTATTGATCCCCAGCAGGTTTATTCTTATTACAAACTTTTCAGCTGTTCCAAAATTCAGTCAATTGAAGTGAATTCAGAAATGACATTTCTTGTGGATTTGCTTTATTCAGTAAGAATAACAAATGAGAGCATTTCTCCTAACCTGAGCTATAGAATGGCATATTACTCTTTGCTGATTCTGTAGTTTTAGTAAATGATAGATATAAGCATCACCTTATTCTTTATGGGATATAATGGGTAAAATATATTCTAGATGCAAAAGAATAAAAGACCATCATGTTCATTCAACAAAATTTATTGAACTTCTATTGTGTGCACCATTTTATGATTCACAAGTCTATGGGGAGATAAAGCTGTGAAATCATATGATCCTCAGCTGCAAGAGCTAACACTAAATTAGAAAAGACAAGGAACAGTAGAAAAGCAACAAGAGAAAGCTACCAATAAAATGTTTATAGAAACAGAAAGAGATTACTGTCTGAGAGATCTATTGATTGATTGGTAGAGAAAAGTATAGATACGGGTAGATATAAAATTTTAAAACATACTTTAATAAATATTTAGTTGTATGTTGATATGAGATTTTACTTCTTCAAAATATTTGCAATACGTTATTCAAGTAACATAACAACTGTGCCTTCAGGATTGGTTTTATTGTCTGTTTCCCTTTTATTGTTAAGGAGATGAAGCTCGTTGAGGTCATGTTCATGAATTAATAAAAAGCATACACGTCTCTTCATTCCAAATCTTAGAACTGCTTTCAACTGTAAATCATTATTTTGATATGTGTGCTTAATCACCTGTACCATAGTGTGAGAGGATGTATAGCCATTTAGTTAATAGTCTGAGCACTGGAATAGTTTGGCTTACCAGCTGAAGATGCAAATTTCTTTCATGACTATATTTAAAAAAATAAAGATAGAAATAACAACAGTAATTGCCTCATAAGACAGTGTATCAGTTAAGATACTTTCAACTACAAATACTGAATGGTGGCTTACATAACATAGACTTTTTTTTTACATTATTTTTTTTAGAGAAGTTTAAAGTTCAAAGCAAAATTGAGGGGAAATATAGAGATTTTCCATATAACCCTCTGCCCACGCATGCTTGGTCTCCCCTATTACTACATCCTCCACTAGAATACTACATTTGATACCATTGATGAGCCTACAATACGTGTCATAATCACCAAAGTCCTATGATTTATGAGACAGTTCATTCTTAACTTTGTGCATTCTGCAGCTTTGGACAGATGTCTAAATATATATATTATTATTATGGTATTATAATATTTTCAGAGCCTTAAAATACCTCTGTACTCTGCCTATCCATCCCTCCCTCCTCTTCAACCCCTTAGCGATCACTGGTCTTTTTACTGCCTCCATAGTTTTACCTTTTCTAGAATGTCATGTATTTGGAATCCTACAATACGTTAACCTTTTCTGATAGGATTCTCTGTTTTAGTAACATGCATTTGTTTCTCCCACATCTTTTCATGGCTGTCGGCTCATTTCTTTTTAGTAGTGCTGAATAATATTCCCTTGTCTGAATATACCAGAGTTTATCCATTCACTTACTGAAGGACATCTTGGTTACTTCCAAGTTTTGCAATCATGAATAAAGTTACTATAAATATTGCTATGCAGGTTTTTTTTTCATGTGGCCATATTTTAGACAGCTTCGGAAAATACCAAGGAGAACAATTGCTGGAACTGATAAGAATATGTTGAATTTTGTAAGAAGCCACCGAACTGTGTTCCAAAGTGACTATATCATTTTTCTTTCTTATGAGCAATGAGTTTCTGTTGCTCCAAATCCTTGCCAGCATTTGGAGTTGTCAGTGTTGTGGATTTTGCCCATTCTAATAGGTGTGTACTGGTACTTCGTTGTAACTGGTGATCTGTGATGTGGAACACTTTCCTATGCTTGTTTTCCATCTGTTTATCTTCTATGGTGAGATATCTGTTAAGCTTTTGGGCCCATTTTTTAATTGGATTGTTTTCTTATCATTGATTTCAAGATTTCTTTGTACATTTAGGGTAACGGTCCTTTATCAGATGTCCTTTGCAAATACTTTATTTCAGCCTGTTGATTGTCTTCTAATTCTCTTGACATTTCCTTTCTAGAGCAGAAATTTTAATTTTAATGAAGCCCAATTTACCATTTATTTCATTGATTGAGCCTTTTTAGTTCAGTTCATTGGCTCAGTCGTGTCCAACTCTTTGCGACCCCATGAACTGCAGCACGCCAGGCTTCCCTGTCCATCACCAACTCCCAGAGTTCTCCCAAACCCATGTTCATCAAGTCGGTGAGGCCATCCAACCATCTCATCCTCTGTCACCCCCTTCTCCTTCTGCCCTCAGTCTTTCCCAGCACCAGGGTCTTTTCAAATGAGTCAGCTCTTTGCATCAGGTGGCCAAAGTATTGGAGCTTCAGCTTCAACATCAGTCCTTCCAATGAACACCCAGAACTGATCTCCTTTAGGATGGACTGGTTGGATCTCCTTGCAGTCCAAGGGACTCTCAAGAGTCTTCTCCAACACCACAGTTCAGAAGCATCAATTCTTTGGCCTTTTTAAATTGAACCTAAAAGGTCTTTGACATATCCAGAGTCATCTAGGTTTTCTCTTATATTCTGTCCTAGGTGGTGGTGGTGGTTTAGTCGCTAAGTCGTGTCTGACTCTTGCGATTCCATGTACAAAGGAACCTGGCAGGCTACAGTCGATGAGATTCTCCAGGCAAGAATACTGGTGTGGGTTGCCATTTCCTTCTCCAGGGGATCTTCTCAACCCAGGAATCAAACCCGGGTCTCCTGCATTGTAGGCAGATTCTTTACCAACTGAGTTGTCCTAGGAGACATTGATTATTTTCATGCAGGTACTTCGTGGGTAGGTAGTTCCAGGTTTGGTTCTGCAGCTCAGCATTGCCACCAACAGACCGGGTTTATTTCATCTGCTTAGTGTAGCACTATTAGGACTTTTGAGACATCTTTCCTTCTGGACTAATATTTCTATGAAGCTGGTTTCCTTCTTGTCTGATGTTTGTGTGTGCAAACATCATACCCACATAGAACTGTGTAGAAGGAGTTGTCCTGCATGTGTCTCACTTGATCTTTCAAATCCCTTCTCGAACCTCCTCTAGCCGTTCATTCTATGGTATGAGAGGCTAACAAGAATTTTCTTCAGTCAACTCTGATTTCTGGTTTATCTCAGCTAATGAATCCTGGAGGTAAAAAGTAAGAAGAGAGACATTGGTGTATTCATTTCCCAATGCTTCCTCACTGCCAGATCAGTGTGGGTTGTTTACCTGTGACATTGATATTCTTCTCAACTGAGATACTTTCAGATAACAGCTACTTACCATGCCAGTGATTTTTGTACCTATATACACTGGACTGTTGATGATATGTATGTGTCTGATCTTAGAAGTTATTAATAGGCAATTTCTTTTCAAAATGTCACATGATTAAGCAGACTTCTTTAACTTCTCATAAAATATCCATAAATAGAAATATAAAAAGAATATTCTCTACACCAATCAAAGCAGTAGCAGGCAACCTATGATATTTTGATTTACAACCAGAAATCATATAGTTTGTCTTTGCCTCCATTTCCGGCACGTGCTTGGAATTTCCTAAGTGATAAAAGCAATAAAGGTGTCTATTGTATTGTAATGAGGTGACTTTTGGAAGTTCCTAGGCAGCCTAAGGGTGGGGCCTGGTTGCTAGGGGAAGCAAATACTTGATTAGAGGATTGCATGCACATTCAGTCCCACCTCTTGACCAACTCCAGGATGGAAAAGGGACTGTAGGAGATTGAGTTCAATTATCAATAACCAATGATTTGATCAATTATGCCTATATCATGAAGCCTTTATTAAAAAACAAAACAAAACACACCCAAAGGACAGGGTTTGTAGAGCTTGGCTCACCAGGTTAGCGAACCAGAACAGATCTTACTGCTGGGAGGATGTGAACCCCAGACTCCCCAAGACAGCTCTTGTGTTTTAGAACCAGCAGAACCTTGCCTGTGTATCTTCATCTGGCTGTTTATTTGTATCCTTTAATATCCTTTGTAATAAACCTGTAATCTAGTAAGTAAACTGAGTACTGTGAGTCACTCTAGCAAATAAATCAAAATTGAGGAGGGGGTAATGGGAACCTCTGATTTTCGGCCAGTTGGTCAGAAGCACAGGTTTCCAACCTGTACTTGGCATCTGGAATGGAGGTAATCTTATAAGACAGAGCCCTTACCCTGTGGGATGTAACACTATCTCCAGGTAGATGGTGTCAGAATACAGTTAGATTTGTAGAACACTCAAATTATTGTCTGTTAAAAATTGGAAAATTTCTTGTTGGTATCAAAACACACACACACAGAGACTACCTAACTATAAAATGAGGAATAATTCAAAACTAACCACGAGATAGTATAGATTGAAAAGATCTATTTTAACTCCTGGAATTTACACTTTACAATATGAAATAAACCTAAGAATACAAAATGTGCTTTGTACCTTTCCATCATGGTTTCTGTGATTAAGACTTTCAGGACCTAAACAAGCTTAAAAGTGCATTTCTCATTCACTTTTCTGAAGAGTTGCTTTATGAAGCTCTGTTTTCACTTTTCTGTTTGTGGTGAGAACCAACAGCAACATAATTTTCTATCCCTAAGCTAAATAATACTGTGAACTGGTAAAAGCAATTTAGCAACTTGCCTTAAGAAATTCTTGTTTCTAGAAGACAAGATTGGGAAAAGAACTAAAACAGCTTACTTTTCAAAGCTATTTGCTGATCATTAAGATTCCCTTCAAGATACTTTACCATGATGAGTCTTAAATTAAAACTATTAAGATGTAAACTTGCTAATCCCGAGTTTTTCACCTTGCAAAATTCACCTTAAAATCCTTTAACCTAGTCCCTAAAATCATCTATGTATACTCCTATGGCTTCATCCTTTTGAGATACTGCTAAGATTCAGTCAAAATAACATCCCCCATACTGCCCTAAGCCAAATTGCAGTTTTGCTTGGTTTTTCTAATGGTCTTTTGGAGACTTGGCATCTGACAGCTTTCTATTTTACCTTCAGCTATCCTGAGATCTTAACGCACCCAGATGGAGACTGCAAATCCTAGATACTAACTGAACAAAAAGCAAGGATTTTGAGGGGAATGGATTGATATTGGTTAACAATACAATCTATGGTTTTAGATTTTTGTGAGCTAAGTGCAGTTGGGATTCTCAGGAAGAAAAGAGCATAACAGATTATATCTCAAAGCAGTTTACCATATATTATATGGTCTTGAAGCATCAGACCACCAAGAGGTGTGGGGTAGGAAGAAGATAGTGACTGTATCTTACTAGAAAAGGAAAATAGGACTAAGATATGTGCACTTCAATTGTACATTCAACTCCAGATCTAAGAAGAGTATTCACCTACTAATCCAGTTCAGAGTGAGTGAGGAGAGAAATCTGCAATTACCTCACACTTCTGCCATTGCAAACTAATTGAGCTTATTGTTATTTAGTCACTAAGCTGTGTCTGAGTCTTTTGCAACCCCATGGACTGTAGCCCACCAGGCTCCTCTGTCCATGGGATTTCCCAGGCAAGAACACTGGAGTGCGTTGCTATTTCCTTCTCCAGGGGGTCTTCCCAACCAGGGATTGAATCTGGGTCTCCTGCTTGACAGGTGGATTCTTTAACATTGAGCCACCTGGATGCCCTAGGTATTTATTATTTGAGAATGAATAGAGTGGGGAGAAAATCAACCAGTGGTTTTTTTTTTTAAAGACTTTTTTACTAGAATAGATTAGAATGTCAAGAACAAAACCACCTAGGAAACTTTTAAAATATAACAAAGACCAGGAGACCCTATTAATAGGAATTTTGATTTAATAAACATGTTTAGGCCCTAGTTCTAATTTGCAAGTAGGATTGAGGAGTACAGATCTATTAGAGTGGAGGTTGGGAAACTACTGTTTTCGGGCAAAATCTGGCCCACTGCCTGTTTTTGTACAGCTCACAGCCAAGACTTGCTTTTAAAGTTTTAAGTAATTGAAGAAAAAAACAAAGAATATTTCAGGACACATACAAATTAATATATAATTAAATTCAAATTATAATGTTCATAAATAAAGGTTTATAAGAACACAGTCACTCTTGTTCATTCACATATTGCCTATGGTAGCTTTTGTATTGCACAAGCAGAGTTAAATAGTTGCAGTACAAACTGTACAGCTTGCAAAGCCTAAAATTTTTAATAACTATACCTTCCCAGAAAAAGTTTACTGGTTTCTAAAGTATATCTCTTTAGCACAATTTAGCACAATTCAGTATAAAATTTTAGGCCATTTTAATAATATATCATAGCTTAAAATGATTAAAATTTGATAACATAAAATTATGTGGTGAAAAGTGAAAGTTGCTCAGTCTTGTCCAACTCTTTGTGACCCCATGGACTGTATATTCCATGGAATTCTCCAGGCCAGAAAACTGGAGTGGGTAGCTGTTCCCTTCTCCAGGGGATCTTCCCCACCCAGGGATTGAACTGGGGTCTCCTACATTGCAGGTGGATTCTTTACCAACTGAGCTACCAGGGAATCCAATTATGTGGAGAAAACACATTTAATCACTATCAAAAGGCATAATAGAATAACAAAAATATTCACAACAGCCTGAGAATATGACTTAACTATTTAGCATAAAAATAGTAGATGAAATAAAAAATAAAATGGCTATCTGTGTATGTAAAAGCATGAGTTTTAACTTAGATACATCATAGTAGTTGAAAGATAATCCTCTAAACTAAAATCAGAAAACATGAATATTTTTCAGCCAAATTTCTATGTTTAGGTCTAAGTATAGAGTGAATTCATGCATTAATTTATTTTGTAGATATAAATTCTCACATTCTATTTTCAAAGACCATCTTGTAAGTGAGGCATTTGTCTTTCACAGCTTTTGCTGACCTTATTCTTTCCATTTGTGGGAGTGTGAACATAAATATTTCATAATACCAAAGTGTTAAATATTTAAATGCTGCATTTCATATCACTATATGTATATTTTAAAAGATGGTTCAAAATGCTCTAGTTTACTGTTTCCTGGAATGTTTAGTATATATGTAGGAATAGTGCTTTTTGGGATTATTGACAACTCCCTCTGATCATAAAAGTTATATACATTTTATAATAAGTTAAATGTTTTGGAAATGAATGACTTCTGAATGGAATCATGATATCAATTATAAAGTTGATTTTTATTGCATACCTTAAAACATTTCCTATATTTACCTTATTTCATGGAATGTAGGTTGCAGTTTATAATGAAAGTGAAAGTGTTAGTTCCTCAGTTGCGTCCACCTCTTCTTGACCCCATGACTATAGCCCTCCAGGCTCCTCTTTCCATGGGATTCTCCAGGCAAGAACACTAGAGTGGGTAGCCATTCCCTTCTTCAGGAAATCTTCCCAACCCAGGGGTAGAACCCAAGTCTCCTGCATTTCAGGCAGATTCTTTATCATCTGAGTCACCAGGGAAGCAAGCCATTATTTTATGTACCACTAAGAAATAAAGAATGCATCCAATTATCAATGAATCATGAACTATAAGGAAACAAACATTTTCAGAGATGCTAAAATATAAAAACAAATACCTCAGTCCTAAAATTCATGACAATAATATAAAGTATTTTATCAGTTTTTTAGACATGACCTGCTGCCCAAAGTTCTTAGCACTTGTTTAGTGCCTTGTACTTTCAACTTATTTTCTTTATTCTCTCTGATATTCTGATTACCCTTATATGTTGCATCTTATACTTCAAAGCAGGATCTTATATTTTCTTCAACTCTGCATAATAGTGTCTTTCAACAAGTCTTTTTGTTGAGAGAGATGAAAGGGTCATCCTTTAGTTACAGTTGTATTTTAACATACCTGATAATCTTACTGGATGGTAAAGCAAGAGCTTTGCTATGAGACTCATGTTATGTGAAAGCTATAAGCATTACTGCCCTCAAGATAGAGCAGATGCTTTCCTTTTTCTAGATTATTAGTGCTGAAAGATAATTCTGTTAGAAAGACATTCTATAAAGAGATAGTCCATTCTGTAAAATATCTTTGAACCTTCCACTCAATTTTGCTATGAATCTAAAACTGTTCTAAAAACAATGTGTGTGTATGTATATACACATACATACATGATATTCTGAATGATCGTTTTTAAGTTTGACCGTAAAACAACAACACAAAAAAGTAAAGTTCTGAGAAAAAGGACAGGATAGATCACATAGGAAAAGTGTTTAATTTATAAATTGAGTGACATTCACGAGTGATGTAACTATTGCACCAGCAGCATAATGACTATAAGACTATGCCATTTCCACATTATACCCATAGGGGAATTCACACTCTGAAATTAGATGAAGTAAGCTTTACAGCTTCTGGGTATTCTGTATAGATCTAACCATACATGTACTGAATATGTGACCTATAAAACACTCTGCTGGCAAATCTAGACTTCCTAACATTAAGAAGTTTATAGGTTTGTAAGATGGAGAGGATTTGGAGTGGATTTTTGGAGAAGGAAACTGAAATTCTCTTGAAAAGATTCATTTTGGCAAGTGATAGGGTTTGATTTTCTAATGGGAGAAGGGGTGAAGCAAGAGATTCCAACTGGGTTTTATCTTACAGTAATTATTAGAAGTAATTCACCATGGAATTGAAATAAAAAAAGATGTTTAGGTAGATAGGAATGTTTCCATAGGAAAATAAGGAGACAGAGGGCTCTTTCTGTATTCCAGATCTAAGGCAAAGGAGGTGGGAGAAAAAGGAGTTAGAGATGAACATGAAAAGAAAGAGATTAATGTAATATATAATTTTTAATTGTGAGATTTAAAGACCAGCAAAATAATATTGACATTGTAATATATTTGAAAAGATGATCAAAGAATATTTTTAGAAACTTTCCTGTTTTACCATGTTTCCTACATATTATGCAGCAAAATCCTCACTAAGAAAGCTGTCTCTTGGTGTTATTGAGGTGAAAAACAGTATATCTTGGATTTATATATATGTATACACATATGTATATGCAAGATAATTGTGTGGAGAAGGCAATGGCACCCCATTCCAGTACTCTTGCCTGGAAAATCCCATGGACTGAGGACCCTGGTAGGCTGCAGTCCATGGGGTCGCTGAGGGTTGGACACGACTGAACGACTTCACTTTCACTTTTCACTTTCATTCATTGGAGAAGGAAATGGCAGCCCACTCCAGTGTTCTTGCCTGGAGAATCCCACGGACAGGGGAGCCTGGTGGGCTGCCGTCTGTGGGGTCATACAGAGTCGGACACGACTGAAATGACTTAGCATAGCATAGCATATATATACATATAATATGTATATGTACGTATATAATACCTGGATTTCTTAACTATGTCTTAATATTTATTTTTAATTATACTACAGTTTTGAAGATACAAATGTTATTCACTGATGAACTCATGATAAAACAACTTGTCACTTTTGTTACAAATTTAGAGGAAGCATAAGACAAAATTGTGTCTGGTCTCAGAGGTCAAGATGCCACTCATGTTATACAAATTTGAGAAAGTAAGCTCAAGACATGTATTGTCCTTAAAATATAATTAATAGTGAAATGAGATTGGATCAATAAAAAAAGACTAGCACTTATTTAAAAAAAAAAAACTGCTTCAGTATTTCAAAAGTGAATTCATAAAAAAATTCAATTATAAGCAATTGATTAGAAATCACATCCTCTCAGTAACATGGCAAATACAATTTTCATGAACAAATAACCAAGTCAGAATTAGGAACAAAATTCATATGCATTGTTCTAGTCAGGTTTGGTTAATTCATGCTGTGGCAATAAACAGCCCCCAAATCTTTTAAAATGTAAACAAGTATGGATTTCTTGCTCACACTGTAGGTTCATCTTGGCTTAGCTGTTGTCCTGTTCTCTGTTGAGCTGTCTCATGGAAGTATATGAACACTGACTATCATTGTGGTAATTGGGAAGAGCAAGAATAATTATGTATTTTCTTCTAAAAACCTTTGTCTGGAAATGACACCTATCAAATCCACATACAGTTCCTGACAAAATCAGAGTAGGGGAAGGGCACAGTAAGATTTCCTGTCCCTTCGCCATCAACAGAAAACCCCTGGTACTCATATAGGTCCCAGAGTACAGATGGCTTTCTCTAGGTTTGTTATATAAGTGGGCTAATTGGTCCAGGGATATTTTTGATCCCTCTGTCATTTACTTGTTCACAGCAGGCTAGGACTGTTAGCTCAAAGCCTACCAACACCAGACTGCTTTAAATATAGCTCAGTTAGAATATGGTTTAATCAATTTAGAGTCTCCTTGCTTTTCATACCCCCATGAAACTGCACTCAGCATCTGCTAGTCATACCTTAGATAAATTCTGTAGCTTTAAAATATCCCAAACTGCCATTGTACTTCAGTGTTCTCACTTTTTTGCCAGGTGACATTGTTTAGACAGGTGAGGTCCGTATCATAGTCCCCTTTCCTCAGGGGATCTTCTTCCCTACTTCTCCCCCAAGAAGACTGTGTAAAAGAGACGGACAGGGGAGCCTGGTGGGCTGCCGTCTGTGGGGTCATACAGAGTCGGACACGACTGAAATGACTTAGCATAGCATAGCATATATATACATATAATATGTATATGTACGTATATAATACCTGGATTTCTTAACTATGTCTTAATATTTATTTTTAATTATACTACAGTTTTGAAGATACAAATGTTATTCACTGATGAACTCATGATAAAACAACTTGTCACTTTTGTTACAAATTTAGAGGAAGCATAAGACAAAATTGTGTCTGGTCTCAGAGGTCAAGATGCCACTCATGTTATACAAATTTGAGAAAGTAAGCTCAAGACATGTATTGTCCTTAAAATATAATTAATAGTGAAATGAGATTGGATCAATAAAAAAAGACTAGCACTTATTTAAAAAAAAAAAACTGCTTCAGTATTTCAAAAGTGAATTCATAAAAAAATTCAATTATAAGCAATTGATTAGAAATCACATCCTCTCAGTAACATGGCAAATACAATTTTCATGAACAAATAACCAAGTCAGAATTAGGAACAAAATTCATATGCATTGTTCTAGTCAGGTTTGGTTAATTCATGCTGTGGCAATAAACAGCCCCCAAATCTTTTAAAATGTAAACAAGTATGGATTTCTTGCTCACACTGTAGGTTCCTCTTGGCTTAGCTGTTGTCCTGTTCTCTGTTGAGCTGTCTCATGGAAGTATATGAACACTGACTATCATTGTGGTAATTGGGAAGAGCAAGAATAATTATGTATTTTCTTCTAAAAACCTTTGTCTGGAAATGACACCTATCAAATCCACATACAGTTCCTGACAAAATCAGAGTAGGGGAAGGGCACAGTAAGATTTCCTGTCCCTTCGCCATCAACAGAAAACCCCTGGTACTCATATAGGTCCCAGAGTACAGATGGCTTTCTCTAGGTTTGTTATATAAGTGGGCTAATTGGTCCAGGGATATTTTTGATCCCTCTGTCATTTACTTGTTCACAGCAGGCTAGGACTGTTAGCTCAAAGCCTACCAACACCAGACTGCTTTAAATATAGCTCAGTTAGAATATGGTTTAATCAATTTAGAGTCTCCTTGCTTTTCATACCCCCATGAAACTGCACTCAGCATCTGCTAGTCATACCTTAGATAAATTCTGTAGCTTTAAAATATCCCAAACTGCCATTGTACTTCAGTGTTCTCACTTTTTTGCCAGGTGACATTGTTTAGACAGGTGAGGTCCGTATCATAGTCCCCTTTCCTCAGGGGATCTTCTTCCCTACTTCTCCCCCAAGAAGACTGTGTAAAAGAGTTAGCAAGCAGGTATATATAGAGTTACTTTGTTTCTGGGTTTCCTAGAGATTTTAAACGTTTGTACCAGCTTCCACGTGGCCTTTCAGATTTTTTTTTTTTTTTCAAATTGTTTACCTGAACCTATCACAACATTGTTAATCAGCTACACCTTGATACAAGATGTTTTTGGTGTTAAAAAATGAATAAAAATAGAACAAAAAAAAATTCTGCATATTTTACTTATGTGCCTTTATTATGACTGCCTTTTTCTTTCATGCTCTGCAAAGATAAGATAATCCATATGACCCCCTCTGAAAGAGGGGCTGCCACTCTTTGGATTTTAGTTTGTCAAGTACCTTACATTCTAAAGCTTTCCGATGAATGAAACAAACAAACAAAAAATATGATTTTATAGATTATCCAGGTGATCCTTGTTTCAAATTGTTCTTTGTTAGTGACTCCTGAGGCTTAATACTTCCAAAGTAGAAGTAGATGATGCTAGATTTTGAATCTGATTTACTTGGAGTGACTTTGTATTTTCTACTAATTGGGAGGGGATGAGTTTGCTGTTTGAGGCTGACTTTTAATTCATCCTATAAATTTCTGATATTCAAATATAATTGATATTACATTGAAGGAAGAAGGCATGACTATTTGAGTTAGTATACTGTTTTAAAGCTAATATTTACTAAGTATTTACTGTGTGCTCAGAAATAATTAGAAAAGCAAACTTACATGGTACACATCCAATTTTATGGTTGATGTAGCCTAGATATGTTATATAGCTTTTCTGATGTCAACAGAAACTAGGTTCTAGTCTCTTATTAATGTGTTATCCTGCTTGAAATCATAATTTTCAAAGGCTGAAATTATAATGAGTAGCAATGTAATAGCTTAACACTCAAAAATGTAATTGCTTTTTAGATAATAGAGTATAAATTAATGATTGGTCATTATTGTCATTCATGAAACATTATTTTAGTCATAAATATAGAAATATTCATATTATTACATGTATTTTCCATTTTAATTTTACATAATTTTACTTTCCTAAGCATATAAAGCTCCAAACTGAGCACATTTATTTGAAAGAATAGTAAGCTAAATATAAGACTGCATTAAAACATCATACTTAGAGAAGTATTAAGCTGCTTGGTTTTATACAGTCATCATTGTACACTTTGATGGCACTGTTGCTAAAGCCAGTCCTCTGCAGAGTTGGAAGTGGTTAATGTATCACTAGGAAATCCAAAATCACTGCAGATGGTGACTGCAGCCATGAAATTAAAAGATGCTTACTCCTTGGAAGAAAAGTTATGATCAATCAAGATAGCATATTGAAAAGCAGAGACATTACTTTGCCAACAAAGGTCTGTCTAGTCAAGGCTATGGTTTTTCCATGTATGGATGTGAGAGTTGGACTGTGAAGAAAGCTGAGCAGCGAAGAATTGATGCTTTTGAACTGTGGTGTTGGAGAAGACTCTTGAGAGTCCCTTGGACTGCAAGGAGATCCAACCAGTCCATTCTAAAGGAGATAAGTCCTAGTTGTTTCTTGGAAGGAATGATGCTAAAGCTGAAACTCCAGTACTTTGGCCACCTCATGCAAAGAGTTGACTCATTGGAAAAGATTCTGATGCTGGGAGGGATTGGGGGCAGGAGGAGAAGGGGACGACAGAGGATGAGACGGCTGGATGGCATCACTGACTCGATGGAAGTGAGTCTGAGTGAACTCCAGGAGTTGGTGATGGACAGGGAGGCGTGGCGTGCTGCGATTCATGGGGTCTCAAAGAGTCGGACACAACTGAGCGACTGAACTGACTGACTGACTGAGGAAATGGCAATATGCTTTAAACTCAAGCAATTCTCTCTATCGTGTGTGACCTTGGTAGAAAAGTCATTGTTTCCAATCTGTGTAATTGTAAAGCTATCCAAATTTTAAAGTTTTAGTGGAAAAGCAAAACTTAGTGAGCTCACAGAGGAGAAGCTAATTTTTGGAAGTTTGACGTTAAACTAGAAGACCAAAACGGATCTTGGAGTCAATCTTACCAGATAACTATTTTTTTTTTTAACATTTGAATAATTGCAGAGTTTTAGTGTTTAGATATGGGAAGTTTTTCAAAGCTGAAAACAGGTGGTGTCTTACACCATAGATAAAAGAAAATATATAGATGGAACAAAGTCTATGTAGATAGCCCACGCCTGTGTTATGTACTTACAAATTAAGCTACTCATGTAGAAATTTCAGTGTGAAATTCTAAAGTCACCCATGCTTGAAGTACTCTCCTTTCCTTTTGTTTTTTTTTTTTTTCCGTATGTAGAGTTTTTTTGTTTTCTTTTAGTTGCTTCAGTCATGTCCGACTCTTTGTGACCCTACGGACTGTACCCCACCAGGCTCCTCTGTCCATGTGATTCTCCAGGCCAGAATACTGGAGTATGTTGCCCTTTCCTCCTCCAGAGGATCTTCCCAACCCAGGAATCAAACCCATGTCTCATGTCTCTGTATTGGCAGGTGGGTCCTTTACCACTAACCCTCCTGGGAAGCCCTTTGTTAAGTATTGAATAAATATAAATCCAGGAAAACAAAGCTGGATCCAAATGGATTATATATCTTTATTTTCCTTTTTCAATAATTTGGAATAATTTTCAAAGTGCTTTATCTTAGCTATTTGATCTTTGCAAGATAACTCCTACCAATACATAAGTTCATGTTCACTTACTCAAATATTCCAGCTAACTTTAGAAATATGAATCCAT
This sequence comes from Cephalophus harveyi, assembly GCA_006410635.1. NCBI lineage: Eukaryota > Metazoa > Chordata > Mammalia > Artiodactyla > Bovidae > Cephalophus > Cephalophus harveyi. Next base: position 190,820 of record SJYT01054049.1, read on the forward strand.
TTGCTTTATGTGCTTAACAAAAGAAACAAATTGGTGTTTTGAGACTAAGAATTTGATTCTAAGGTGGAAGTGTTGTCTGAAAATACACATTATAATTATACAGTATCATTATTACACTGTCATTAGAGATTACTTTAGAACATAATTAACCAGAAGGATGATGCATATAATGTATGAATCATCACCGTAGTTGGTACATTTATACAAAGGAAACAGAAAGTTAATAAGTACTTGAAGTTAATGAGAGTTTTCCCTGAATTCCACTGTTCTTTCTCTGACTGATTTAAATTTCAGTTGAGTCAGGTATCATCTTTTCATTTTGTAGAAATTCTCAGTTTTGTGGCATTTCTGAATAAAAAAAAGGCAAAAAATAAAAAAAGAGATGGAAATTTTAGAAGATTTTTCTTTTTTTTTTTTTTTTACTTATCTGGTCCCATTCATCTTTTTTTTTTTTTTTTTTTTTTTTTTTTTTTTTTTATTTTTTAATTTTTTTTTGTTTTACAGTTTTTTAAGGAATCTCCACACTGTTCTCCATAGTGGCTGTACTAGTTTGCATTCCCACCAACAGTGTAAGAGGGTTCCCTTTTCTCCACACCCTCTCCAGCATTTATTGCTTGTAGACTTTTGGATCACAGCCATTCTGACTGGTGTGAAATGGTACCTCATTGTGGTCTTGATTTGCATTTCTCTGATAATGAGTGATGTTGAGCATCTTTTCATGTGTTTGTTAGCCATCCGTATGTCTTCTTTGGAGAAATGTCTGTTTAGTTCTTTGGCCCATTTTTTAGATGATTTAAAGCAATATTTTAAAACATGATAAATCAACCTTCAGTTGCTTAAAAGAATTGTCACTCTTTCTACAGCTTAATATCCATAAAAATTTATAATAGTCAATTGATAAGCAAATGGAATGCACAGAGATTTTTAAATAAAATAAATCCTAATTAATGAAAATTGAAATGTTGAGTTGAGTTTAGGAGTAACTAAGTAGTAGAGTGCAATATGGAGAGCACAATGGCAAATTCAGAAGTTATTTGAGTTACTAGGAACTATATAAAAAGTGTTGAGAAAGCAGATGCTATAGAAGTGAATGGCAGTTTCCACCACTCCTTCAGTTCACTCATCTGTAGATTAAACAAAGAAAACCTGTAAATTACTTTGCAGCTTTAAAATTTATATTCAGTACATGTGAAAATGAACTCTTATAATGTTCCAAAGCAGAGGTTATTTAAAAATAATAAACATTTTAAAAAGTCTAAAAAACCTACAATATCTTTTAAGGAAGAAGGACCTGTTTTGTGTACACTTTTTCTTTTGTAAAAGTTAAAAAAGTACACTTATGTAGTGAGGGTGCTCATCTATAGGATGCTTTGAACAGGATGCACTTAGTTCAGGGATTGCTTATAGCAACCAAACCGAAGATCTATGGATTAAGGGGGCACAGCTCCCTGACGAATGTCACATAAACTGCTTGAACATGTAAAGTGGGCATGTTTCATATGCTAAAGACTCTCCACTTCGTGAAATGACCTGCAAATCTCGTTTAAGATGCCATCTATGACTCTGGGCTGTAATCTGAGGAGCCATGTGTCTTACCCTTCTGTCCACTTCATCTGTTCCTCTCAATCTCTTAGATCCTTGAACTTAATATAAAGCTCAATACTGTAAAGTCTGATTTAACAATTCATAGTTTGTGTTCATTCATACATAGTAAAGGAAATTGAGGTACAGTGTGACTGAAGATATCAATCCTGTGCAGATCTCCAATGTAAGATGAAAAGGAATCATTTGTTCTGAATCTGTGAGACCAGTGGAAAGGGAAAGAATGTTCATGCCTGTGACTGGGATGAAGACGTAATTTTCTCACTATCTAAAGGAGTTTGGCACTTGGCAGCCTATGGATACTTTTCAGATATGAGGTTTAGTAACTTGTGGTTTGGATCCTTGAAAAACATAATGCTAATTCTGATAGAACTAGGAAGATATGGGGTGAGCCAGAACTACTGGTGTATGTTACATTACTTCCAATCTGTATGCTTTGGAAATAGAATCATTTGAAAGATCATCCTTAGACCTAAGTGTGAGTGGTCCTTAACTAGACTGGAAAATCACCATCTGGCCCTCTATCGGCTAACCCCATTTTAAGATTTGAATTCTAAGGGCCAGGTTCAAGTTCTGTTTGTTATTTCACCTTTTGTGCCAAAAAGCTGCCAAGGGACCCCACAGCCTTAACGTTAATCCTAACCTTCTTAAAGGTGCTGCTTTGTCAGGAACAGGCCCCAAATGAAGGAAGCTGGGCCACTTCCTCCCTCCATCTGCAACTTGGTATCTCCCATTATCTTTGCCAGAGGAGTTGTCCATACTGATAGTATTTCTATCACAGTGTATTGTATCCTTTGAAGATTAGTAGGTCATTAGAGGGAGGGTTGGGCAGAGGACAGTTTCTGTAGAGAAAGAATCAGTGTTTGTTGTACAACTGTTGTGGGGAGGGGTGGTCATCTATCCTACATGAAGCTATTATTTTTCTGATTCTTTTGTTTCTGCATTTGTGTCCTCCACCACTCCCATCTTGGCTGACATTGATATGCCTGCCTAATTATCAAGCATCATACTGCAGTTAAAGGTTGCTTATATTCAGTTGCTCAGTCATGTCCGACTGTTTGCGACCCCATGGACTGCAGCATGCCAGGCTTCCCTGTCCCTCACTATTTCCCTGAGTTTACTCAAACTCATGTCCATTGATTTGGTGATGCCATCCAACCAACTCATCCTGTATCACTCCTTCTCCTCCTGCCCTCAATCTTCCCCAGCATCAGGGTTTTTTCATATGAGTTAACTCTTGCATCAGCTGGCCAAAGTGTTGGAGCTTCAGCTTCAGCATCAGTCCTTCCAGTGAACATTCAGGGTTGATTTCCTTTAGGATTGAGGTTTGGTCTCCTTACTGTCCAAGGGACTCTCAAGAGTCTTCCCTAGCACCATAATTCAAAAGCTTCAGCCCTAGGCCTTCTTTGTGGTCCAACTCTTACATCTGTACATGATTACTGGAAAAACCAAAGCTTTGACTACATAGACCATTTTATATAAAATATATAAATTAGCTGATTAACGCCAAAAAGAGGGAAGAAGATGTGAAATAGAGTTTTTAGATATAAAGAGATATAAAACTCAGAGTTTAAAATGAAGTGGGGACAAATATTATTGAAAGAATTATGTGACAAAACTTATCTGAAGAAAAACACAGTTGATATCAACAGGAATGCCAAATTATGGATGTACAGTAAAAGGTTAATTCAGCAGGCCTGTGTTACTCAAACCTGGTACATTTCTAGGAAAAGAACTGGAACTTGATAGAACTCTGAGCCTTGGGATATTCTTTCCACCTGTTAAGAATGTTTCTGTATGTTTGAGAGCTTGGGCCAAGCCTGAGAGCTTATGCTAAAAATGAGATCAATGGTGAATGCCTGCTTTTGTAAGCTTGAGACTTTGTGCCAAGCTGATCAGCTTGACCCTTGCACTCTCAGTTAAGGGGTCAATCAGCTTGAACATCTAAGAGAATGGTCCAGTATTCTCCCCTGATTGGCAATACCTGTTGTTATACATTATTGTTCAGAGAAATGAGCACTGTCTCTTTGACTCTGTAAGCTTGTTCTTGATTACCCCTGAGTTCACTCATATGCTTTTTTCTTTACTGACTTTAATGAATTTTTTGTGCAGAAATAAACTTCAACTGTGAATTTAACAGCTGTTCTGATTTCTGTGAGTTAAGGTGGTCTTAGAGACCTCTGACACAATATCTAACCATTGTTGTTGCCCAGCTCTTTGTGACCCCACGGACTATAGCCCAACAGGCTTCAGGGGATCTTCCTAACCCAGAGATCGAATTCCATGTCTCCTGTGTTGACAGGCAGGTTCTTTACCCCTGACCCACCAGGGAAGACTGTATCTAACCATTACACTATCTAAATAACCTAGGTTTTCTACCTAAATGACAGACCCACATATTGAAATAATTTAAAATCTTGAATGTGCTATAAGTGAAAAATACAAGGAAATTTTATTTACAGTGAAGTTATTTAGCATGCTATGACCGAGCAGAAATGGAGGTCATTGAGAGCTGGTTTGTAGATAATTTTAAAATAATATCATTTAATGGCCATATACAAATAAAATAAAAAACAGAGTGGAGCTGTTCTTATACCCATTACTTCAATGTCTATAATAGCATTCTATTTACTACTAATACCTTTCCGCTATTGCAAAGGCACCTTAAAGGCTCTGAAAAAGCTAATTCTGAAAATGAGTCATTCATGTTAACGTAGGAAAAGCGATATGAAGTCAAATAGTTTCGTGTTTGATCACTGCTGTGATGAGAAGCAAGTGCCGCATAAAAGTCAGTGCCAAAGCTGAAATAAGACGGGTAGTGTCCAGTCTGATTTGAAGTTTAAGTCCTACAGTACCCAATAAATGCTTGCATACATCCCAGTAAATAATAGATGTTAGTTAAAATGATAACAAATATTCCTTTTATCATGATTTGTATTTTTTAAATGGTTATTAAGTTTTTAGGACTTAAGTACATATTAAGTAGTTTAGACCTAACTACTCAAGCAAATGGTTATGCATTTCTTTTGGCCTGAGTGTCCTGTGTAATAAAAGCACTAAGGATACCAAGAATGGAGAAATTTAAGGAATGTCTTATTTATGGCATTTTAATAATAGATCACAGGTTTTCCTTATCTCAGATTTATTGAACCAGAACCTATGTTTTATAGAGACTAATCAGAAGTTTATGAAGCTCTTTAACTTATTCTGATGATTTACATCTACATTTCCAGAATCATCATGTTACTGCCTGTGCTGGTTATTTGTCTTGTGATTGACTATAGGTCTTATGAAGTTTAGTTTAATGATATTGTTCATATTCATTATGGTCAACTGATAAAGTGTTTTACATTAGTGTTTTTGTTGTTATTATTTTTACTATTATATGTATATGGGCATTTTTGCAGCAGCCCCTAAGTTTCAAAGAAACCATAATCTTAAGACCTCCCATTGGAACCAATTAGCACTTAGAGTGTTTATCATGAAAACTCTAATTGTTCCTTAATACATGCACTCTCAGTTAAATTTTAATGAGGTTATTTATTTAGTTCTTTTGACAGTAGGCCTTTATGTCCTACATGTGCCTTTGATGGTAAGTATTTATGAGCTAATATAAAATAGTTCTGCAAAAAGACTTCCACATGATTCTTTGATCTATGGAAGTGTTACAATTTTGTCAATCATTAACCTACAAATGTTGGGAGTAAAGGGCACCATTAACTCTTGTAGGAAGCTTACCTCTGGCCCAACTGTGGAGAAAAAAATATTGTAAAAGAGTGTTGACTAGAAGTTAGCTACACTGATTAATCACTATGAGAGATGCTGTGAGAAAGAAAGTTTATACAATCATTTAGAGAAAGCAATATACAGTGTGTTTTCATGATCCATGGTTCACATTTTCATATTAAGTGCTCTGTATGAGTACTTTTATAGTATTAATAAATAAACAGTTGAACATTGTTAAATCCAGTGATTAGCTACCATTTTTTTTTAATGATGACACCCATTATTAGTCCAAATAATTGTTGCTCCTAGCAGGATACTTCCAGAAGTGCTATATAACAAATGCGCTATAATATTCAGCAATACTCAATGAGTGTTTATTAAATGTCCATTATATATGAGTCAATTCTAGAAGCTGATGTTTAGGAAGAAATTTTTCTTTACCTGTTAGGCTATTCTGGCTGGTCAAAAATTTAAACTGGTGTGAGACAAATTAACAGAAAACCAAGCAGAAGTTTAATACCATGCATACATGGGAGAGTGTGTGTGTGTGTGTGTGTTAGTCACTCAGTCATGTGCAACTCTTTGCGACCCCATGGACTGTAGCCCGCCAGGCTTCTCCATCCATGGGATTCTCCAGGCAAGAATACTGGAACGGATTGCCATTCCCTTCTCCAGAGATAGATGGGATAAACCCAGGAAAATTAAGTAACTTGCCAAAATGGCTGAAAAGTGAAAGTGAAAGTCGCTCAGTCATGTCTGACTCTTTGTGACCCCATGGACTATACACTCCATGGAATTCTCCAGGCCAGAATACTGAAGTAGGTGGCCTTTCCCTTCTCCAGGGAATCTTCGCAACCCAGGGATCAAATCCAGGTCTCACACATTGCAGGCAGATTCTTTACCAGCCGAGCCACCAGGGAAGCCCCAAATAGCTGAAAGCCTTTTATTTATTAAGTACCATCTTCAGCTTCAGGCAAAATATGTTGGGGATAGGATAGTGGTTTAGGAGGGCTTCCCTAGTGGCTCAGACGGTAGAGAATCTGCCTCCATTGCGGGAGACCAACGTTGGATTCCTGGGTCAAGAAGATCCCCTGGAGAAGAGAATGGCCACCCACTCCAGTATTCTTGCCTATAGAATCCCAAGGACAGAGGAATCTGGTGGGCAACAGTCCATGGAGTCGCAAAGAGTAGGACACAACTGAGCAACCTACACACACAGTGGTTTAGGACTTCAAAGTGCAGGAAGAAGATGGAGACGTCAATTTGCAAATGTTTGGCAAGGAAGTTTCCTGAGTCATGCAGTGACAGTGAGATGCAGAGAGGAATTTTATCAGACTTTGCTAGATTCCTCCCTGTCTGTATGCCAACTTATACTCTAGTTATCGTGGTAGTACTCCCTTCCTGGAATAGGCCCTCTAACATTCTTTAGGCAGCTAGGGAAAGGTCAAAGATTCTTCCTAATTCTTCTGGACCTTGACCATTTTTAGCTCAAAATAAACAGCATGCCAAAGAGACATTTTGGGGTGGCAAATTATGATCTACATTGGACATACAATGATGCAGACAGGTCTACCTCACTTTTAATTAGTTCTTTACTGTCTTTTTTCACCAGAGTGAAAGCTTTATGAAAGCAGAAACTGTTTGCTTTCTCTTCAGATGTTGCCCCAGATAATGAGAATATTGTCTATAATATTATAGCTCTTCAAAAAAAAAAAAAAAAAAACTGAAAAACAACTTGTTGAATAAAAGTAACCTGAAAATATTTAGTTAAATTGAACATAAACTGAAAAAGTTTAGTATAGAAATTTAGACTGTACAGCAGAAACCAGCTCTTGATTCATTACCATGTATTTTGAACTGAATGTGTCTCCCTAAAATTCAGATGTTGAGGCCTTAGTCCCCAGTGTATTTAGAAGTATTTAAGTTTAAATGAGGTTGTAAGTGTGAGGCACTGATTCACTAAGATTATTGTCCATATTAGAGGAGATACCAGAGAGCTGAGCTATCTCTCTCTGGTTGACATTCACAGAGAAAAGCCCGTGTGATGATATAATGAGAAGGTGGCCGTTTCTATACCAGGAAGAGAGCTCTCACAATAAACCAAAATTTCTAGTACCTTGATCATGGATCTCTGGCCTCCAAAATTGTGAGAAAATACATTTATGTTGTTTAAGCCACCCCAGTCTGTTGTATTTTGTAATAGAAGCCCAAACAGACTAAGACACTACACAATTATTTAGTATATATTTTATGCAAAATGGGGAATCATTTAAAGAATTTAAGCAAGAAAAGATTAGAAAATCACTCTGGCTGCAGTGTGGAAGACTGTGGGAGGCTACTGTGATAAAATGTCAGTGAGAAGATTAATTATATTTAAATATGTAGATTGACAGAATTTGATATCTAGCTACGTAGCAATTATTGTCTTAAAATTGTTGATTAAGATTTTGATACACCTTAATCTACAATTGTAGATTAATTGTATATTAAGTTTATGATAATAACAGTCAAATTAGGGAAGTTTGAATGGCTCATTGTTGTCATGTTGAGTTTGATGTTGTGAAATATTTACTAGAGACATCCAAGAAAGACTTGGATACATATGTCTGGAATTTGGAAGGAAGGTGACCTAGAGATACACAATTGCTCTTTGAGATTTATGTGTGAATTCAAGCCATGTGGAGAATTTATATTTTAAAAAAAGTGGAGAATGCCTAGAAGAGAGGTCTAAGGAATAAAATAATTTAAAAGATTGGAAGAGACAAAGAACTGCAATGAAATATATACAATAGCAAAGTGAAAAGATAAACTGAGATTTATGAGAAAGGAATAATGGAAAGAAATTTTTTGAAAAGGGAATATGATGACTTATTTCAGTTGGATATATAGTATATTTCTTCCAAATGTAAAGATGTATGTTTCTTCCTTCTGAGTCCATTGTGAGGAGCAAGATGTGCATGAAGGTGGTCAAAAAGCACAAATTTCAATTATAAGGTATATTCTAGGGCTATAAAATACAGCATAACTAAAGTTAACAATAACGTATAGTGTTTTTGAAAGTTTCCAAGAGACTGGATCTGGAAAATTATCAGAAGGAAAAACACAGTTTAAAAATATGTGAGACAATGGATAGTAATTAAACTACTATGGTAATAATTTCCTAAATGCATATGTGTGTGTGTATATATGTGTGTCTATATATATATAATCATTTTTTGATACACCTTAAACTTATACAATGTAATTGCCAATTCTATCTCAATAAAATTTGGAAAAAGTGATACCTTTTCCACATATCAAAATATAATTTCAAAGAAAAAGAAAGTTCTATGAGTACCCATTTAGCTCCCCCATGTAAAACTCTTTCTAATATAAAATACTAATTTGCTTCTCAGGGTACATTCTTCATCTAAAGCCTTTTTAGCTTGCAACATTGACACCTATGCTATGCATGACTTTATAAGCCCGTTCAGTCAGTTCAGGCACTCTATTGTGTCCAACTCTTTGTGACCCCAGGGACTTCAGCATGCCAGGCTTCCATGTCCATCACCAACTCCCGGAGCTTACTCAAACTCATGTCCATTTAGTCAGTGATACCATCCAACAATCTCATGCTCTGTTGTCCCCTTATCTTCCTGCCTTCAATCTTTCCCAGCATCAGGGTCTTTTCAAATGAGTCAGTTCTTCGCATCAGGTGCCCAAAGTATTGGAGTTTCAGCTTCAAAATCAGTCCTTCGAGTGGATATTCAGGACTTATCTCCTTTAGGATGGCCTGGTTGGATCTCCTTGCAGTCCAAGGGACTCTCAAGAGTTTTCTCCCACACCACAGTCCAAAAGCAACAATTCTTCAGCACTCAGCTTTCTTTATACTCCAACTCTCACATCCATACATGACTACTTGAAAAACCATACCTTTGACTAGATGGACCTTTGTTGGCAAAGTAATGTCTGCTTTTTAATATGCTGTCTCGGTTTGTCATAACTTTTCTTCCAAGGAGCAAGCACTTTTAATTCCATGGCTACAGTCACCATCTGCAGTGATTTTGGAGCCCAAGAAAATAAAACTCTCATTGTTTCCATTGTTACCCCATCTATTTTCCATGAAGTGACGGGACTGGATGCCATGATCTTAGTTTTTTGAATGTTGAGTTTTAAGCCATCTTTTTCACTCTCCTCTTTCACCTTCATCAAAAGGCACTCCCGTTGCTCTTCACTTGCTGCCATAAGGGTGGTTTCATCTGCGTATCTGAGGTTATTGATATTTCTTCCAGCAATCGTGATTCCAGCTTGTGCTTCATCTAGCCCGGAATTTCACATGATGTACTCTGCATATAAGTTAAATAAGCAGGGTGATAATATACAGCCTTGACATACTCCTTTCACAATGTGGAACCAGTCCTGTTGTTCCATGTCTAATTCTAACTGTTGCTTCTCAACCTGCATAAAGGTTTCTCAAGAGGCAGGTCAGGTGGTCTGGTATTTCCATCTCTTGAAGAATTTTCCACAGTTTTTTGTGATCTACACAGTCAAAGGCTTTGGCGTCATCAATAAAGCAGATGTTTTTCTGATATTCTCTTGTTTTTTCAATGATCCAGTGGATGTTGGCAATTGGATCTCTGGTTCTTCTGCCTTTTCTAAATCCAGCTGGAACATTTGGAAGTTCACAGCTCACATACTGTTGAAGCCTGGCTTGGAGAAGTTTGAGCACTGCTTTGCTAGCGTGTGAGATGAGTGCAATTGTGTGGCAGCTTGAACATTCTTTGGCATTGCCCTACTTTGGGATTGGAGTGAAAACTGACCTTTTCCAGTCCTGTGGCCACTGCTGAGTTTTCCAAATTTGCTGGCACATTTGGTGCAGCATTTTCACAGCATCATCTTTTAGGATTTGAAATAGCTTAACTGGAATTCCTTCATCTCCACTGGCTTTGTTCATAGTGATTCTTCCTAAGGTCCACTTTACTTCGCATCCCAGGATGTCTGGCTGTAGGTGAGTGATCACACCATCATGTTTATCTGAGTCATGAGAGTCTTTTCTGTGTATTTCTTCTGTGTATTCTTGCTGCCTCTTAATATAAGCCCTATACAAGTCACTTATTTCCAAGAATCACTTATTTCCAAAGAGTATCTAATACATAATACATTGTTAATTATTTGACAAAAAATTTCCCTATTGCAAAAATAAAGAGACAAGAAACAGCTCTTTGTATATATATTAGAGTGGGAAAGAAAAAAAAAAATTAAAACACATAGTGAGTGAATCCTTAATCCTAAGATCTCTGTCATATAATTAAACTAATGAAGAGAGAAAAATGACAGACTTTCTAATAATCAGTATGGTGGTTTGAACATTAAATTTAAAATTTCTGATTATTTTAATGCATTTTATTTTATAGATAAATAATTTATATAGACTGTATTTTTAATGCTCTCCTGTGAAATTCAAATGTATCATAAGTCATACCACTGAGATGATAGAAAATATACAGAAATTCTATTTCCATTTAAAATGAGATTTATTATTGTCATGTATCTCTGAAGATGAAAGCAAAATACTAATAAAGGCAATGAGCAGCATTTTCCCAAGTGAACCCTATAGTAAACAAAGAAAACTTCAATGGAGCACAAGAACTTTAAGTAAAAGAAAGGCAGACTTACAGAACAGTGATGTTTTTAAGGACTGTTATTATCTAACTAGAGTCAACCTATTTGGGGATATTTTAAAAATTGCTACCTGGTTTTTTCAGAGTGACTTGCAGTCTATTTAAATGTGCCTTTTTGAATTATCTAAGCTAAGAATTTATAATTTCTTATGTAACAGGATTTATATTCATTGCATAGTACTCAAAATAATAGCAAGAGAAACAACTTTAAAAAATTGGATACCCCTGCATTTGTTAAATTATCTTTGAGAAATATTCTGCTAAACTTGTTTTTCAGTCCTCACAATTGCACAGAAATGTAGGGTTCTTGGTTCTCCTAACCCAACTAGAATCTTGGGAAGCTCTGCTTGCTACAAGCAATATGTGAGGTCTTTCCACCCCTCGCCCCCACAGTGGACTATCTATGGGACAAATGAGAAACATAGTGATGCAGTTTCCCAAGCATTTATGTTTAGGAATCTGTAATAGACTTGCTTTGGAAAAATTTATAATTTCTAGAAATATTGATCTAACTGTTCAAAGGTGAAGATTATTTTATTAATAAGGTCAGACAGGTATTTTGGAGCCTAAAGTTTTTATAATTTTAATGCCTCTTTTTAAAACAAGATATAAGATTATACATAATAAATTAGATAATTTATTTCCTTATTATTGCCATACAAATAAAATGGCAACGATTATACATTTTAAAATGTTTTATGTTTAAAATAATTATGTTTGTGATTTCACAAAGATCATTTAATCTAGAAAAAATATTAATCTCCTAAAACAACTCCTAATGGTTCCCATACTTTTGGCCTTCATCTTCAGATTTCTTCTTCACATGACCACAATTCTGAGTCAAATTTTCTATAGAGAAAATAGAAAGGTAATTCAGTGTTTTCTCTCTTGTAAATTTTAAAATTTATTTATTATCAAGAGTTGACTCCACACATGGACTTGTACACTGTTTGAGCATCACTGCAGATGTGTGTTATACAAATAGGAAATTATTCTTTTTAATGTAATTTTTTTTGGCTGTGTTGGATCTTCGTTGCTGTGCCGGCTTTTCTCTAGTTGGGGTGCACAGGCTTCTCACTGCGGTGCTTCTCCTGTGAAACACAGGCTCTAGGCACACAGGCTTCAGGAGTTGCATCATGTGAGCTCAGTAGTGGCTGCTCCCAGGCTCTAGAGCACAGGCTCCGTAGTTGTTGCACATGGGACCAGCTGTTCCACGGCATGTGGGATCTTCCTGGATCAGGGATCGAACCCATGTCTCCTGCATTGGCAGGCAGATTGTTTACCACTGAGCCAGCAGTGAAGTCGTTCAGTCGTGTCTGACTCTTTACAACCCCATGAACGGTAGCCTACCAGACTCCATGGTCCATGCGATTTTCCGGGCAAGAATACTGGAATGGACTGCCATTTCTTTCTCCAGGGAATCTTCCCAACCCAGGCATATGAACCTGGGTCTCCTGCATTGCAGACAGATGCTTTACCGTCTGAGCTACAGAATCTGCCTTCTGAATCTACCATCAGAGCCAGCAGGGAAGCTCCCTAACTGGAAATTTTGATCATTTCTTTTGTAAAAAAGTTCCATATATGCATAATTCCATGTACATATTTGAATATATTACTAATATAAGAATTTGACTAGGAATTGATTAGAATTAAATCTCCCACAGTGACTTTGCATATTTGGAAGGATTTCTATAACTTCTTATTCTGCCCATTTTAAGCCGTTTTTCTCTTCCACTGTGTACATGCATCCAATACAGTGGACTGTGGGGCACATTGTATAGCATCTGCTGTCAGTCTCTGTATCTGTGCTGTGATGCCAGGTAAGCTGGCAGAGTGGAACTCATCTCTACGGTGGATGGCTAGCAATCAACTACCTAGGCACTGAAATCACTGATTTACATGAAGACATTCCTTTGTAACCTAACTAAATATAACACAAATTCACCTTTCTCTTTCCTGGATCCCAAAATTCTCACAACCATTCCAGCACCATATGACTCTATATAGAGAATAGGGCTTCTACTTGAGTGCTGTTAAAATATAACCCTTGCCATTAAAAACAAAAAGACCACATGAGTATACTATTAGAGTTTATTCCAAGGTTTCCAAGGTCCAGGAAGGGGCCCATGAAAGTGAGCAATCCTGAAAGTTAGGATTCAGTAGCTTCACATTTATCTACTGTGGGCTTCTCTATTCTTAATCACACATCGTATAACTACTAAAAACAGCATCCCAGTATTAAAAATAATACGTGATACATTTCAGCTACTGGGAAGGTGATTAATTACAGGCTGAAATCTGGGTTATTCTTCATGAAGAAATAATTGCAACGATTATCTTTAGACCTGATATGCATTTAAATTAAGTGTTTTTAAAGGAATGGTCTAATTGTCTTGTTTTTGTAAAGTTTTCAAATCTCATTCTTCTTATGGAAATCAGTTTTTGTAATACATGAGCTCTTAAGATAAATCATTTTAATGATGACTAATTAATAGAATGTCAAAGATATTTGTACTTTATATATTCCCTGTCTCTTATACACATCTAGATGTGTATAAGAGACAGTCATGCCAAAGAGACACTTTGAGTCGTGTCCGACTCTTCGCAACCCCATGGGCTGCAGCCCACCAGGCTCCTCCGTCCATGGGATTTTCCAGGCAAGAGCGCTGGAGTGGGTGCCACTGCCTTCTCCCAATAACCACCACAGTCATTCTCTAATAACCACCTTCCTTCTGCCACGCCAAACAGGTAAGTTACATGAAGATATAGCAGGACAACCCCTGCACTGTACAAGTATTAGATGGAAATAATAATCTCTGCAACCCCCCAAGGATGTGGTATTGCTTTCAGTTTACTCTTACTCATATGTAAGAAGAGGAAATTCCAGGAAGCTTCTGCAAGGTCCTGGCTACCATAATAAAGCTCACCACACAGGTCAGGGAATCAATACAGGGGAATCAATAATCTTTTGGTTATTGAGGACACCTATCACAATTCTATTCAGGATGGGAAAATAACCATAGTGGATTAAGTGGACACACTGAGAGGCAGCCACAGGCCAGAGTTTCATTTCTCACCTGATCAAGTGACCTCTACACCCTTCATGCCCCCAAAGTATGTTGGGGCTTTGACTCAGAACTAATGTCCAGAAAATCCCCAAAGGCCTGGACAGTCCCCCTTCCTCAGTGCACTTTGGGGAAGAGTTAAAGGAAGATTCACGCTAGATACTTGGGCTTCCATGGTGGTGCAGCGGTAAAAAAATCCATCTGCAATGCAGAAGCTGCAGGAGATGTGGGTTTGATCCCTCGGTCAGGAAGATATCCAGGAGGAGGAAGTGGCAACCCACTCCAGTATTCTTGCTTGGTGAGTCCCATGGACATAGGAGCCAGATGTGTATAAGAGACAGGCATATAAGAGTCTCCTTAATAATTTACTTATTGCTGTTTGAAGCTAAAATGAGACTTATGTTAGAAAACTCTTACACAAAATAAACTGACCCCAATGTCTTTATTTATAAAATATCTGTGTTTGTATCAAATGATTTCTAGCTTCATAATATAGAAAATTAAATTTTAAATACAATTTTATTTCCCTAATATATGCATTTAAACTTAAACATTTCCATTTAAACAGTGCTTTAAGTGCATTTCTCAGATTCTGACTTGCATTTTTACTTTCAACTAGTTCAAAATACTTTCTAATTTTCTTGTTATTGTTTTCACCCATAGATAATTTGTACTCTTTAAAATGGAGACTTTTTCCCATATATCTTTTGTTATTGACCTCTTATTTAACATTTTAGTGATCAGAGCAAATTCTCTCTATGATTTGAAACATTTAAATTTTTGACACTGGTTTACTTCCACCCCCTCCTTGAGAGTGTATTTTGATACAAGTTTGATGTGTTCTTCCTCCATCCCTAGCTTTATTAAGGAGTAATTGGCATATAATATTGTGCAAGTTTAAGGATGTGTTCTTAAAAAAATACAGTAGACTATTATTGGATTGTTGCTGTTCAGTGGCTAATCATGTCCCACTCTTTGCAACCCCATGGACTGCAGCACGCCAGGACTATCCCACTACTGTTGGGATAGTGCTCTATAAATATTAATTAGATCATTGATTTAATAATGTTGTCATGTGCTCTGTATTCTTTCTGGTTACCAGACACAGCATAGTGTTCATAACTTTAATAGTACACTTGTCTATTTTCTCATTGAATGCATTAGTCTTTAGTCTTTCTTCAGATATTCTTAAGCACTATTATTCTCTGCATACATGTTTAGGATTTCTATCTTTTTGAAAAATTAACCCCTTTATAATTGAGAAAACCAAAGGCAATAATTCTTTTTAACCGATACAGAAGATTTCTCAATAAAATATTAGCAATCAAATCCAACAATGTATAAAAAGATAGTGCATTGATATAGTGTGAGTGTTTACTTTTTTTTTAGTTTAAATGCTTTGTTCCCCCACCCCAAATTCATAGATTGAAATTGGTCTGACAGATTAAGACAATCCCATGGGTAACTCTGAACCTGGGGTGATCCTTCAAAACTGCCTTGTATTGAAGCAAAGGAATAAGGTCTTTATATCCCTGGACAGACCAGTTACGAGGTGTGGACTGCTTCCGGGAAGAGGACAAGACCTCGGTCAAAGCAGTTTTCTTAAGCCAAGGCCAGTTCTCAGAGAGGCACTTAGTTGCTCCCTCTCCTCTGACACTGCTAGCACTGGGAGAATGAGTGTCATTGTACAAAGTGTAGGCTTTGGTGGCACACCACAGTATCCACTACTGAAAGTAAGAGAAGAAAATTTCACAGTTTCTTGATAATGTGGTCATGTACAACAAAATGTAAGAGAGACCAAAGTTCTTCAGATACATGATGAACACTCAGAAGTCAATAACATTTTTATGTCTCATTAATAGCCAAGTAGAAAATATAATGGAAATTTACTATTTACAGTGGAAGTAAAAGTCATATATCTAGATATCATCCTAAAAAATGCACATTATAAATTCATAAAGTAAGAAATAAAGTAATAGTGATAGACTAAAATTTTAAACATATAAGTGATCCCAGGGTTTATCTACCAATTAAATGTAGCTCTCCCTAAAGTTTGAATACTATTTGCTATGAAACTAGACAAATAT
>SJYT01054049.1:207135-251250 GCA_006410635.1 Cephalophus harveyi
TGCCTTCCATGGATAAAGTTATATATTTTTTAAAAAAGCAGAATATGCATATTCGGCATAGCTTAAGCTTATCAGAGCTCTGTAGTTTGGTTGTAGAAAACATTACTAAAATTCAGTAATAGAAGCAGAAAATATAATCAAAAATAAGTGATATAAATTGTGTAAACCTGAATAATTAACAAATCTAGTTAGAAAATATTATTTTATTAAAGGCTACAGAGTAGAAATGAGAACCTATAAGGACTTACTCTTTATAAACATCAGCTTGTTAAAAATTAGAACATCAGATACAATGAAATGCCAATGGTAATCTACATGTACTACTGACAGGAGTATGAAAAGGTGCCAGATTTCTGAAGATTAATTTGTCATTCCTCAACAAAATTAAGTGCATTTCTTACATTTCTTTTTAGAAATATGAATCATTTTATTTATTATATCAGGGTAGCAAAGGCTTTGCTCATCAAGATGTAAACACCAGTAACCATGGTGGAAATTTTTGATAAATATGATTACAAGCACATTACAAATTTCTCTATGACACAAAGGCAAGAGCAAAGGCCATTTTGAACATCCATTTGATATTGTTTGCTACTGTTCAGTCACTCACTCGTGTCTGTTTTTAATGCCATGGACTGCAGCACTCCAGGCTCCTCTGTCCTCCATTACTTCTCAGGAGTTTGCTCGAATTCATATCCATTGAGTCAGAGATGCTGTCTAACCAGCTCAGTCTCTGTCACCTCCTTCTCCTTTTGCCTTCAGTCTTTCCCAGAATCAGGGTCTTTTCCAGTGCATCAGCTCTTCACATCAGATAGCCAAAGTATTGGAACTTCAGCATCAGTCCTTCCAGTGAATATTCAGGGTTGATTTCCTTCAGGATTGATTCATTTGATCTCCTTGCAGTCCAAGGGACTCTCAAGAGTCTTCTCCAATACCACAATTTCAAAGCATCAATTTTTCAGTGCTCAGTCCTCTTTACGGTCCAACCCACATCCATACACAACTACGGGAAAAAACCGTAGCTTTGACATATGTCAAATGTTTGTTTGCAAAGTGATGTCTCTGCTTTTTAACATGCTGTGTAGGATTGTCATAGCTTTTTTCCCAAGGAGCAAGCATCTTTTAATTTCATGGCTGTAGTCACTGTCTGTAGTGATTTTGGAGCCTAAGAACATAAAATGTGTCACTGTTTCAACTTTCTCTCCTTCTATTTGCCATTAAGTAATGGGTCCAGATGCCATGATCTTAGTGTTTGAATGTTGAGTTTCAAGCCAGTTTTTTCACTGTTCTTTCACCCTCATCAAGAAGCTCTTTAGTTCCTCTTCACTTTCTGCCATTCGAGTAGCATCATCTGCATATCTGAGGCTATTGATACTTCTCCTGGAACTCTTGATTCTACCTTGTGATTCATCCAGCCCAGCACTTCACATGATATACTCCGAATATAAGTTAAACAAGCAGGGTGACCATATACAGCCTTATCATACTCCTTTCCCAATTTGGAGCCAGTCAGTCGTTCCATGTCAGGTTCAAACTGTTGCTTCTTGACCTGCATACAGGTTTTTCAGGAGATAGATAAGTATTCTGGTATTTCCATCACTCTAAGAATTTTCCACAGTTTGTTGTGATCCACATAGTCAAAGGCTTTGAGGTAACCAATGAAGCAGAAGTAGATGTTTTTCTGGAATTTGCTTGCTTTTTCCATTTGTCAGTTCAGTTCAGTCACTCAGTCATGTCCAACTCTTTGCAACCCCATGAATCGCAGCATGCCGGGCCTCCCTGTCCATCACCAACTCCCAGAGTTTACTCAAACTCATGTTCATCGAGTTGGTGATGCCATCCAGCCATCTCATCCTCTGTCCTCCCCTTCTCTTCCTGCCCCCAATCCCTCCCAGCATCAGGGTCTTTTCCAATGAGTCAACCCTCCGCATGAGGTGGCCAAAGTATTGGAGTTTCAGCTTTAGCATCAAGCCTTCCAATGAACACCCAGGACTGATCTTTAGGGTGGACTGGTTGGACCTCCTTGCAGTCCAAGGGACTCTCAATTTGTAGCAAGTGCTCATTTCCTTCTTTCATTAATTTCCTACAAATTTGGATGTTTGTTTACTAGAGGAAAACCTACAAATTTGGGTGTTTGGTAGAGGAAAACCAGTTTATAATTTTAATTATTTTTTATAGCAATAGTAAGATTGACATAAGATGATATTGGTTTCATGTGTACCACATAATGACTACCTTTCAATCTTCTCATTGTACTCCTGAGTATGGAACTACTTGCATCTCTATTATCAGAGTTCTCATTTTAGGAATGATGGTAGTAGCAAAGAGCCAGAAGCTACTTATACTTACTGATAACCTGAATAGCTAAACTGTAGTATTTGCATACAAATGGTAACTATAGGTTGGTTCAAAGAAGAAAGCAGTGGTATTGTCAATGCCTTCCAGGCAAAGACTACCAGGAACACATCTGGCTGACTGACAATGTAATGTGCCATGAACCCTGGAGTCTGATTAAAATTCTGCATATTTTAGACCCATCTTGCCATTCACATGCATAATATTTAAAGAAAAATTGAAGTAACACTGTCTGGAACAGAAGAATCTAATGAACTGAGAAGTGGAAAATCTAAGGTCTCCTTAGAAATTATCTTAGAGTTGTCCATCTGAGGTGGTCTCAAGAGGATTAAAAAAAAAATCTGTTTAATATAAATTTTTACAGTTTCTTCCAGTCTGAGAAGTTTCTCCTTTGCTTTTGGCATTCATTGTTGCTAAAGAAATGCCTAAAGGCAATCTGACTTGTATTTTATTATAGGCGCTAAATTTTTATTTTCACCTTGCTATTTTACATTTGTCTCTTTTCCTTTGTTTTAAAATGTCACATTGATAAATCTACTACGTGGCCTTCCCTTTCTCTATGAACCAGTTGGAAGGTGGCAGTGTGTGTCTTTCTAATTTTCATTCTCATTTTGTCAAGGAATAACTCATTCAGTTCAGTTCAGTTTTTCAGTCATGTCCAACTCGCTGTGACCCCATGGACTGCAGCACACCAGGCTTCCCTGTCCATCACCAACTCCCAGAGCTTGGCTAACACTCATCATGTCCATTGAGTCGGTGATGCCATTCAAGCATCTCATCCTCTGTCATCCCCTTCTCCTCCTGCCTTCAATCTTTCCCAGCATCAGGGTCTGTTCCAATGAGTCAGTTCTTTGCATCAGGCAGACAAAGTATTGAAGCTTCAGCTTCAGCATCAGGCTTTCCAATTCAGGAATGATTTCCTTTAGGATTGACTGGTTTGATCTTCTTGCAGTCCAAGAGACTCTCAAGAGTCATTTCCAACACCACTGTTCCAATAGCTCATTGGGTCACTTCAGTCTGGAAATGCATGTCCTCTCTTTCTGTGATGTTTTCTCATATCATTTAAAGAATTCTTCTTACCTTTCATCTTTTTTATTCCCCACTTTTTAATTTCTATGAATCAGATGTTGAATCCTCTAAATTGTCTAGCTAGATTTTACTTTCCAATCTTTCTGCATGTTTTGAGATTTTAGCAAGCATTTCATTTTTTCATTTGCTGGTCTTTCCCTTCCCACATTATTGTCTTTTCTTGCTCTGAGTTTAGTGTTTGAAGGTAGCTTTGTGGGGGTGATACATTTTCTGTAAAGTCTTGTTTGTGTTCCCTTATTTATATTTACTTCTTTCATGATGCATATTTTCATTTGCTTATTTTCTCTTTAACTTGGGAGGAGCTTTTCTCAAATATGTGATGGTCCTTGATTGTCCATCTATGTTTAATAATTAAAAAAGCAAAACAAGAAAGCATCCTTTGGGGCTCTTAGTTTATGCGTGTCTTAGTAGCAGACAGACTGCAGATTGAAGTGATGAAGCCGTTATGCTGAGTTAACCCTGTCCATGTACATCTTAGTCACTAATTCATATCTGACTCTCTTGCAACCCCATGGATCGTAGCCCACCAGGTCCTCTGTCCATGGTACTTCCCGAGCAAGAATACAGTGGGTTGCCCTGTCTTCCTTCAGGAGATCTTCCTGACCTAAGGACTGAACCTCTGTCTCCTGCACTGCAGGCAGATTCTTTACTGCTCAGCCACCAGAGAAGCCTCATTTAAACATACTACACTATTTTTAACTCTATTATCATGTCCAATCACTCTACAAATTGGACACACTTGGAGCTCTCTTGATGCATATTTTAGTATTTAATCTGAGAATTACCATACTTGTATGAATTTCTAACTTCATGAAAAAAGTATCATAACAGTGAAAGTGTTATTTTGTTTGTTTGTTTCAGAGGGAATTTAATGTAAATCTCAACTCTACTACTTCTTACAAATTTACATCTTTGAGTTTAAATTTCTTCACCTATAAAATAAAGGTGATGTCTCTGGGATTGCTAGAGAAATTCCTAGAGAAAATTTCTGTAAATGAAAGCATCATATACAGCTTCAAGAATTTAGCAATACATACATTTCACAGATACATATATATTAACAACAATTTTATTTTTTCCAGTTTTACTAATAAGCATGATATACACACTATATAAGCTTAAGGCATACAGCATAATGATTTGACTTACATAATTGTGTGACCTATATGTTTATACTTTATAAATATTATGTTGAATTTATTACTGTATTTTTATATTATGCCTCATGATTGGAATTATCTGTCAGTTCATGCAATTTGTTCCTTTTCTTTAGTGCTATGTAGCTATTATTTTGGGTTTCTTGCTTTTAGATGTCAACTTTAGAATCAATTTGTTGATATCCATATCACGATTCATTGGGCATATGATTAATATTGCATTGAATTTATAGATCAAATTGAGAAGAACTGACATCTTTCTAATCATGCACATATTTTAGAATGTCTCTCCATTTATGGTGCCTATCTAACCATGAACAGGCTTCTCTGCTGGCTCAGTGGTAAAGAATCTTCCTGCCAGTGCTGGATAAGGTAATGGCAACCCACGCTCCAATATTCTTACCTGAGAAATCCCATGGACAGAGGAGCCTGGTGGGTCTATGGAGTCACAAAAGAGCTGGACAAGACTTAGTGAATAAATAACAACAAAACATGAATGTAGAATGTCTCTCCATTTATTTAGACTTTCTTAAATTTCTTTCATCATAGTTTTATAGTTTTCTTCATGTAGATCGTACATTTATACCTAAGCATTTTATTTTCTTGATACTAATACAAATGGTACTGTGTTTTTAATTTTGAATTTCTACTGTTAATTGTTGGTTTATCTGAAAGAAATTGACTTTTATAGATTTGTGATAATTGCTTATAAGTTCAAGGAGAATTTGTCAATTTGTTGTGATTTTCTTTATAGATAGTCATTTTATCTATGAACAAAGACAGTTTTCTTTCTTTATTTTCAACCTGTAGGCTCTTTGCTAGCTTAGTTCCTTTCCTGACTTGTGCCTTAGCCAGCTCTCCAGTATAACATTAAATAAGAGAGATGAGAGGAGATATCCTTGTTTCATTTCCTGTGTTAAAGAAAATTAGTCAGTTTCTCACAATTAAGTATCATGTCAGCGCTAGGCCTTTTGTAGACTTTTTTTTAATCAACTGTAAAAGTGAACCTGTATCCTGTATTCCTAATTTACTAAGAGTTTTTATCCCTGTAGCTCAGATGGTAAAGAATCTGCCTGCAAAGCGGGAGACCTGTGTTTTATTCCTGAGTCGAGAAATCCCCTGGAGAAGGGAATGGCAACCCACTCCAGTTTTCTTGCCTGGTGAGTCCCATGGACATAGGAGCCTGGTGGGTTACAGTCCATGGTGTTACAAAGGGATGGACACAACTGACCGACTAACAATATTACTAATACTTTATTATGAAATAGGGTTGGATTTTTGTCAAAATCTTTTTTCTGCATCTATTGATAAGATTACATGATTTTTCTTCTTTAGCCTTTAATATAATAAATTACATTAATAATTAAGTGTTGAACAAATTTGGCATACCTAGAATAAATTTCACTGGGCTATGGTATATAAATGTTTTCAAATGTCATTACTTTGTCACTGATATTTTACTGAAGATTTCCTTCTATGTTAATGAGATAATGATTGGTGGTTTTCTTTTCTTGAAGGTCTATACATAGCTTTGGTATTAGGGTAATGTTGGACTGATAGGATGAACTGGGATGATTTCATGTTTATTTTATGAAAAAGCTTATAGAGAATTAATATAATTTCTAAGAGATGGGAATACCAGGGCACCTGACCTGCCTTTTGAGAAACCTATATGCAGGTCACTTCAGAGCTCAGATGCTAATTTCTTTCTTTCTTAGGCTGTCCTCATATGATATTGAAACTGTCTGTGTGATGGGTTTCATGGAATTTGAGATTCTAAAAATGCAAATATAAAACAGAAAGGTTGAAGCTGCTTTTGTTGTTGTCCAGAAGTTCAGTCATGTCCAACTCTTCGCAAGCCCATGGACTGCAACACTCCAGGCTCCCCTGTCCTCCACTGTCTCCCTGATTTTGCTCAGATTCACGTCTTTTGAGTCGGTGTTGCTATCTAACCATCTCATCCTCTGCCACTTGCTTCTCTTCCTGCCCTCAATCTTTCCCAGCATCAGGGTTTTTTCCAATGAGTTGACTTCACATCAGGTAGCCAAAGTATTGGAGCTTCACCATCAGTCCTTCCAATGAGTATTCAGGGTTAATTTCACTTAGGATGGACTGGTTTGATTTCCTTGGAGTCCAGGGGATTCTCAAGAGTCTTCTCCAGCACCACAATGTCAATTTATAAATTCTTTGGCGCTCAGCCTTTATAGTCGAACTCTCACATCTGTACATGACTACTAGAAAAACCATCACTTTGACTATATGGACTTTTGTTGGCAAAGTGATATCCCTGCTTTTTAATAACTTGTCAAGGTTTGTCAGAACTTTCCTTCCAAGGAGCAAACATCTTTTAATTTCATGGCTATATCACCATCTGTAGGGATTTTGAAGCCTAAGAAAATAAAATCTGTCACTGTTTCCACTTTTTGCCCTTCTATTTGCCATGAAGTAATGGGACTGGACTGGTTGGAAATCCAACTAGTCCATCCTAAAGGAAATGAGTCCTTAATATTCATTGTGAGGACTGACACTGAAGCTGAAACTCCAATACTTTGGCCACCTGATGCAAAGAACTGACTTGTTTGAAAAGATCTTGATGCTGGGAAAGATTGAGAGTGGGAGGAGAAGGGAAGGATGAGATGGTTGGTTGGATGGCATCACTGACTCAATGGACATGAGTTTGAGTAAGCTCTGGGAGTTGGTGATGGACAGGGAAGCCTGTCATGCTGCAGTCCATGGGGTTTCAAAAAGTTGGATAGGACTTAGTGGCTGAACTGAACTTAATGGGAGTGGATGCCATGATCTTAGTTTTTTTAGCGCTGAGTTTCAAGCCATTTTTTCACTCTCTTCTTTCATCCTCATCAAGAGACTCTTTACTTCCTCTTCACTTTCTTCCATTAGAGTATCATCATTTGCATATCTGAGGTTGTTGATATTTATCCTGGCAATCTTGATTCCAGTTTGTGATTTATCCAGCCCAGCATTTCACATGATGTACTCTGCATATAAGTTAAATAAGCAGGGTGACAATATACATCCTTGTCATACTTCTTTCCCAATTTTGAACCAGTTCCATGTCCAGTTCTAACTGTTGCTTCTTGACCTGCAGACAGGTTTCTCAGGAGACAGGTAATGTGGTCTGGCCTCCCATCACTTTAAGAATTGTCCACAGTTTGTTGTGATTCACACAGTCAAAGGTTTTCGTGTAATCAATGAAGCAAAAATAGATGGTTTTCTGGAATTCTCTTGCTTTCCCCATGATCCAATGAATGTTGGCAATTTGTTTGCACAGTGAATCAAGTATGTGGTCCCTGCAAATATTGGCATCAATTAGGAATGAAAGTTTGAAAAATCACACACAATGGGATTACCCTGCCCTAAGAAATAAAGAACTCCAGAGCAGAGAATCAAATTCTCTTTCAGTGGTGCTAAAACTAAATCAAATCTGTTTAGGTGGGCATTGCAATGCCCGGTAAAAGGATAGAAATCACACATGGTTTTGGCCTGAGAATGCCATACTGAAAGTCTTAATTATGTGCTTTTCACCATCTGGGACAGGGGAAAACTAATCCAGAACTGATGAAGTGTATTGCTTTGTTTTTCCCTAAGATAGCCATCAATCTCAAGTACAAATGTGAAATTGTTTTCCAAATACCAACAACCAAATGTTGTCTATAGAAGCAGATTATGACATGCTGGTCAAGAACTCTGAGGAATCTGGTCCCTGCCTTGATTACCAGATCACAGATTCTGAGGTATCCAGTTATGGAAGTCTGTTATTCCTGGCAGACTGGTGTAGAGAGAGGACTAGTTTATTTAAATTGTTCAAAGTGTTTGTATTGAAATTATATTCCCCAAATGTCAAACAGAAAATACCAACAACCAAATGTTGTCTATAGAAGCAGATTATGACATGCTGGTCAAGAACTCTGAGGAATCTGGTCCCTGCTTTGATTACAAGATCACAGATTCTGAGGTCTCCAGGTATGGAAGTCTGTTATTCCTGGCAGACCGGTGTAGAGAGAGGACTAGTTTATTTAAATTGTTCAAAGTGTTTATATTGAAATTATATTCCCCAAATGTCAAACAGACATTAACAGGATAGCTCATTCTGTCTCCTTTCATGACAAGATCATGACAACATTTATTCGCTCAGACATAGCTGTTGACTTTCATTCATTAAATCATTTTTTTTTTATATAATACAGAATGGCCAAAACATTGACATGTGCTCTACTTTTGTTCCTATATCAATTTTCAGGCTTTTGTATTCTTTTCTACTCAGCCTCTGATAGTCTTCAGCTGTCTCACCTGCTCTTTCTAAAATGAAAATAGCATTCTGGTAGGTAAAATGGCAGGACTCAACCTTTTTGTCAAACTCTGGCCACAGAAAATATAAATGTCATGGAGTGAATATGTGTGTCATTGCAAAATTCATATGATGAAATCCTAAAACCTACTGTGCTTATATTAGGAGTTGTGCCCTTTAAGAAGTAACTAGGCCATGAGGGTGGAGCCCTTTAAAGAAGATTTTTAAAGATTCCCTAGCACTCCTTTCTGGAGAAGTAAATGGCAATCCACTCCAGCACTCTTGCCTGGAAAATCCCATGGATGGAGGAGCCTGATAGGCTACAGTCCATGGAATCACAAAGAGTCAGACATGACTGAGCGACTTCACTTCACTTCATTTCTAGCACTCTTTTCTAAGCTCCTTGGCTTAAAACTCAACATTCAAAACACTAAGATCATGGCATCTGGTCCCATCACTTCATGACAAATAGATGGAGAAACAATGGAAACAATTTTTCCAACAAAACTTTATTTTCTTGGGCTCCAAAAATCACTTCAGATGGTGACTGCAGCCATGAAATTGAA
This sequence comes from Cephalophus harveyi, assembly GCA_006410635.1. Lineage (NCBI taxonomy): Eukaryota > Metazoa > Chordata > Mammalia > Artiodactyla > Bovidae > Cephalophus > Cephalophus harveyi. Next base: position 216,609 of record SJYT01054049.1, read on the forward strand.
AGACACTTGCTCCTTGGAAGGAAAACAATGACAAACCTAGACAGCATATTAAAAATCAGAGACATTACTTTGCCAGCAAAGGTCCGTCTAGTCAAAGCTCTGTTTTTTCCACTAGTCATGTACAGATGTGAGAGTTGGACTATAAAGAAAGCTGAGTGCCAAAGAATTGATGCTTTTGAATGGTGGTGTTGGGGAAGACTCTTGAGAGTCCCTTGGACTGCAAGGAAATCATTTTGCCTGGAAAATCCCCATGGACAGAGGAGCCTGGTAGGCTAGAGTCCATGGGGTCACAGAGTCAGACATGACTCCGCTCAGCATTCACGGTAAAAGTGCAATTACATTCTCAGGCACATAGTCTAGAAAGATATATGATGAAAGAAAGGCAGAAGCTGCCCAGATTCTGTTACCCATTGACTCTGCCAAACAAGTATACTTGTTGCTGAGGGTATTAAGAAACAAATTGCTGTCTCCTTATTCTGTATCCAATCTTAATACGAACAAGTGTATGGTTCGGGTTAAGGTCCAAGTGACTGTAATGGTACACATTGTAGACAGTGCCTTCTTATGAAAAAGCAAGAATAGATTCTTTTTGTATGTGTTAAACCCAGAAAATTTCTTGATATCAATAATTTTCGTACCACTAATTACCCTTATTTGCAGTATTATTATGTTAAGAAACAGTTAATTACTTTGCTAATGAACTGGATTCTTTCCCAAGGTTTCTAATTTCTAAATGCCAATCTACTGTCTTATTCAGCACTCATTGCTTAAGGAATGACAACAAGGAAAAGGCAAAAATAGTGAAATTTGGAAAGGATATAGTATGGTGATTTCCCACACCATCACCTACAAAAAAATTTTTTTTTCTTTCAGTCAATTACGACTCACCATTACAGCAGTTAATTCTCAAGGCACTCACAATAAATTCTCATCCAGAGAGCTCTCCTTATTAATTTTCCAAAGAAACCGAGATGTCTGTGTTGATCAGTATTTTACCTTGCCCAGGCTGTTCATTAATGTCAATACAAAAGTTCATGAGCTGTAAAATCCTGAGGTTAAGATTAAGCAGCTATTACAAGTGTACCTTCTGGCCTAAAGTGAAAGGCTCATAGAGTAAATTACTCTGCTGCATATCACTGCTTTTGTGGTTCCAGGGTGATTACTTTTTTTTTTTTTTTTTTTTTACTATTTGTGGCTCAGACGGTAAAGCATCTTGCTTACAATGCGGGAGACCTGGGTTTGATCCCTGGGTAGGGAAGATCCTCTGGAGAAGGAAATGGCAACCCACTCCAGTACTCTTGCCTGGAAAATCTCATGGACAAAGGACCATGGTGGGCTACAGTCCATGGGGTCGCAAAGAGTCGGACACGACTGAGCGACTTCAATTTCAAGATCTTAGGGAATCCTCTTCAAATCTTTTATTACTTTCCTTGCAGTAAACTGGGGAGGGGGGCAAAAACAAAAACTTCACTCTGAATAGAATCTATTATTTTTCATCCTCTGAAGATTTACACTTCAATTGAATTTTTTCTTTCGACAGGAGAAAAGATGCACTTCATATTTCACAACATTCTCTTTACTGTAATTCTAAGCACCATTTTTTTTGTAGGAATAAAAATAAGATGAAGGGTACTTTGTCTCTATATTTTTCCTTGATGTAGTCAGTTTTCTTTGCTCTTAGCCAAAGAATTATATGCAAACTGTAATTTCAATATACATGACAAAGAATGTCAATGTAAAATGTACTCCCTTGATAAAGGTCATAAAGATTTCTTGATAAATAATCAAGACCCTTTTCTCAGACTTTATATCAACTTAATATTATTATTCTCAGTGAGTATTTAGCTATTTTCTTCCTTTTATCTTTCATAGATTTGTAAGGGTAAATCTGCTATTGCTTGCTGTCTCAAAGAAATTAGAAGTAGTAATAGTAGTCGCTCAGCCATGTCCAGACTCTTTGTGACCCCATAGACTGTAGCCTGCCAGGCTCCTCTGTCCATGGAATTCCCTAGGCAAGGATACTGGAGTGGGTAGCCTTTCCCATCTCCAGGGAATCTTCCCAACCCAGGGACTGAACCCAGGTCTCCTGCACTGCAGGAGGATTCTTTACCATCTGAGCTATCAGGGAAGCCTTGAAGAACTTACAGGCTCAATTTCTGTTTGTCCTTGACTAGCAGCCAATGGGATGAGCCAACAGCTTCCCATATTTAGCTATGAGAATCTCTTATCCTATGTAATGGGAAAGGTGTTGATTAAAAAATAAACCCACTCTCCACATGTACTCAAACTCAGAACTGCCTTGACTTTCTTGATATCTGTTCACCTGAATGTTGAAGTTATACTTGGTTACAAATGACCATGTACTTGAGCAGCAGATTTACTGCTATGGGAATTAAATATCATCCTGTTCACCTGATGCCAGGCCCTGACTGTGTCTGGTGATATGCTGCTATTTTTTGGATCACCAGTTCTGTAAATAGCAGTTAGAGCAGCTTATGCCCCAAACTGAAGAATGTCTCAAGCAGTGCAAGTTGAATTTTTCAGACACAGAATAGTCACAAGTAGATGGTAATGGCTTTTGTGTGGTTTTCCTTGTGGTGATTCAGGGACCCTGTCTTTTTCTGTGCTTTTGCTTTACCATTGTCAAGGGCAACACAGGCCTATAGACTTTTCTGCAGTGATGGATATGTGACAGTAGCCATTAGCTATGCGGTTTTTGAGAGCCTGAAATGTGGCTGGTGTGATCGAGGAATGAATTATAATTGTATCTAGCTCTAATTAATTTAAATATAAACAGCTGCATGTGGCTCTTGACTGTCACATTGGACACAGTGTAAATCCAGGGTCGTCTTGTTGTCTTCATCTACCTGGAAGAAGCATGAGAAACGATGGAGGAAACACAACCATATCATAACAGTCTTGATATGGAAAAGACACAGTTCTACTCACTATTCATTGCCTAAGGTTCAGTAAAGGGGACATATCTAAATGAAAGAAAGCTAAGCCGTGCAATCCTGGTTTGTGCCTGGGAGAAAGAAGATGAGGACCACATAAACTTCCGTGAGCAACTAGCAGATACTCCACTGCACTGAACAAAGAAATATATCTATTAAGTATCTAAACATCAAAATTGAATTTAGTTTTGAAATTTTGGGTTTAGTAATTAAGCTATCATTACTGAAGAACCAAAATTCTTGTTTGGTTATTCAGCCACCTCAGTATCAAACTAAAATAAGCCTTTAAAACCTCACCTGGTCCTTTTCACCTGGACATATACTGCTGTTGAACATATAAAAACAGCAGCTCTTACAGCCATAAACCAGGGGCAAGAAGGAGAAAACTGCCTCATTGAATCATGCCTCCTTGATACTAACATTCTCATGCTTCTGAGCTCATTTGGACTTTCCAGTCCCATTGCATAAAGATGTGGTGACCTCATGTCTAATTCTCTCATGATGCAGTTTCTTGTTAATTTTATAATTCTGATTTTCCTGGCCAGTCTTACAACTAACTCTTACCTGCTGTGAATGGTGACAATCATATCCAGACGTTTGCTTTTCTGACCAGTTACTATTTGATGGCCTATACCAATCTGAGTTGACTTTACTAACCCTATCTATGTGTGACTGACTATCAAACAGTGAGATGGAAAGCTAAAGAGCCTGCTAGGGAATGTAATCTTTTAATATGACATGACTTGGACTCTTTATTCTTTCCTTATTCTTTTTTTTTTTTAATAGGTTTTCCAAATACCTTTAATAAACACCCGTCAGGGCTGACAGTAACTAGCAAACTGTATCCTAAATACACATGAGAGGACAAGTGTGTATGTGCATAGGTGTGTTCTTCCTAAATTTGCATTAATGCATTTCTATCCACTTTGTATTTTTCTCTACCTAGCTTTACCTGCAAGTAGCATTTCATTAGGGACCTGAATAAAAGAACTTCAAAGAAATGTGTCAGTTAAAAAATGGTCATAACAAGTGATCAAAGACAGTATTTCAAAACTTTCCTTTTAGGATACCTTTAAATTGTTAAATGTACAGGTATTGCTTTGTACAAATAAACAGTAAGAAAAACACCAAACAAGTAAAATGGGACAAGGAGATTTCTTGACAGACTCATGAAAAAAATACATGTCACTTTCTGACATTTTATTCTCTTAAATTTTGTAATTGCTCATTTAACTTCTGTTAAGAAATCTTTCTTTCAAACTATTACCAAAACTTTTTGTTTGAAAATATCATTTAGATGGCAGAAATTTTTAGATGCCTTATGTTAAAAATTCCAAGTATATTGGTACTTTATAGAAAACATACTAATATGTAACTATTTTTGTGATGAGAAGTGAGGAGTTAATGGGATTGGCTTATGTAAATTTATGTACATACATTGTAGTTTTGAATGATTCATCAAATATTTTTGATGTTTACTCTTTTATAGTATTAGGTATACAGCAAAGTGATTCAGTTGCACACATATCTATGCTTTTTCAGATTCTGTTCCCATACAGCTTATTATAGACTATTGAGTAGAGTTCCTTGTAATATACAGTAGGTCTATGTTAACTGTTTATTTTTATGTAGGTTAGTGTGTATATGTTAACCCCAGCATCCTAATTTGTCCCTTCCCCTCACCTTTACACTTTGATAACCATAAAGAGGAGAGTGAAAAAGCTGGCTTAAACTCAACATTCAAAAAACGAAGATCATGGCATCCAATCTTATCACTGCATGGCACAAAGATGGGGAAACAATGGAAACAGTGACAGACTTTATTTTGGGGGGCTCTAAAATGCATCTGGTGTCATCTGCATAGCTGAGGCTATTGATATTTCTCCTGGCAAACTTGACCCCAACTTGTTCTTCATCCAGCACAGCGTTTCTCATGATGTATTCTGTATATAAGTTAAATAAGCAGGATGACAATGTACAGCCTTGGCGTACTCCTTTCCTGATTTGAAAACAGTCCATTGTTCCATGTACAGTTCTAACTGTTGGTTCTTGATCTGCATACATGTTTCACAAGAGGCAGGTAAGGTGGCCAGGTATTCTCATATCTTTAAGAATTTTCCACAGTGCTGTGATCTACAGTCATAGGCTTTAGCGTAGTCAGTGAAGCAGAAGTAGATGTTTTTCTGGAATTCTCTTGCTTTTTAAATGATCCAATGGATGTTGGCAATTTGAGCTCTGGTTCTGCTGTCTTTTCTAAATCCAGTTTGCACATCTGAAAGTTTTTAGTTCACGTACTGTTGAAGCCTAGTTTGAAGGACTGTGAGCACCGCTCTGCTAGGATATGAAATTAGTACAATTGTATGGTAGTTTGAACATTTTTGGCATTGCCCTTCTTTGAGACTGGAATAAAATCAAGCCTTTCCCAGTCCTATGGCCACTGCTGAGTTTTCCAAATTTTCTGGCATATTGAGTGCAGCACTTTAATAGCATCATATTTTAGGATTTGAAATACCTCAGCTGGAATTTTATCACCTCCACTAGCTTTGATGATAGTGGTGCTTCCTAAGGCCCACTTGACTCCGCATTTCAGAATGTCTGGCTCTAGGTGAGTGATCACACCATTGTGATCACACCATCATTAAGATCTTTTTTCTGTATACTTCTTCTGTGTATCTTTGTCACCTCTTCTTAATATCTTCTGCTTCTGTTAGGTCCATACTGGTGTTTCTGTTCGTTACTGTGCCTACCTTTGCAGAGAAATTTCCCTTGGTGTCTCTAATTTTCTTGAAGAGATCTATAGTCTTTCCCATTTTATTGTTTTCCTCTACTTCTTTGCATTGATCACGGAGGAAGGCTTTCTTATCTCTCCTTGCTATTCTCTGGAATTCTGCAGTCAGTTGGATATATCTTTCCTTTACTCCTTTGAATTTGGCTTCTCTTCTTTTCTCAGCTATTTGTAAGGCCTCCTCAGACAACCATTATGCCTTTTTCTTTGGGATGGTTTTGTTCACCACCTCCTGTACAGTGTTATGAACTTCCACCCATAGTTCTTCAGGCACTCTATCAGATTTAGTCTCTTGAATCTATTTGTCACTTCCACTGTATAATCATAAGTTATTTGACTTAGGTCATTTAGGTCATTTGAATGGCCTAGTGTTTTTCCCTATGTTTTTCAATTTAAGTCTGAATTTTTCATAAGGAGTTTATGATCTGAGCCACTGTAAGCTCCCAAACTTGTTTTTGCTGACTGTATAGAGCTTCTCCATCTTTAGCTGCAAAGAACATAGTCAATATTATTTCAGGTATCTCTTGACTTCCTCCTTTTGCATTCCAATCCCCTATGATGAAAAGGGCATTTTTTTTGATGTTATTTCTAAAAAGTGCTACAGGTCTTCATAGAACCAATCAACTTCAGCTTCTTCAACATTAGTGGTTGGGACTTGTGCTTGGATTACTGTGATACTGAATGGTTTTCCTTTGAAAAGAACCAAGATCATTCTGTCATTTTTGAGATTGCACCCAAGTACTGCATTTTGGACTCTTTTGTCGACTGTGAGGGCTACTCCATTTCTTACAAGAGATTGTTGCCCAGAGTAGTAGATATAATGGTCTTCTGAATTAAATTCACTCATTCCCATCCATTTTAGTTCACTGATTCCTAAAAAGTCTGTGTTCACTCTTGCCACCTCCTGCTTGACCGCATCCAATTACCTTGACTCACGGACCTGACATTCAGGTGCCCGTGCAGTATTGTTCTTTACAGCATTGGACTTATTCTCACTACCAGACACATTCACAACTGAGTGTTGTTTCTGCTTTGGCCCAGCCACTGCATTCTTTATGGCACTATTAGTCACTGCCCTCTACTCTTCCCCGGGAGCATATTGGACTCTGCCCAATCTGGGAGGCTCATCTTCCAGTGTCACATCTTTTTGTCTTTTCATACTATCCATGGGGTTCTTGCAGCAAGAATACTTGAGTGGTTTGCCATTCCCTGTTCCAGTGGACCACACTTTTTCAGAACTCGTCACTATGACCCACCTGTCTTAGGTAGCCCTACATGGCATGGCTCATAGCTTCACTGAGTTAGTTCAAGCCCCTTTACCATGACATGGCTGTGATCTATGAAGGGGAGGAGTTAATGGGATTGGCTTATTATGTAAACTTATATACATACATTGTGGTATTTTTGAATAATTCACTCATCAAATATGCTTGACATTTACTTTTATTTTTATTATAGAAGTCATTTTTACCTGTATATATTAATTTGGTGTTGCATGGACTGTTTCTTAGCTTATCTGGCCCTGTAAAAATGTTTAACATGCTACATTCAGATAATGACCTGGAAATAATTCTGCCTTTCAAATTGTAGATCACTCCCATAATCCCATTTTTCATCACTTTTAAAATGGTTGGGACATCACAACAGGAAAAACTAGGACAGAATTAAAATTTTTTTTGAAATGAATCATGTGTTCAGTTCAGTCGCTCAGTCATGTCCGACTCTTTGCAACCCCATCAACTGCAGCACACCAGGCTTCCCTGTCCATCACCAGCTCTCAGAGTCTACCCAAACTCGTGTCCATTGAGTTGGTGATGCCACCTAACCACGTGTAAAATAGTTAATTCAGTGAATTATTTTTCTCATCAACTACTTATGCATGTTTTTCCAGCCTATCTTAGATTTGAGAGAGACATATATACAAGTTCTAAAACTTGTTGTCCATTTCTCCTGTGCATTTCTTTATCATAGTTCTATCACACTGAATTTAACGTGCTTATGTGTATTCTTTTCTCTACACCAGATGGCTAATTGCCTGCTGGTAAGGGCTTCCCTGGTGATGCAGTGGTAAAGAATCCACCTGCCAGTGCAGGGGATGAGGTTTGATCCCTGGGTTAGGAAGATCCCCTGGAGAAGGAAATGACAACCCAAGTTAGTACTCTTGCCTAGGAAATCCCATAGACAGATTAGCCTGGTGGGCTCTAGTCCATGGGGTTGCAGAGAGTTGGACTAAACAACAACAAGGACCAGACAGGAAAACTCTATTGGGCTTGTATCTAAAGGGCTTCAGTTCAGTTCAGTTCAGTTACTCAGTCGTGTCTGACTCTTTGCGACCCCATGAATCGCAGCACGCCAGGCTTCCCTGTTCATCACCATCTCTCAGATTTCACTCAGACTCACGTCCATCGAGTCAGTGATGCCATCCAGCCATCTCATCCTCGGTCGTCCCCTTCTCCTCCTGCCCCTAATCCCTCCCAGAGTTTTTTCCAATGAGTCAACTCTTCTCATGAGGTAGCCAAAGTACTGGAGTTTCAGCTTTAGCATCATTCCTTCCAAAGTAATCCCAGGGTTGATCTCCTTCAGAATGGACTGGTTGGATCTCCTTGCAGTCCAAGGGACTCTCAAGAGTCTTCTCCAACACCACAGTTCAAAAGCATCAATTCTTTGGCGCTCAGCCTTCTTCACAGTCCAACTCTCACATCCATACATGACCACAGGAAAAACCATAGCCTTGACTAGACGGGCCTTAGTCAGCAAAGTAATGTCTCTGCTTTTGAATATGCTATCTAGGTTGATCATAACTTTTCTTCCAAAGAGTAAGCGTCTTCTAATTTCATGGCTGCAGTCACCATCTGCAGTAATTTTGGAGCCCCCAAAAATAAAGTCTGGCACTGTCTCCACTGTTTCCCCATCTATTTCCCACGAAGTGATGGGACCGGATGCCATGATCTTCGTCTTCTGAATGTTGAGCTTCAAGCCAACCTTTTCACTCTCCTCTTTCACTTTCGGGTTCAAGAAATATAAAAAAAAAATTATGCCATAACTTTAGTGGAGGAGAAAACCAGTGCTAGGACGAAAAGCCTCCCTAGATAATTAATAGTTGCCTTCAAGTGAGAAAAGAAATTCCTCAGGTTCGAGGCAAACAACAGAAGTGCCTGGGGAAAATACTACTCCAGCCCATCATATTCTCACATTCCTTGAATGAGGTTTACTCAATCTTATAAAATGGGGTTTTTAATAGATGACTGGCTCTTATCTTTTCATGTAAGTAATAGTTATTTTTATAGAAGTAAGGCAAAGATTTATTAGTTGGAGAAAAGTGATTGAGTGGAAAGCATTTTTTGAAATATCATCTGATGTTATTTGGTTCTTCCGTTTTCTTCTATTTGCTAACCTTTTTTTTTTTTTTTTTTTTTACTGTTTACTAAGTATATTTGCTGCCTTGAGAAGTTGTATAATGAAGATAGAGCTTCCATATTAGAATCATTGAGAGATCTGTTATTCAAGTCTAAGCATCATGATGACAGTCTATGATATTAAACTTCACTAAGTACTGTTTCCTACCAAATGTGTAAGGCAATGAAATGCTGTGTACTAAAGCTAACTTTACTAAAAAAAAATTATACTAATTGTCACTAATCTGTATATGAATGACAAAGGATTATTTACTGTGGTTCAGTGGAAATATGGAAGTGATTAGGAAAGACAGCATGAAATCAAGAAATTTTAGTTGGCCATCAAGATCATCATAGATGGCCTATGGTTTAGGAATGAAGGTTTACATAAGTGTAGGAATGAAGATGTGTATTAAAGAAGGTTTAAAATTTAGATTGTGTTCAAACTATAGAAGTTTTTTATTCCTGTATAAGCTTTTTGCCTTGGTCATTAAAAGACTTTGAAAAGTAGGTCATCAAGTTGAATATAATGTCATTACAGATAAGATGAACATGCACCTTCTCACCCAGCCTTGTTTTTAGACTGCAAGGATTAATTCTCAGTATTGTAATTACTGAAAAAAATTGGAAGTATGCTAGGGAAATTAGAACGTGTGGTCACTCAAATTATAAGCCGTGGGATGCATCAGGGCTGCACTTGCAAGCATGTTCAGTTCAGTTCAGTCACTCATTTGTGTCTGACTCTTTGCGACCCCATGAACTGCAGCACACCAGGCCTCCCTGTCCGTCACCAACTCCTGGAGTCCACCCAAACCCATGTCCATTGAGTCGGTGATGCCATCCAGTTATCTCATCCTCTGTTGTCCCCTTCTCCTCCTGCCCTCAATCTTTCTCAGCATCAGGGTCTTTTCAGATGAGTCAGCTCTTCGCATCAGGTGGCCAAAGTACTGGAGTTTCAGCTTCAACATCAGTCCTTCCAATGAACACCCAGGAGTGATCTCCTTTAGGATGGACTGGTTGGATCTCCTTGCAGTCCAAGGGACTCTCAAGAGTCTTCTCCAACACCACAGTTCAAAAGCATCAATTCTTCGGCACTCAGCTTTCTTTATAGTCCAACTCTCACATCCATACATGACTACTGGTAAAACCACAGCCTTGACTAGATGGACCTTTGTTGACAAAGTAATGTCTCTGCTTTTTAATATGCTGTTTAGGTACAGGAAAAATGGACATTGTCATTGTCTAGATGTGGAATATGAGGGTATAGGCTATAATGATCATCAGGAGGATGAAATATAAGCAAACAATTCAAAGGCACACACAGAGACCGATAGAGGTTAGTGTTTGCTTGGATGCGACTGTAAGAATGAGTAAAAAATAAAACCTGTTATGACTGAATGTGTCTAAAAGAATTTATCATTCTTAAAAATTACTAAATCTATCCTACAAGCCTCAGTTTCAACTTGTGACAGAGAAAATGAAAGAAAATGGTATGTACATAATGTTGCTGCTGCTAAGTCACTTCAGTCGTGTCCAACTCTGTGCGACCCCATAGATGGTAGCCCAACAGGCTCCCCCGTCCCTGGGATTCTCCAGGCAAGAACACTGGAGTGGGTTGCCATTTCCTTCTCCAATGCATGAAAGTGAAAAGTGAAAGTGAAGTCGCTCAGTCGTGTCCGACTCCAATGCAAACATACCACTGACTTTTACAAACCAAACTGAAATTTCTTACTAGACATTTAGGGCAGAAGAGTAAGTTGTGTTTATTGCTTTTTCCACCAAAATGTAGTTCAGTCCATGGCACATAGTATTTTATTGATACTGTTTTAATTATCCTTAAATGGAAGTTTCTATTTAAAACTCTGTTTTTAATATTATATAGCTTAGGGAATAAATTATAACACTCCTAATAAGGTACACTAGAGAACAATTTTATTGTGTTAATAATTCAGTTCACAAACCTCAAACCAAAGCTCAATGCCCCAGGTACATCTTGGAAGAGTGAATAACATCCATTTCTAATAAATGAAATAAAGCCACCTGGTGTCTTTACTAAATCAGGATAAATCACAAGGCTATGGGATAGCAAAAATCAATTAAGTCATTTGATATTATTTTAACTCACCCAATAATTATGATAAAAGTACCATGAAATCAAAAACGTATGATCATTAATGCCTTTAATTCATCTAATTTTATTCCAAAAGGAAAGTGAGAATAAAAAAACTGCTTCATAAAACCACTGATGGAAAAGCATTGAGAAACATGAATTCCCCTTAGATGAATTGTCAAACCTCTATTCTTTGCTTTGAGACTTTCCCTAAAATATTTATGTGGGAGAATAAACCAATTTTCATGGCTTGGTTAATATTATTTTTAGAGGAAGGAAGTTCATCTACTAATTTAGTGAAAAATAACCCCTCCTACTGGCAAAGAAAATAATTCAAAATTCAAAATTACTGTATATTATAGACATCTCTTATAATTGTCATTTATTATTATTAATTTATTATTGATTATTGTTAATCTATTAATGCCTTATATTATAATTATACAGATACAGTTCTGGACATATATATGATATATTGAAAGTTTGACTTGATCTACTTTGGAAAAAGAAAAATAAATGTTGATAAACTATATTGTGAGAATTTACTTTCACTACATTCATCTTAACCAGTGGACAATACTGAGCCTATGAAGAGCTTTTGTGCCCACTTTGTGGCTTCTTGCCTTCACTTTTATTTCAGCCATGCAGCATTGGTTCTGTCCATCTTCAACAAGTTTTATTTGCATTCCCTGAACCTTTCCGTCCCTGCCCTAGAGCTTCCCTGAATATATGGTATGGGGAGGCAGCTGGGAATCCTGCAGAAATTGCTTAATCCTCATACATTCAGTCTTGAAAAAGTGTGAGAGTTAACACTTCATAGGCAACACTTTGTAAGTCGAGGGCAGGAGCCACCAGATAGCTAAGTGCTTCCTTCGTCTCCTGCTTGGATAGTTTTGAGATATATTTTATAAGGAGCCTCACAAACTTTTGGTGGCATCCATTACTGAGTCACCCTTAGTTGCAGTCATTGTCATAACTATCCTCCTATTGGTTTCTACTCCTTTCCTCACTTCAGCTCGCTAGCATTCCAAAATAAACCGCCTGACTCTAGGTAGCTAACTGGTGGTGAACATTTTCTACTATTTGCTTCATTTTTATCATTACTTGTGGCCAAACAGTTGTACTTTAAGTTGTATATGCAGGACACAACTTGAGTAAGTTCCAAAAATGGCTGCCTCTAAACAGGTAGAGGTGACATCAAGGAAGAAGCTTGTAGTAGAAAAGTGAATACCTTTCATAAAACATAAATAAAGAAGCATAAAGAAGAAGAAGTGTAATTGGTTAATACTTGAGGCCTTCCCAGCTGGTTCAGTGGTAAAGAATCCGCCTGCCAATGCAGGAGACATGGGTTCAATCTCCAAGCTGGAAAGATCCGCTGGAGAAGGAAATGGCAACCCAGCATTCTTGCCTGGAAAATCCAGGCTACAGTCTATGAGGTTGCAAAGAGTTGGACATGACTGAGCATGCATGGTTAATACTTGAGGCTATGGGATGTACCACCTATCTTTATCACTGATCTAAATCTCCTTATGTTTGCTGGGTCTCTCTTTTATTTTTGTCTTTCAATTGCAGTATAGCTGATTTACAAAATTAATTTCACACATTCAACATAGTGATTCAGTATTTTTTATAGATTATACTTCATTAAAAGTCATTACAAGATAATGGCTTATACTTCCCTGTACTGTACAATGCATCCTTCTTGCTTATCTATTTTATGCATTGTAGTTTGTATCACTTAATCTCATACCCCTAATCTTTCCATCCCCACTTCCTTCTCCCCTTTGGTAATCACTAGTTTTTTTCTGTATCAGTGAGTCTGTTTGTTTTGCATATACATTTATTTATAATTTTAGGCTCCACATGTAAGTGATATCATACAGCATTTGTCTTTATCTCACTTATTTCACTAAGGAAAATACTCTCTAGGTCCATCCACCTTGATCCAGTTGGCAGAATTTCTTTCTTTTTATGGCTGAGTAACAGTCCATTGTGTGTCTGTGTGTTATCACTTTTTCTTTATCCATTTGTCTGATGATGGACACTTGGGTTGCTTCCTTATCTTGGTTACTATAAACAGTGCCACAATGCACATTGGGATACATGTGTCTTTTCAAATTAGAGTGTTTCATCTTTTCTGAATGTATGCTCAGGAGTGGGATTGCTGTGTATCCCAGAGATTTCTCAAACAGCTTTCATTTATTTTTTTTTTCCCTTTGCTATTCTGATTGGGTGATTTTTATTGTTCTATATTCCAGATCATTTATCCATTCTTCTGTATCACTTAGTTTTCTATTCATGTCTTCTATTAATAGTGTGTTTTTATTTCCACTATCAAAGTCTTCATTTCTGACTGGGTCTTTTTTATACTTTCTAGTTTCTTGTTAAAATGTCACTGTGTAGACCAATTACTTTCCTTAATTCAGTTGACATTTGTAGTACCAGTGTTTTTGCATTCTTTTTCTGGTAAAATTTTTACTTGTTTCCTTATTTTTTTTCAGGTGTTGTCTCACTCTTTCAATTGAGATCAGTTTCTCTACCTTTTCATTTTTCTTAACTTTTTCTGCTTCTATGAATTTAAGTGAAGCAGTTACTTATTGGAGTGTTAAAGAACTGTTCTTATATGCAAAAGCATTCTTATATAGACTTTGTGTGCCCAGGGCCTTCTTGGGGAGAACTGGATTTGATGTGGACACAAGTCACTTATTTCTTCAGGGTTTGTAGCATCTGTCAACTTGGTAGAGGGTGGAGTGGAGATGAAGGAGCTAAGGAAGCATTTGGATGTGGGGTGGGACTTCCCCCTGCTCAGTGGCCATTACCACTCTATCAGGGACCAGGTCTGATCCCAATTTGCTAGAACAGAAACCCAGAGGGTCAGGCTTGAGGTGACGCTTCTCCCTTTAAGGTTGATTTTTCCCTCACCCTACACTGGGACCTTTCCTCAAAGGAAGGGAGTACTGAAGTGAGTGTTGCCCTTGAACAGACAGATGTTTGAGGCATTGTCTGTGTAGGCATCCATGGCTCTGTTCAGACATGGCCTTAGGTTCAATCTCCCCTTGTTCCTCACAGCTGATCACTGTTCCCTGCTTCTGCCACCCCATCCTGTTGTGGAACCACTCAGCAGGGCTGGCAGGGGCCCTCATGATTTCTTGGCGTATATTGAGATGTTAGCTGTGGTGGGGAGTCGGCCATCAGAGATCTGGTGGGCTTCTGAGACACAACTTGAGTAAGCTCCAACAATGGCTGACACCACCCCACCTGAGATCTGCCACAGAACCAGATCATCTCTATCATAGGCAAGTCCTTTCCCCAGTCATGGCCATGCCAGATCCAGCGCTGCGCTGTGGCACAGAGTGAGCTGGACTGAAGCCTTCGCTAGGTCCAGCCTGTGGAGCATGGTGAGGTGGTCACGTAACACATCGCCACTGGAGCAGACCTTGCTTCACTCTGCCTCAGAGACTAGCCAGACCCTGGACCCTCCTCACAGGTGTAGTCCAGGGCTTCTCTCACTCTTGTGTTTGGTTCAGCCTTCCTCCCACCAGCAAGGGGGCTTGTCTCCCTTACACAGGACCCAGGACTGGGACATCCAATTTATGGCTCAACCTGCTTGCTTCCCAGGGCAAGTCTCTACCCATGAATGCTTCTTTTCCTCTGGGTCCCTTCCCAGGGGCACAGGTCCTGACTTGATCACTTTTCTTCCCTTTCTACCTGATTTGTCAACCCACTCCAGCACTCTTGCCTGGAAAATTTCATGGACTGAGGAGCCTGGTAGGCTACAGTCCATGGGGTCGCAAAGAGTCGGACATGACTGAGCGTCTTCGCTATTGACAGCCTTGGTTGTACACGAGTCTTTCTGCCAGCTTCCAGTTAGTTTTCAGTGAGAATTGTTCCACATGTAGACTTATTTTTGATGTGTTTGTGGAAGAAGGTAAGTTCCACCTCCTCTTACTTCACCCTCTTGATGTCCTTTTGGGTCTGGTCTCTTGAAACTGTGGGAATTATGGGCTAACATTAGTTTAGCAGTTAATATTTTTAAGGTGTCTTCAGTATTTTGTATATATTATGAATGCAAATAATCATGAAAACTGGGAATCAACTAGGTTATATGATCTACGAAAGGACTCAACCTCTATTCAACTAGTGACTGACTGACTTAGCATCAATGTCTTTGGTCTTTCCTTTATGTCATTTGCCTCCATTTAGTTCATGACCAGAGTCATTTAAAATTTTCTCTTATTTACAGTCATCATTGTTCTTTAATAAATGTAAAAAATAGTTGAATATATTTTTTGCATCTTCTCAAAATTGCTAAATCAGTGGGTAAATTAAAGACAATTACAGTCAAGGGGCTGATTTCCTGGTGAGACTAGAATTATCATAGCCTTTTCACACTGCAGAATCAAACATGAGTTAATAATTATTCACTTATATGATCACACTGAAGACACATGAAAAGAATGGGGATATTTATTATTAATAGATGTAATTCATGAAACGGTTTGATAAAACTTGGAATTAAACCAACGCTAAGAAAAACCAGATGTCAAGACACAAAAAGGAAGGTTATCCTCAAATATTACAATTGGCAAGAAGCAATCAGAGCCTAAATAATAGTTCTTTATCTTTAACCACCTCATTTAATGGTAGCTTCATCTTCCTAATTCTTCAGGCAAAAAAAAATAAATAAAACCTGCATAATTTTTGACCTCTATCTCTCAGAACCTACATGTAATCCCTTAGTCACTCCTAACAGATCAACATGCATATTTTATGCAGAATCCAGCTGTTCTTCATCTCCACTGACACTGCTATAATACAAAAATCTACTGTGACTTGCTTGGATTATGGTAGTAGTTTTTAGCTGTTTCCCTGATTCCATCCTGTTTCCATTCCATCCAGTATTAAAAATATTAATACTGGCAATCCACTCCAGTACTATTACCTCGGAAATCCTATGGACAGAGGAGCCAGCCGGGCTACAGTCCATAGGGTTGTAAAGAGTCAGACAGGACAGTGTGACTGAGCATGCACACACTGATTCCACCCTTGCCCCCTTTAGTCATTTCTAGAAAAAGAAAACCTGCTAAAATATACTGCTGCTGCTAAGTCACTTCAGTCATGTCCGACTCTGTGCAACCACATAGATGGCAGCCTACCAGGCTCCCCCGTCCCTGGGATTCTTCAGGCAAGAACACTGGAGTGGGTTGCCATTTCCTTCTCCAATGCATGAAAGTGAAAAGTGAAAGTGAAGTCGCTCAGTCGTGTCCGACCCTCAGCGACCCCATGGACTGCAGCCCACCAGGCTCCTCCATCCATAGGATTTTCCAGGCAAGAGTACTGGAGTGGGGTGCCATTAAAATATACTAGATAACATTAATTCGACTCAAAAACTTCAGACAACTTTGTTTCTCCTGCACAGTAAAAGCCAAATCTATTAAAATCCATTTTAATGTAATTCCATTTAATTCTAATACAGGCCCTAGATGATCTGGTCGGTTGCCCCTCACACACTGCTCTCTTTCTGATCTCCTATCGCCCTCTTTCCATCTCACTGCATCCCACCATCCTGTCCTCCTCTCTCCAGGGACATAACTAGCACACTGAGTCCTCGCTCTGCCTAGAATCTTCTTGACTTGTGTGGTATGACTCATTATCCCAGCTGCTTTAAGTCTTCCTATAAATGCCACCTTCTCATTAAGGCTTGACTTTATTTAAGATTTCAAAATCCCCCCCCAGCTCTGCATATTGGCCTTCCTTTATTTTACTCCATTGCACTATCACCGGTTTATATATAATATACATTTTACTTATCCATCTTGATGTCTGTATCCTCCCATTGTAAAAATGAATAAGGGAAATTTGTTTTCTTCAGTGTTGCTCTACTGTCTGACAGATGGTAGGTGCTCAATAAGTACTTGTTGAATGGAAGAATGAATAACATAAAAAAAAGGTCTTTTAAGTACTTTGAGGGTAGAATCTTTTCCTCATGACTGAGCACTTAGAAATTATGAAAGCCTGATCTGAATTCTCCAATTAAAGTATATCCACTTTTGGTGGATGAATCATCTAAAAGCTACTCAGCCATGACTCAGCCATGACTTCTTTTTTTTTTACAGTTAAATCTGTTTTCCATTTTCTTAATCTGTATCGTCGACTTTCTCTTATTAGTGTAATGGTGGGCCTTACTGTCACTACCTGTCACTTCATAGGGTTAATGTGGACATAAAAAGAATGAAAAATTGAGTTGGCAAAATAACTGCAAAGAATTATTCAGTTGTTAGCATAGGTACGGTGTTCATTCTTTGTGCTATACTTGAAAGAATGTAACCTGCATTTAATATTGGAACTTTTTGGAAAAATCATTAAAGTCCTCTGACTTTCTGTCTTGTAAGCCATAGAATAGAAGTGTTTCTGGTCCTATTTCATGGACTAAGGAAGAAAGGAGAAATGAAGGGAGAGAGGTAGAAAGGAAGGAAGAAGCTTTTAATGCTGAGACTTTACAGGAACTGAGTTTTGAGCACTATTTTCGGGTTTTGGAAAATATGCCTGTATCATACACTCCTCCACAAGATTAATGTATAGTGTTTTTCTCTCAGACACAAAGCTATAGTAACTTTAGCAACCCAACAATAATTTTTGTTATTAAAAGACTTGATAGACATGAGTTCAGTTCAGTTGCTCAGTCGTGTCCGACTCTTTGTGACCCCATGAATCGCAGCACGCCAGGCCTCCCTGTCCATCACCAACTCCCAGAGTTCACTCAGACTCACGTCCATTGAGTCAGTGATGCCATCCAGCCATCTCATCCTCTGTCGTCCCCTTCTCCTCCTGCCCCCAATCCCTCCCAGCATCAGAGTCTTTTCCAATGAGTCAACTCTTCACATGAGGTGGGCAAAGTACTGGAGTTTCAGCTTTAGCATCATTCCTTCCAAAGAAATCCCAGGGCTGATCTCCTTCAGAATGGACTGGTTGGATCTCCTTACAGTCCAAGGGACTCTCAAGAGTCTTCTCCAACACCACAGTTCAAAAGCATCAATTCTTCGGCACTCAGCCTTCTTCAGAGTCCAACTCTCACATCCATACATGACAAAAAAAATAAAGTCTGGCACTGTTTCCACTGTTTCCCCATCTATTTCCCATGAAGTGATGGGACCAGATGCCATGATCTTCGTTTTCTGAATGTTGAGCTTTAAGCCAACTTTTTCACTCTCCTCTTTCACTTTCATCAAGAGGCCTTTTAGCTCCTCTTCACTTTCTGCCATAAGGGTGGTGTCATCTGCATATCTGAGGTTATTGATATTTCTCCCAGCAATCTTGATTCCAGCTTGTGTTTCTTCCAGTCCAGCGTTTCTCATGATGTACTCTGCATAGAAGTTAAATAAGCAGGGTGACAATATACAGCCTTGACGGACTCCTTTTCCTATTTGGAACCAGTCTGTTGTTCCATGTCCAGTTCTAACTCTTGCTTCCTGACTTGCAAATAGGTTTCTCAAGAGGCAGATCAGGTGGTCTGGTATTCCCATCACTTTCAGAATTTTCTACAGTTTCTTGTGATCCACACAGTCAAAGAATTTGGCATACTCAATAAAGCAGAAATAGATTTCTTTCTGGAATTCTCTTGCTTTTTCCATGATCCAGAGGATGTTGGCAATTTGATCTCTGGTTCCTCTGCCTTTTCTAAAACCAGCTTGAACATCTGGAAGTTCATGGTTCATGTATTGCTGCAGCCTGGCTTGGAGAATTTTGAGCATTACTTTACTAGTGTGTGAGCCAAGTGCAATTGTGTGGTAGTTTGAGCATTCTTTTGCATTGCCTTTCTTTGGGATAGGAATGGAAATTGACCTTTTCCAGTCCTGTGTCCACTGCTGAGTTTTCCAAATTTGCTGGCATATTGAGTGCAGCACTTTCACAGCATCATCTTTCAGGATTTGAAGTGAATACACTCTCTTATATAGTTATAAAATTTACTATGATCCGTTACCACTTTCTTTCCCGGAATACATTCAATCCATTCCTTTAATGCTGATTCTGATCCATGTCTTCATTTTGATTACCATGCCTTGAAATATTCTCAACATTTCAACTGCTTATGGACCCCAAGGACCTTAAAACAAGTTCATTACTAGGGAAACATCTCAGCACTATTATACAGAGCAGCATGGTTGAATGGAGGTTTCATGATCTTTATGTAAGCTTTAAAGAACTTCAATACCTAGAGGAAAAGTGTACTGGAAACTTGGGCACTCTACTGTTTATGACAAAGTTTCTGTCTAAATCTGCTTTGCTTTTTGATCAGGATGAATTGAATTTTATGGTGCTTTCCAAATCTTGGCCTTATTTTAGAGAACATTTTGACTTATGTCCTTTATACAGAAGTTCCCAAACAAGAATGTGAAATGGTGATATTGGTGTTGGTTCATATCAGTGAGCAAGTATTGCCTCAGCTTGTATTCTTCCTATAATCTTTTTCAACACATAAATTTGTCCTTCTATCAAGTGGTAAATATTTCTTCCCTCAAGCAATTCCTACCTCCTTAGTCTCATGTGCACATTCTAAATCATTACCCTTCCTCTTCTGAGGAGATAAACACCACTAATGTTTTCTTAGGAAGTCCTCTTTGTCTGATTTTCTGCTCCTCCTTAATCTGATGATCTGATCAGACATTGAAAACATTGATCTTAAATATTCTTTCTTTATTCCAAATCCTGCCACAATGCTCACTTACTACAAGTCTCATGTGGATGTTTTATTCAAACACCATTTTCTAGATATTTCCTAAGTACCTTGACTCTCTGTGTTACTCACACCCATGGTGATAGCCAAAAACTAGTCACCTCTTAGTTCAATTCAGATCAGAAATCTTAACTTTCAGCTTCTCTCTCGCTGAAAACGAACTATTTTCCCACCCAGACTTCTCATACTATGACACACAATACTCTCATTCTATGAAATGCTATAACTTTCCACCGTATTGATCTTCCTATCTTCTCAGGGTCTAAAAGGTGTTTTCTTATTTCACTTTTCTAGACAGTCTAAAACCCTGGATTCATCCCCTGAAGCACGTTTTTTACTGTCGTTCTCAAATCTCTCCCATCACCAGGCCTTCTACTATACCCATCTCACCAAATACACAAATAAAAGCTGCTCGAATGTGAATCAATCTTAGTATTTACTTTTATTGCTTCTAAGTTTCCTAAGCTCTGACTAGGTATAGTGCCTCAGCCATATACACTTTTACTGGGAGACATTCAGGGAACCCATTGTCTTTTTCCCTAACGTTTTTCCTCTTCTGTTATCTCAATTAGTGGTACACCTAAATAGCCACTCACTTACAGCTAGACTATAAAAATACAGTCTAAATCTTTTCTGCCCCCCCCTCAAATGAATACGTCATTGTACTCATGAAATTCTAATGATCTTTGTCTCCAGGTTTTCTTAAGTTTGCCTTTTTTCTCTCAGCTTATCACTGGCCTGTTTCATCCTTTAACATATCTTGTCTAGATTATTGTAAAAAGCTTTGAAGTAGTTTTCTTGCCTCCAGTCCTAAAGTTTTATCTACAACAAAGTCATAACTATATTATCCCTCTGCTTAAAAACCATCAGGTGCCTCCTGCACTGCGTTTATGACTGAGCTAAAATTATCTTTTCTATGTCTCTGCAGTATTTTCATCTGTATCATAAATCTAAGTATATTATATTGCTCTTAATATTGTATTCTGTAGGATTGCTTACTGCCACTAAATGTAAGTTTTTGAGAGCTATGATTCTATCTATTCAGTTAGAAGCTGTTAGCAGAACTTCTAAAAATGTTTTTGGTGTTTATTAAGTATTTGATGAAATGGTTAGACAGTATCAGCGACTAAATGGACATGAATCTGAGCAAACTCCAAGAGATAGTGAAGGACAGGGAAGCCTGGCATGCTGCAGTCCATGGAGACAGAGTTGGGCATGACTTAGTGAGAGCACACCAACAGCAAAGTATTTGACAAATAGAATAAATCACCCAGATTATGAAGAGTAGAAGCCAGCCAATTCACACTGGAAGGTATGAAACAAAATGCTAACTCAAAATTCTGTTAATAGTTATAGATGTGTGAAAACACGATGCATATTCTGCTTAAGCTTTGATACTACCATTTCAGTTGGTGAGTTGTGTAGGTCAGGGGTAGATTTTACTTTCTGTAACATATTAATAACAATCACAAAGATATTCGTTTGACACTGAAAATGTGTCAGTTTATAGCATTATCAAAAATGTTTACTGTGCAAACAGTGCAGTGACAGTGTTTACAAACTCTGAGCTTCTGGCTCTTTTACATTTTTTCATCTTCCATGTAAACATGCATTGGCACTTCCATAGATCCCCACGTTATTAACATGTCACCTGCGTGATACAAGCGTCAATGATGGATTATTGGCTATTTAAGTTAAAAATCATCATACGGTTGGACCTTCTTTTAAATTTTTTTTAAATTTTTAATTAGAGGATGATTGTTTTACAATGTTGTGTTGGCTTCTCTCATACTTCAGCATGAATCAGCCAGAGGTATGCGTACATTCCCTCCCTCTTGAACACCAACCCCCCTCCCCTCCCCACTCCTTAGGCTGTCACAGAGCACCAGGTTGAGCTCTCTGTGTTATATAGTAACTTCCCATTAGCTATCCATTTTACAAATGGTAATATATATGCTTCAGGGCTACCCTCTTAATTTCAATTAAGCTAATTCCTTGGGTATTGTCATTTAATCATATAAATAGTACAAAAACCTGTAATGAAATGTAGTATATTGACATAGAAGAAAAATAATGAAGAAAAGGAGAAGATGATAACACAGTTTTTATCACATTGAAATTTCTTACCCCTGACTGAGCATGTCTACATCCTGCTTTCTTTAAGATGAAATGAGTTTTAGCTACCCTCTCAATGCTACCATCTCACTTTCTCCTGTCCCCACTGTGTCTGTAAGTTGTAGTTTCATGATTTTAATCAGTGGTTCTCAACAGTTATGTCTCCTCCCCACCCTGGAGGCCAATGTCAGTGACAGGAGACATTTATTGCTGTCACAGCTGTGTAAAGGGAGTTGGGAGCTACTGGCATCTAGTAGATAGAGCCCAGAGAGGCTGATAAACATCCTAGAGTGGACAGGACAGCCTACAACAATGTCTGAGTGTTCAGTGAGATCTTTGCTGCTGCTGCTGCTGCTAAGTCGCTTCAGTCGTGTCCGACTCTGTGCGACCCCACAGATGGCAGCCCACTGGGCTCCGCCATCCCTGGGATTCTCCAGGCAAGAACACTGGAGTGGGTTGTCATTTCCTTCTCCAATGCATGAAAGTGAAGAATGAAAGTGAAATCGCTCACTCGTGTCTGACTCAGCGACCCCATGGACTGCAGCCTACCAGGCTCCTCCGTCCATGGGATTTTCCAGGCAAGAGTACTGGAGTGGGGTGCCGTTGCCTTCTCCGCAGTGAGATCTTTAGGAAAGACCAAAACGTCAACGGTGCTGGGGTTGAAAAATCTTGGTCTGTTTATGTATTTACCATTTAATACTGATTTATATCATAGAACATCATACTTAAGTGCTGTTGAGAGCCAAAGAAAGAATTCTATAAGAAACTGCTTTCAAGGAGCTTATAATCTTCTGTAATAAGAGAGACTATTATTAGTTATCCATAGTTACTTATACATAGTTACATATGTAAAATGGAGATAAAGATAGTTACTACTATTGAGGAAAATTTGAAATTATATGAAAGTTGAAAGAGTTATTTCAAACTGAGAAGGAATATAAAAAACATTGGGTTTAAATCCCTGGGTTGGGAAGATCCCCTGGAGAAGGGCATGGCAACCCACTCCAGTATTCTTGCCTGGGAAATCCCATGGACAGAGCAGCCTGGAAGGCTATAGTCCATGGGGTCAAAAGAGTTGGATATGACTTAGTGAGTAAACAACAATAACATAGACATGTACCTATATGTATATATGTAAATGTTCCAGAAGAGAGAGATGAGTGAGCAATTAATTCATTTTGTAGGAAAACATGAGCGAAGCATCCAGAAAAGAACTTTGGATTGAACTCTGTTAAATGAGTGAGAATTTGAGGTCAGAGGAAAGATAAGATGCCACAGAGCAAGAGTCAGGTCAGGGGTGTGAATGTGCTTGTTTTTCAGAGAATGAGGCTGGATATATTGGGTTTAGCAAGTATATGGCCTTAGGTGTAGATTTAATTCACCTGTGTACTCTATAAAGGCTTTATTACATATTTCATTTAAATAACAGCATTACCCAATAGTAATTATTGGCATTTTATTTTGCTTTCAAATTTAGTGTCAGTGAATATCACATTTAGCACTCCATTTAATGTATGTATGTGTGTGTGGTGGGGTTGTGTTCGTTTGTTTTGGTATTTTTAATAGTTTACTCTGCTTTTACTTTCTCTGCCCACATTAGACTTCATTTTGAGACTGAGATCCTGGGACACCTCCCATGCTCAAATCATGTTTAATAGATATTTCTTTGTTTGACACTTGGCACCAGTCTGAGACACAACACTGTGTAAACACAGCAAGAAATGGATTATCGGGAGATGATCAAGGATCTGGCTGTGATAATTGGACAACTTTACATTTTCCAAAGTAGAAGTTTGCAATGAACCTCATTTTATTATTTCTTCTAAAGTTTATCCAGAACATATCGAAATTTTGTATGTCATAGGAAATCAGCTGTCCCAGACTCCTTGCTCTTCCTTACTCCCCAAGTCTAATCAGTCATCACAATCTGAGGTGCCTGCCTTCTCCAGTGTCTCTAATTTATCTCTGCTCCCCATTCCTGTGTGAAACTGGATGTCAAACTCTCTGTTCATGCTTTCACTGGGCCTTCTCCAACAGCTTCTTAACAATAGTGCTGAATTCAGGCTTCAATCAGTGCTGCAGAAAAGATTCAGAATGCAAATTTGCTCCCCATGCTTCCTTACTTAAAACTTTTCTATTGCTTCTGCTGCCTACTGGATGAGATCCAAACTCCCCAGAGAGACTGAGGAGACCGTTCAAGTCCCAGCTTGATAGTATTTCTGGCCTCATGCCTTGCTCTGTCTTAACAAGCACACCCTAGCTGTGTATGGAATAGACAGTTGCTGTGTTCACCATTCATGCTGGTGGCAGATGAAATTTTCTCAAGGGAGGACACTGCCCAGCTAGGGGGAGTGTGACCAGCTCTGCCTCCTTCGTGTCTGTCTCTGCCTTTGAGCTGAGTCATGCTCCTTTCAGGGCGGCCACAGCCAACTGCTGAGTAAGACTGCTGAGTAAGACTACCACCTTACCACCTCTGCCCCTGTAGGAGCCTCTAACTAGGAAGCATTGCTCCAGAGTCCCACATGGGGCTGTCAGAGGTGTGTCAGGCTTATATTATAATTTCAATCCTCTCTGCCTGATCTTGCAGGGGGATCCCTCTTTTCTTTGGAAAGGTCTAACTCTCCAATAAACTCCTTACTCTGTTTGAGTAGACATTTCTGAGGCTCAGTGTGCCCGGTCCTAGGCAAGCTGGCCCTCAGCAAAGGATAGCTACTCTGTCTTTTACATGGAGTTCCATCTTGTCCACTCACACGTCATGAAGTGAAACAGTTTCCTTCTTTATCATCATGTCTTCTCTCGTTGAACTGTAATTGTTCATTTACTTTTCTCTCTCTCCCAACACCCAGTCTTCCCCGGGTGATAGACTCCCCATGCCTTACTTGATTCTGTAACTTCAGTGCTTAAAATTATATCTGACAGATTTATTCACTTTCTGATTTAACAGTTTTAATTTAGTGTTTATTCAGTGGAAGGCCCCATGCTGGAGATATAGATGTAAAAAAGGAAAACAGGTTTTATCCTTATTCAGTATACATATACATGGAAAAACTAGTTATACATTTATCTTTTACTATTGAGTAAGTGCAAGGAAAGAAAAAATACAAGGGTATAAAAAGCAGGATGGATCTGGCATAGGCTGAAAGGTTTGGAAAAATTGCTTTGAGGAAATGTAAATATAAGCTGAATTCTGAAGGCTCAATAGGAGCTAATTAGCTGAAGTAGGAGGGAACATAATAAGTGTTTATGGAATGAATAAAATGATGTATTTTATGTTTATAAAACTATACTCCAGAGACGAATGCAACAATTTTTATTGACCACATCAAATCTTTCTTTACTTGACCAATTACAATTAATATACTTTTTCTTCCAGGAAATACTTTATTCACATCTTAACTATTATTTCCAAAAAGCTATTTAAATGTACTTTTCTAGTTTTAAATATGTCTAGTTTCAAAGTTCAAGATATTATTTGTTGATGGTTTAAGCACCTACATAAACACCACAGAGTATTAGAGCTACCATTTTCCATGATTTTCCAAATATTTTTTTCTCAAATATCATTTATTTTTAATTTTTGCAATAAATTCTCTAAATAAGTATTTACCAACAGAATTGGTTCTTACAAAGGTTATTCATAGCAGACAGCCAAGAGTATACTTATACATTCTGGCAACAAAATCTTCAATTTTAAAGGCATTTCTTTAAAATTTATTTAAAAATTATTCCTTCTAAACATCTCTGATATTTCTAGGTTTGTAGAAGATACTCAGTTGCAACATGTCTAATCAAAGAGAATTGAACTGCTGAAATGTAAACAAAAAAATAATTTGGGGGAAAAATAAGTTACTGGAAATTTGAGAGTATAGCTGTTGATATCAAATAGCTGGTTGGATTAATTTTGTATTTCATCACCATGTTGTTGGCTCCATGCAGACAGAAATCTATTTCTATTGTTTCCACTTTCACTTCACTCCTTATGCCTCATTAGGCTTACAATAGAGAAAAGGCCAGCACAAAATAAAGCTTAGATCAATCATTCCCCTATAGGCCAGAGCAAGCAAAATCAATCACTGTCCATTCAAGGGGTTCTTGGCTATTGACTTTAAACTTTCCTGGTCTTGAGGTTACTGTACTGTTAATTGCACTGCAGCTGAATGTTTGCACTTCAGCATATTCCTTAACTATCTTTAGAGAATATACGCTACTATATTAACTTCTTATGTGAATAGATGAAGTTTGGGATCTTTAACTGGTGATTAGCAGTCTGATAGTAATACCCTAAAGCATTTATGAAAAGCTCTTGCATAGAAACTGCTACTTGTTTGTTGAAGAATTTAGAGCTTTTAGTTTCAATTTGCATAGTATATTGTTTTATTTAAAGCTCTATATATTTATTATTAATATATCTACACAAGAAGAAATTTTTCTTAAAGTTAAATGAATGTAAACTTTAAAAAATCATGTGGAAATATATGATTTGTGCTGTCTGACATTTTTAAAATTTCAATTTCCCTACAATCACAATTATTGCATATACTGTGTGCATGTGCGCTCAGTCGTGTCCAACTCTTTGTGACCCCATAGATTATAGCCCAGCAGGCTCCTCTGTCCATGGGATTTCCCAGGCAAGAATACTGGAGTGGGTTGCCATTTCCTTCTCCAGGGGATCTTCCAGACCCAGGGGTTGAACCGGCATCTCTTGTGTCTCCTGCATTAGCAGGTGGATATTAAATATACTAGTTGAGTATTATAAAATATTTTCATATTAATAATCATGCATAATTTTTGCTTTTGCATACAATAGAGAGTAGGTGTTATAAGTTTAGATAAGTTGCTTTTGAGCATGAAAATTTGTTTTTCAACCATGACTTTTGTTGAGAAACAAAGGCAATTGATATATGTCCAAAATATGGTCATGTGTATCTTTATATAGTCTTCTTGGTGCTGTTGTTGTTTAGTTGCTAGTTATGTCCAACTCTTTCCAACCCCATGGGGTGTAGTCCACCAGGCTTCTCTGTCAATGAGATTTCCCCAGCAAGAATACTGGAGTGGGTTACCATTTCCTTCTCCAGGGTGTCTTCCTCACCCAGGGATCAAACCTACATCTCCTGCATTGCATGTGGATTCTTTACTGCTGTACGAGATGGCCAATACCCTGACTTTCCACTAAAATCCCACAGATTTGAAATAGGTTAAATCTAGCAATGACTGTATATCTGCATAAGAAAGAGTTTCTAGAAGAAAACAAATAGAAATTATGTGAATGCTTATAAAATACCAACCTTTGAAGAAAAGCAGAAAAGTGAAAAGTATAGCTATAAAATGGGGTTGTTAAGGATTTCTAAAAATGTTTAATCAGTAAAAATCAGAAACAAAAATGGTGAATTGCATTAAATATATATTCATATTTATGTATTTAGCCAAATTTTCCACTTAGCAAGTTATCATTTTTTTCATTGATTCATGCTGATGCTTTATTTTTTCAATATTTTTCAATATTTATTGATTAAATATTTTTTAATATTTATTGATTAAAAACTGATTTTTTTATCTTTTATATTATTCCTGGCAGCCAGGGATTTATATGTTTTAAACAAACAAAATTCAACTTTAAAATTTTATCAGATTACTACGTTTCCTTAAATACAAGCAGCTGTTGTTCAGTCACTAGGTTGTGTCTGACTCTTTGTGACTCCATGAACTGCAGACTCCAGGCTTCCCTGTCCTTCACTATCTCCCAGAATTTGTTCAGACTCATGTCCACTGAATTGATGATGCCATCCAACCATCTCATCTTCCGTTGCCCCCTTCTCCTCCTGCCTTCAATCTTTCCCAGCATCAGGGTCTTTTCCAATGAGTAGTCTTCTCATCAGGTTTGGATGAGAAGAATTGAAACCTCATCAAAAGATTGGAACTTCAGCATCAGTCCTTCCAATGAATATTCAGGGTTGATTTCCTTTAGGATTGACTGGTTTGATCTCCTTACTGTCGAAGGGACTCTCAAGAGTTTGAAAGCATCAATTCTTTAGCTCTCAGCCTTCTTTATGGTCAAAATCTCACATCTGTTCATGACTACTAGAAAAATTATAGCTTTGATTGTACGGGCCTTGGTTGGCAAAGTGATGTCTCTGCTTTTTAATACACTGTCTAGGTTTGTCATAGTTTTTCTTCCAAGAAGCATCTTTTAATTTTGTGGCTACAGTCACTATCTGCAGTGATTTTGGAGCCCAAGAAAGAAAATCTGTCATTGTTTCCACTTTTTCTCCATCTATTTGCAAAGAAGTGATAGACTGGATGCCCATGTTTTGGATGTTGAGTTGTAAGCCAGCTTTTCCACTCTCCTTTTCATCTTCATCCAGAGGCTTTGAAATTCCTCTCTGCTTTCTGCCATTAGGGCGGTGTCATCTGCATATCTAAGGTTGTTGATATTTCTCCCAGAAACCTTGATTCCAACTTGTGCTTCATCCAGCCTGGCATTTCGCATGACATACTCTGCATAGAAGTTAAATAAGCAGGGTGACAATATACAGCCCGATGGTACTCCTTTCCCTTTTTGAACCCATCTGCTGTTCCACATCCAGTTCTAACTGTTGCTTCTTGGCCTGCATACAGGTTTCTCTGGAGACAGGTAGGGTGGTCTGGTATTCCCATCTCTTTAAGAGTTTTCCATATTTGTGATCCACACAGTCAAAAGCTTTAGCATAGTCAATGAAGCAGAAGTAGATGTTTTTCTGGAATTCCCTTGCTTCTTCTGTGATCCAATGGATGTTGGCAATTTGCTCTCTGGTGTCTCTGTCTTTTTTATGTCCAGCTTGTAAATCTGAAAGTTTTTGGTTCATGTACTTTTGAAGCTTAGCTTGAAGGCTTCTGAGCATTATCTTGCTAGCATGTGAAATGAGTGCAAACTATATGGTAACTTGAACATTCTCTGGGATTGCATTTCTTTGGGATTTGAATGAAGACTGATTTTTTTCCAAAGAAGAAATATCACCTGTACACCTTTCACCCTGTTACAAACACTACTAGTAATTTTATAATCTTCACTCTACTATTTGCATTTGAAGTCATGAATTACATTAAGCTTTTGTAAGTTTTCACATAGTTTGTTGATCCATTACTATTTTTGTTCACACCAATAAATTAGGGTCTCCTACTTGAAAACCATTCCTTTTTCATTGCTTTTTCTTTTACAATATGTATATAAATTAGATTTCCATTGGCTAAATTAGATTTAGAGCTGTAGATTATCATTTATACAGCTAGAAACACAAATGACAGAAAAATATGAAACCCAGAATGACCTATATTTTAGTGTTTCTTCAAAACAAATGTACCTCATGTATTCTTTTATATGTATGTGTAAATACATAATAATGTACATAAATAATGAATGTAAATACATAATGAATGCATACATATATGTATTCATTTATATTCAATGTAAAATGATACATTTTACATTACACTGGTTAGCAAATGTTTTCCTAAAACACATTCTGATATTCTAAATACATATTCACTATAATTCTCTCTTCCTGACTCCTCTTCAAAAATAGATAGCTCTTTGATATCACCAACATATAATCCTTTGGTTTCAGTTCAGTTCAGTCGCTCAGTTGTGTCCAACTCTTTGAGACCCCATGAATCGCAGCACGCCAGGCCTCCCTATCCATCACCAACTCCTGGAGTTCACTCAGACTCACGTCCATCGAGTCAGTGATGCCATCCAGCCATCTCATCCTTGGTCGTCCCCTTCTCCTCTTGCCCCCAATCCCTCCCAGCATCAGACTCTTTTCCAATGAGTCAACTCTTTGCATGAGGTGGCCAAAGTACTGGAGTTTCAACTTTAGCATCATTCCTTCCAAGGAAATCCCAGGGCTGATCTCCTTCAGAATGGACTGGTTGGATCTCCTTGCAGTCCAAGGGACTCTCAAGAGTCTTCTCCAACACCAAAACTCCCGGAGTTCACTCAAATTCACGTCCATCGAGTCTGTGATGCCATCCATCCATCTCATCCTCGGTCATCCCCTTCTCCTCCTGCCCCCAATCCCTCCCAGCATCAGAGTCTTTTCCAATGAGTGTTCTTTGCATGAGGTGGCCAAAGTACTGGAGTTTCACCTTTAGCATCATTCCTTCCAAAGAACACCCAGGGCTGATCTCCTTCAGAATGGACTGGTTGGATCTCCTTGCAGTCCAAGGGACTCTCAAGAGTCTTCTCCAACACCACAGTTCAAAAGCATCAATTCTTCGGTGCTCAGCCTTCTTCACAGTCCAACTCTCACATCCATACATGACCACAGGAAAAACCACAGCCTTGACTAGACGGACCTTAGTCGGCAAAGTAATGTCTCTGCTTTTGAAAATACTATCTAGGTTGGTCATAACTTTTCTTCCAAGGAGGAAGCATCTTCTAATTTCATGGCTGCACTCACCATCTGCAGTGATTTTGGAGCCCCCAAAAATAAAGTCTGACACTGTTTCCACTGTTTCCCCATCTATTTCCCATGAAGGAATGGGACCGGATGCCATGATCTTCGTCTTCTGAATGTTGAGCTTCAAGCCAACTTTTTCACTTTCCTCTTTCACTTTCATCAAGAGGCTTTTTAGCTCCTCTTCACTTTCTGCCATAAGGGTGGTATCATCTGCATATCTGAGGTGATTGATATTTCTCCCGGCAATCTTGATTCCAGCTTGTGTTCCTTCCAGTCCAGCATTTCTCTTAATGTACTCCGCATATAAATTAAATAAGCAGGGTGACAATATACAGCCTTGACGTACTCCTTTTCCTATTTGGAACCAGTCTGTTGTTCCATATCCAGTTCTAACTGTTGCTTCCTGACCTGCATATAGGTTTCTCAAGAGGCAGGTCAGGTGGTCTGGTATTCCCATCTCTCTCAGAATTTTCCACAGTTTATTGTGATCCACACAGTCAAAGGCTTTGGCATAGTCAATAAAGCAGAAATAGATGTTTTTCTGGAACTCTCTTGCTTTTTCCATGATCCAGCCCGGCTTCTATTTCCAGATTTGCCTGACTCACTGTGACTGTAAGTGCCTCTGTACTCTGGCTACCTTCTCTGTGAAATGGGCATAATTCTGGCTACCCCAACATACCTGAAAGACACAGGAGGAAGTGCTGGAGAGAGAGGGTATGCTTCAAGTGGGCAGAAAACAGTCAACAGAGCATTTCCTCCAGAGTCATAAGGAAGATGGTTTTAATCTTTTGAGTGAAAGTGAAGTCGCTCCGACGTGTCCGACTCTTTGCGACCACATGGACTGTAGCCTACCAGGCTCCTCCATCCATGAGATTTTTGCAGGCAAGGATACTGAAGTGGATTGCAATTTCCTTCTCCAGGGGATCGTCCCAACCCAGGGATCAAACCTGGGTCTCCTGCATTGCAGGCAGACACTTTACCATCTGAGCCACCAGGGAAGCCAATCTTTTGATAGTAACCCTTTTTAAAATCATAGAACTATTCTAACATGTATTAAGAAAAAAATGGCTTAGCACATCAAACATCCACAGGCATAGTGTTGCTTAGGATGAGGGTGAATTTTTTCAAGGAAAAAAGGTGAATTCAGATGATGTTATATATTAAGTGACTAATGATACAAGTGCTATAGGGATTTAGTGAAAACCGTTCGGGTGGTATGCAAATGATTGACATTTGGGAAACATTGAATTAGCAGGTATTTGGGGGGCAAATAATGAAATCAAACTTACAAACACTTATATGAAAACACAGTTTAAGGATTTCTTCTTATTTAATGCAAACATATAGGACACAGTAAATCAGATTTTGACAAATTTTTTTCTGTAAAGGGCCAGATATAGTTAATAGTTAAGGCTTTGTGGGCCACAGACACTGCACTTTCTTTTTTTTTTTTTTTTAACTCTTTGAAAACATCAGAGAAGGAAATGGCAACCCACTCCAGTATTCTTGCCTAGAGAATCCTGTGGACAGAGGAGCCTGGTGGGTTGCTGTCTATGGGGTCACACAGAGTTGGACACAACTGAAGCGACTTAGCATGCGTGCATGCGTTGAAAACATAAATAGTATTCTGAGCCTGAGGACCATACAGAAACAGCCCAGGTTTTCAACTTTACAGATCCTTGCAGAAAATTAAGGAATTTATTGAACATATAATATCTGCTAGTGCCCCTAATGTAGGTGCAACAACCTGTAGGGGACCCATTTATTAAAGACATTTAGAAATAACATTAATGTTCTATTTACTCCCTCTTTTTTTCAGTATTATTATGAACTCATGGGTTTTTATGCATTTAATATATTTCAATTAATCCCATACTTTCTTTTTAAAGATGTTCAAATCGTCCCATCTTTGCCAGTAAAAATCCCTTCAAGGAGTCCTTTGACCCACTTGGGTAGTCTTTGATGGGGTTTCCCTGATGGCTCAGTAGTAAAAAGTTCACCTGCCAATTCAGGAGACATGGGTTGGATCTCTGGGTTGGGAAGATCCCCTGGAGAAGGAAATGGGAACCCACACCAGTATTCTTGCCTGGAGAATCCCATAGACAGAGGAGCCTGGTGGGCTACAGTCCACAGGGTCACAAAAGAATGGACACAACTTAGCAACTAAACAACCTCAACAAGTAGTCTTTGATAGCTTCCTTTGTTTTCTGGTATGGCAAGAGATCTCAGGCTCATCTTGTACATTTCCTGCACCAAAACTCGTATCAGCAGTTTTTCTAAGAAGCCCTGGTTTATTTTAGTCGAGAATGGTATTTAGAGGCCAAAATCTAGGTGTCTGGAATGGGCATATTTGCATTTATGAACAAAAATGACATCCAGGGAATGTCCTGGTCCTTGGAGCAATTCCAGCTGCCCCTCTAAAGCTCTCCTTCACCCTCTCCAGCCTGGTACAGTGAGCCCCGTCAATCGCTCTGACCTGGCTAAGTTCTCAAGAACAAAGAGTCAGTCATGCCCTAGGGCTAAAGAGGCAGAAACATGAAAGATTTTTTCAATATCCAGAGTCCAGTCCATTTTCAGGTTAACCTTCAATTAACTATAAAAATCCAGTTACCCAGAACTCTTATTCCCTGATAATCTTGGATAATTGAGGTTTTGCTGCAAAATTAAGTACAGGGGATTTTAATGATAGCATCTGACCTACAATTTATAGGGGTCACAGAGTCAGATGTCCACATAAGCCAAGGCAAGGAATTAAAAAAAGGGTGAAGTGAGCTGAGCTGTGTATAAGAAAATAGAAAAATGGGGAGAATTGGGGTGAACTGGGGAGCACAGGCTAAGGAGGGCTTTTCTAGAAGAAACTGCCACGTGGGGACAATTATCAAATCTTTCTAATTTTTTAAAAGTTGAAGAAAATCTTTATTTTTAAAAAATGTTAACTTGCATAATTTTGAGATGGCATGGATTTAAATGCTTTGTTAAAACTTTATTTAGATGTAATTTACAGACAAAATACTTCCATTTTAAGTATAGCATTTGATGCTGCTGCTGCTGCTAAGTCGCTTCAGTCGTGTCCGACTGTGTGACCCCATAGACGGCAGCCCACCAGGCTCCTCCGTCCCTGGGATTCTCCAGGCAAGAACACTGGAGCGGGTTGCCATTTCCTTCTCCAATGCATGAAAGAGAAAAGTGAAAGTGAAGTCTCTCAGTCATGTCCGACTCTTAGTGACCCCATGGACTGCAGCCCACCAGGCTCCTCCACCCATGGGATTTCCCAGGCAGGAGTACTGGAGTGGGGTGCCATCGCCTTCTCCGAGCATTTGATGAGTTATTACAAATGCATCATCTAATTAACCACCATCTCACTCAAGATATAGAATACTTGCACCACCTCCAAAAGGCTCCCTGGTTTACACTTTGGGTGGATCCACTATTCATATCAGGCCCAGAAAATCACTGTTCTGCTTTCTATCACTGTAGATTAGTTGTGCCTTTTCCAGGGCTTCATATAAATAGAATTGTATGGTATGTACCCTTTTTGTGCCTAGCTTCTTTTTCTCAGCATAATAGCTTTTTAAAAAAATATCCATCCATGTCATTGTATGTATCTGTAGTTGGTTCCTTTTATTACTGAATAGTATTCCATTGTATCTTTGATTTTCTTGAAGAGATCTCTAGTCTTTCCCATTCTGTTCTTTTCCTCTATTTCTTTGCATTGATCGCTGAAGAAGGCTTTCTTATCTCTTCTTGCTATTCTTTGGAACTCTGCATTCAGGTGCTTATATCTTTCCTTTTCTCCTTTGCTTTTCGCCTCTCTTCTTTTCACAGCTATTTGTAAGGCCTCCCCAGACAGCCATTTTGCTTTTTTGCATTTCTTTTCCATGGGGATGGTCTTGATCCCTGTCTCCCGTACAATGTCACGAACCTCATTCCATAGTTCTTCAGGCACTCTATCTATCAGATCTAGGCCCTTAAATCTATTCCTCACTTCCACTGTATAATCATAAGGGATTTGATTTAGGTCATACCTGAATGGTCTAGTGGTTTTCCCTACTTTCTTCAATTTGAGTCTGAATTTGGCAATAAGGAGTTCATGATCTGAGCCACAGTCAGCTCC
>SJYT01054049.1:251283-278134 GCA_006410635.1 Cephalophus harveyi
TCTTGAGAGTCCCTTGGACTGCAAGGAGATCCAACCAGTCCATTCTGAAGGAGATCAGCCCTGGGATTTCTTTGGAAGGAATGATGCTAAAGCTGAAACTCCAGTACTTTGGCCACCTCGTGTGAACAGTTGACTCATTGGAAAAGACTCTGATGTGGGAGGGATTGGGGGCAGGAGGAGAAGGGGACGACAGAGGATGAGATGGCTGGATGGGATCACGGACTCATGGACGTGAGTCTGAGTGAACTCCGAGAGATGGTGATGAACAGGGAGGCCTGGCGTGCTGCGATTCATGGGGTCGCAAAGAGTTGAACACGACTGAGCGACTGAACTGAACTGAGAGACAGAACATAGATTAGTGGTTGCCTGGAGGTGGGGTAGGGTAGAGGAAGGGTGGGGAGTGACTGGTGATGGGTACAGCTTCTTTCAGGAGGAGATGGAAATGTTTTAAAATATATTGTGGTGATGGATGAACAACTCTGTGAATATACTAAAACCTACTGAATCTACACTTTAAATGGGTGAGTTACATAGTATGTGAATTCTATCTCAACAAAACTGTTATTTACAAAAGGAAATTATATATTTGTTAAAATACTGTGCAGCTTCCCTGGTGGCTCTGATGATAAACAATCCTCCTGCAATGTAGGAGGCCTGGGTTCAATGACTGGGTAGGGAAGATCCCCTGGAGGAGGGCATGGCAACCCACTCCAGTATGCTTGCCTGCAGAATCCCCATGGAAAGGGCAGCCTGGTGGGCTACAGTCCATGAGGTTGCAAAGAGCTGGACATGACTAAGTGACTAAGCATGCACACATGTGCTAACAACAACAAAACTTTTGCAACCCCAATACAGCTCATGGGTCATCCATTTGCAGTGTTGAATGGAGGGTTCAGAAGAATTGACCATATTAAATAGTATCAATATTTATGTGTCTTTTGTCGAAATAATAAGTAGAGACACACACTGGGTTTCTCATTACCCATCCCCCAGGACACTGAGTCAAATCTCAAGTGCAACTTGTGTCTGAAAGTGAGCAGATGTTTTCTCTTAGAAGAAAACAGAAATGGTTGTACACAGCATTTATTGTTTCTGCATTTGCTGCCAGGAATGTTACCACAAGTTCAGGGACAAGGTGTAGATAATAATCTGTGACTCTTGAAGCATGACCGACTGCATCCGCTCTTTCCAAGTTCATACCTGGACTTGGTCTCCACTTGGCTTGTTTGGGTTCGTTTAAGCTGTAAGCTAATTCAAACCTTTCTACACAAAGGTGTGTATACATTCCAAACACAGGCC
The DNA here is from genome assembly GCA_006410635.1 of Cephalophus harveyi. Taxonomy (NCBI): domain Eukaryota; kingdom Metazoa; phylum Chordata; class Mammalia; order Artiodactyla; family Bovidae; genus Cephalophus; species Cephalophus harveyi. Next base: position 252,583 of record SJYT01054049.1, read on the forward strand.
ACCTATCACCTGGGAGGTGAAATCTGACAAGAACAACATAAAGTTGTTTATAGCATTTATTGATTTTAACTTGGCTAATGTCCCAGACTAGTTAGGTGATAAGACAATACTCAACAAACTTCTGTTATTTACCTACCATTCACAGTTCTTGTTGCATGTAATACTATTGTTTAATCCATGTTTTTAATGAATTTCTCTTTTTTTTTTTTTTAACTTACGTGTATCTATGAACCTAAAGCAAAAGCCAGTGTCTCTTGTTTATTAACAGAAGATCCCTCTTAAAAAGAAGCCCAGTGGCACACGTGCCTCTTTCAATTCTGGTTTCCTCGGTGTGTATGCCCAGCAGTGTGATTGCTGGGTCATAAGGCAGTTCTATTTCCAGTTTTTTAAGGAATCTCCATACTATTCTCCATAGTGGCTGTACTAGTTTGCATTCCCACCAACAGTGTAAGAGGGTTCCCTTTACACCCTCTCCAGCATTTATTGCTTGTAGACTTCTGGATCGCAGCCATTCTGACTGGTGTGAAATAGTACCTCATTGTGGTTTTGATTTGCATTTCTCTGATAATGAGTGATGTTGTACCCCAGTGTTCATCGCAGCACTGTTTATAATAGCCAGGACATGGAAGCAACCTAGATGTCCATCAGCAGATGAATGGATAAGAAACCTGTGGCACATATACACAATGGAGTATTACTCAGCCATTAAAAAGGAATACATTTGAATCAGTTCTAATGAGGTGGATGAAACTGGAGCCTATTATACAGAGTGAAGTAAGCCAGAAACAAAAACACCAATACAGTATACTAATGCATATATATGGAATTTAGAAAGATGGTAATGATAACCCTGTATGTGAGACAGCAAAACAGACACAGATGTATAGAACAGTCTTTTGGACTCTGTGGGAGAGGGAGAGAGTGGAATGATTTGGGAGAATGGCATTGAAACATGTATAATATCATATGTGAAACAAATTGCCAGTTCATGTTCGATGCAGGATATAGGATGCTTGGGGCTTGTCCACTGGGATGACCCAGAGGGATGGTATGGGGAGGGAGGTGGAAGGGGGGTTCAGGATGGGGAACACGTGTACACCCGTGGTGGATTCATGTTGATGTATGGCAAAACCAATACAATATTGTAAAGTAATTAACCTTCAATTAAAATAAATTTAAATTAAAAAAAAAAAAAGAAGCCCAGTTTAAACAGAAGGTTGTTGATACCAGATAGATAGCGGAGGACACAAGAACCAGGGAGCCAGAGTCCATAGGGTGGTAAAGAGTAGGACACGACTTAACGACTCAACAGCAACCATTGCCTGACAAGGCTCTGAGCTGGAGGTCTCACTGTTAAACTGGGAGATTAGAGAGGCTTAGATGGATGGGCTTCCCTGCTGGCTCAGATGGTAAAGCATCTGCCTGCAATGCGGGAGACCCAGGTTCGATCCCTGGGTCGGGAAGATCCCCTGGAGAAGGGAATGGCAACCCAGTCCAGTGTTCTTGCCTGAAGAATTCCATGGACAGAAGAGCCTGGTGGGCTTCAGTCCATAGGGAAGCAAAGAGTTGGACATGACTAAGCAACTAACGCTTTCACTTTCAGATGGATGTTAGTGACCTAAGACTTTCTTCTTGACTGAATTAGAATGGTTAAAGGAGAATGCAGAAGAGTAGATATCAGAGGGACCCTGGATCAATTTCTTCCACAACTTTTTATTGGAGCCTAATGCATTGGAGAAGGAAATGGCAACCCACTCCAGTGTTCTTGCTTGGAGAATCCCAGGGACAGGGGAGCCTCATGGGCTGCCGTCTATGGGGTCGCACAGAGTCGGACACGACTGAAGCGATTTAGCAGTAGCAATGTATTCTTCACCTCTTGGGCTTTGGGGTGCTGGACCATACAAGACAGATGAAGCCCCAGTTCTTTCCAGGTTTAGGGGTGGGGATTATAGTATATAGGAATGAAGTAACATAAGAAGCACATTGCAATGCCTGGATCATGGTAAATACTCAGTACTTTGATGTTATTCTAGTAGTTCTTATTATAATTATTATTACTTTATTATGCCAGAGCAGGGAATGGGCTGTCTGGGAAGAAGAGGGGTTGGGTTAGTCTGTGAACATCTGTCCTCCAGCCATGACAGCCTGGAGAGGCACATGGAGCTTGAATCCCATCAGAGAGCACAGACAGTGGAGTCAGCGAGTATAGCCCTTAGTGCTTTGACCAGGAAGGTGAAGAGTGTTACTGTGTCAGAAAATTAGGTCAGCAGTGAGCATGCCTGGGTAAGTTTAAGATCTCTGTTTAGATATCAAGATCTGGCATCATTCATTTCAATATTCACTGGTGTCCCAGGCATTGTGCTGGGCTTGTCGGGAATACAGCGTTGCTACCCTTGGGGGGCTTATGACGTCAAGAGGGTGACAAGCCACAGGACAAGTAAGTATGACACAGAGTGGAACGGGGAGAATTTCTTTCTCGATTGGTTGCAGATGACAGACATCCAGTTTGTATCAGCATGAGTAAGAAAGAAAATGTACTGGTTCCCGTATCTGCTGAGTCCAGGAATAAATGGCTTCAGCAGTGGCTGGATCCAGGTGTTCCAGTGATGTTGTCAGAAACCTCGGTCTCATGGCTCCGCTTTCCTCTGTGTTGGCTTTCTTTTCAGGCAGTCTCCCCATTTGTGATGCCAAATACCACCAGCTTAGTGGTCTTAGCTAACAGGGAGGTTGCTGCCTCAGTTGGATGCATGTCGGCTCAGGCGCTTCAGCTGTGTCTGACTCTTTGTGACCCCATGGACTGTAGCCCACCAGGCTCCCCTGTCTGTGGGGAGGGTTCTCCAGACAGGAATACTGGAGTGGCTTGCCATGCCCCCTTCTAGGGGATCTCCCTGACTTAGGGACTGACCCCACGTCTCCTTTATCTCCTGTATTGCAGGCAGATTCTTTACCCACTGAGCCACCTGGCAAGCCCACACTTCCTCAGTTACTCCAGTGTAAAGTAACAGAACTGAATTTCAATGGTCCAAACTGGGGTCATGTGAGACCCCTGCCCCAGAGCTAGGCATGGTGGCCTGGCCACCCACACCCACTGAACTCGGGGGAGGGGTTCACGTGGGAACGTCAGAGCCGGGGAAGGGGGTTCTGGGAAGCAGGCACCGCCCTGCCCACCGCAGAGCCCCCAGAGAGAGAGAGGCTCCGAGAGGAAGGCAGGGGTCATTCCAGCCAGGGAGTCGGGACAGCTTCACAAAGGAAGTTTGGCCTGTTGGGGCTCCAGGGATGGGGCTGGGGTGCTCCTGCAGCGGGTTCCAGCTCTGTATCTGGGGAGAAGCAAAGAGGAAGCAGGTATTTCCTGAGACACCATCATCTGCCCGGCTCTTTGACAAGTTTCTTGGTTAACATCCCAAGAGCCCTGTCTGCTCACGCAGGTGGGAAATAGCCTCGGAAGGTTTCCCATTGCTGGATGAACCTCAGCTAGCTCCCAGGGCTCCTGGACCACCCTCAGCCACTCCGGTCCGTCTCCCCAAGCAGCTGGGCGATCTCTTCACACTGCAGAGTTGACAGCGTCTCACCGCCGCTGAAACCCCAATCCTCAGCCTGGCCCACAACCCACCACCACTCCTCTCCTGCCCTCCCCTTCAACTCCTCCAAGAACTCACTCCCAGATTTAGGAGGAGTGATATTTATTGGTAACAATGGCAGCTGATGCTTGGGTGCCAGGCCTTAATCGACACTGTATTTTCATTCATTTCAGTCTTCACAGCAACCCTGTGAGATGGGGACCGTTATTATCTCCATTTTATAAGACAAGAAACTGAGCCACTGAGAAAGTGATTTGCTCAAAGTCACCCAGCTAGAAAGTAGCAGAGCCGAGATTCCAAGCCAGGCATTTCGCTCCAGGGTCCTCATTCTTAACCACCACTGTCTCCTGCCTCTGGGCACTCAGCGTCCCCATCCTTCCTGTCACATTTCCTAATGGGTTATATGATTGCTGTCTGTCTCAGCACTGACAGCTGTTGTAAAGGCAGCCAACACTTAGTCTGTGCTGGGCACTGTGTTTAACACTTTTAGGCATCAGTCAATTTCACCCTCTCACAATTGTCTAAAAACTAGGTACAGTTGTCCCTGTTTTGCACACGGAGAACCTAAGAAGTTGAGAGTTTAAGTAACTTGTCGACTAAGCTGGAAATTCCCAGAGGGAAGAAACCATGTCCATTTTGCTCATCATTGAGTTCAGAGGGGCTAATTAAGTGCCTGGCATACAGTAGGCACTTAATAAAGGTTTTGGGGTGGGCACTAGTGGTAAAGAACTCACCTACCAATGTAGGAGTTGTAAGAGATTGAGGTTGGATCCCTGGGTCGGGGAAATCCCCTAGAGGAGGCCATGGCTACCCACTCCAGTATTCTTGCCTGGAGAATCCCATGGACAGAAGAGCCTGGTGGGCTACAATCCATAGGGTCACACCAAATCGGACATGACTTTAGTGACTTAGCACCCAGCTGGCTGGATGATAAATGGCAAGACGGAAGGGAGGGAGGTGGGAGGAAGGGAGAGAGGGCCAGCCTGCCTGTCTCCAGTGCCCATGCTCTGGTCACACCTGGGAGATCCTGGGACGTGGGGCCGGCGTGGTATCTGACGTGGCTCTCGCGGCTGTCTCTGCAGGAGCCACGATGCACGTGAAGAAGTACCTGCTCAAGGGCCTGCATCGGCTGCAGAAGGGCCCCGGCTACACATACAAGGAGCTGCTGGTGTGGTACTGTGACAACACCAACACCCATGGCCCCAAGCGCATCATCTGCGAGGGGCCCAAGAAGAAGGCCATGTGGTTCGTGCTCACCTTGCTCTTCACCTCCCTCGTCTGCTGGCAGTGGGGCCTCTTCATCAAGACCTACCTGAACTGGGAGGTCAGCGTCTCCCTCTCCATCGGCTTCAAGACCATGGACTTCCCCGCCGTCACCATCTGCAACGCCAGCCCCTTCCAGTAGGTGGTCCCTGGAGCACAACTGGTCTCAGCAGGGCTGCTTCCCTTCATTTTCTGTCCTTCTTTCCCATTTCCTCCTTTTTCTTTCTCTCTCGCTGTCTCTTTCCCTCTTTGCAGCAAGTAAGAATCAAAATTCATAAACCTCCTCAGCTTAAAAAGAACCTCCAAAAATCCCTGGTCGTCTCTTCCGTCACACTAATGCCTATTTATTGATTCAATGTGTATTTATTGAGCACCTACTATTGCCACCTACTATTGGGGCTTCCCTTGTGGCCCAGATGGTAGAGAATCCACCTGCAATGCAGGTTTGATTCCTAGGTTGGGAAGAACTCCTGGAGAAGGGAATGGCTTACCCACTCTAGTATTCTTGCCTGGAGAATTCCATGGACAGAGAAGCCTGGCAGGCTACGGTCCATGGGGTCATAAAGAATCACACAAGTGAGCAACTAACAAACTACTATTGCCAGGCACTGTTATGGGGCACCAGAAGTACATCAGTAACTAAAACAAAGTTCCTCCGTCCTCATCACAGCCTCCCAGAGGAAACAGACATTCATCTTTTCTTCCATAAATATTGAAATCATTCTCATCGTGAGGATTAAACTGGACCTGTATCCAGGGTTTAGTGCCCTCTCCTACAGGATATCCTCCAGCCATCTATAGCAACCTTGCATTGAGTTCATTTCATAATATTGCCTAAATGCCAGGCAATATGTTGAGTGTTCTTTGGATAATTCATGTCATTCTAATCCACACAACCACTCTGGGGTGTACTCTAGTAGCCCCAGTTCACAGGTGAGGAAATGGAGATTCAGAGTGGTGAGCGAACTTGTCCAGAGGCACACAGTGAGCAACTGTGGAATTTGAATCTAGGTCTTATCTGACTCCAGATCTGCCACTACTTAACCACTGGATGGCAAGGCCTAGGAAGGAGACCTCCAAGGAGACCCAGCCTAGTCGGTTGACGAAAGGCAGGGGGTCACAGAAAAATGCCCCAGGAAATGAGTAGACGTTAGCCAGGTGGAATGAAGAGAGTGCTCCAAGTGGAGGACGTAGTATGTGCAAAGGTCCTGGGGAGAGACAGAGCCTGGTGCATTCAAGGGGCTGAAAAATGAGCCACCCTGTCTGAGTCGCAGGAATGTTCTTGTCCAAAAGGAGGTCCTGGAAGGCAAATCATACTTCCTGGTTACATTTCCAGTTATCAGAAAGTCACCTCATTCTGGTCATAGGGCTGTTCTTCCTTGCTTGGGTGAGTCTTTGAAGCTACTCAAGAAAACTCTTAATAATTATAACACACCCTGCTTATAAGCATCACCCTATTGAATCCTCCAAAAATCCTCTAGGGTAAATGTTTTAATCCTCCACTATTTCACAGATGAGAGAAGAGAGCCTCAGAGAGGTTAACCTACCCACAGCCACACAGATATTAAGTGGCATGCTGTGCTGCGTTTAGTTACTCAGTCGTGTCCGACTCTTTGCAACCCCATGGACTGTAGCCCACCAGCCTCCCCTGTCCACGGGGATTTTCCAGGCAAGAATACTGAAGTGGGTTGCCATGCCCTTCTCCAGGGAATCTTCCCAACCCATGGATCAAACCCAGGTCTCCCGCATTGCAGGCAGATTCTTTAACGTCTAAGCCACCGAGGAAGCCTAAGATTACTGGAGTGTGCATAGCCTCTCTCTTCTCCAGGGGATCTTGCTGACCCAGGAATTGAACCAGGGTCTCCTGCATTGCAAGTGGATTCTTTACCAGCTGAGCTACCAGGGAACCCCATTAAGTGGCATGCTGGAATTCAAACCCAGATCTTACCAAGCTTGACAGCAGCCGTAGACATCCAGGCTATAATAGCAGCCCCTACCCCACAGCCCAGCACATTCCCAGTCCTCCCCTCCCTGTGCGCACAGAGGTGGCTGGTTTGGTGATCAGGGGACAGGTGGTGTCAGCGTCTGTGACTGATGTCAGCTCTGGCTGCTGTCCGCCATCATACCAGCACTTGGGCCTATATCCAGGGTTTAGTGCCCTCTCCTACAGGAAGTCCTCCAGCCAGAGTTGACACACACCACCCTGCAGACCACACTCTGGGCAGGGTCTTGGATAAATTGGGTTTTGTAGTGACAGGGGTGCAGGGCTTGGAGCCCCCCCACCCACCCAGGTTGGAGCCCCCCCTCCCACCCTGGCCTGGTGGAAACACTCACTGGAGTGGACACATTTCTGCTGGACTGACTGGTCACCATTTCCAATATGGGAGCCTCAGGGACTGAGAAGGTCCTGAATCCCAACCCCACAGCCTTCTCCCTGCTGAAACTGGCTCCTATTCCACAAATTGCTGCTGGAGATTTAGGACTTCAAGGTCACAGACCTGCCCGTCTTCCAATATTATACCCCTCGTGGGAGGAAGAAGTCCAAACCCTGTGCACCCACAAATACCAACTGGGGCCTACCAAACCCAGGTTCTCAGCTCTGCGCCTTCTTCAGTGGGGTGAGCTCAGGAAATCACAGCAACTCCCAGAGTTTCTTTATCCACATGTGGGGGGTCATTGTAGAATTTTATTTATAAATTAACTCAAAGAAGATGCAGAGAACACCTAGCACCCGACACATGGTGAGGGATCAATAACCAGGAGCACTTAGGATTCTGTCTCAGCAGCATGAGAATTTCATAGGGAGAGAGACCCGGTCTGTCTTATTTGCTAGAATAGCCTCTTTGCCTTGCACACAGTGTAACAGCCTCTGTGTACTTGGCACATGGTAGATACTCACCAAATACTGGGTGAAGAATGAGTGAGCAGGTGGTGAAATGAGGCATAGACGCATGGCTGGGTGGGTCGCGAGGTGGGTGCTGGGCGCGGGGAGGAGCAGCCTTCCACACGTGGTGGCAGCCACGCTGGAGTAGGAGGGGACTGGACTACGGCCCCTCTGCTCTGCAGCTGCCCCCTGACTGGCCCTCTCCCCCACCTAGGTACTCCAAAGCCCAGCATTTGCTGAAGGACCTGGACACACTGATGGAGGCAGTCCTGGGGAGGATCCTGGGTCCCGAGCTCAGCCAGGTCAATGCCACCACGGCCCTGAACCTGTCTATCTGGCACCACACGCCCCTGGTCTTTATCAACGAGCAGAACCCCCACCACCCGGTGGTTCTGGACCTGTTTGAGGACAACTTCAATGGCTCAGCAAGCAGCAGCCCAGCACCAGGAAGGCCCTGCAGTGCCCACAGGTGCAAAGTAGCCATGAGACTAGTAAGTGGGTCCCCCTCCCCAGGCAAACAGTGGGCCCTCTCCAGTGGGTCCAATGGGAGTCTCTTTCCCTAACTAATCTGGGTCTTGACTAGGGGAGAGCTGAGGGTGAAGTCAGCCTCTATCAGACTACATGGACTGAGCGAGGGGGAAGGGGTGGGTGGCCTCCTGAAGAAGGAATTAAGTCTTATTATCTGAAGACAGGGGCATAAATATTGGGCAGGTGGAAAACCACAGCTATGCTGTACAGTCATTGCCAAAGCATAACTGGATTGCTGGGATGTCCTCAAGCCTGCAGGTGGGAAGAAGTTTCCCTGTCTGTGCCCGGGATCCCTGGGGGCTCTGTAACTACATAGAGCCCTGGGCCCAACTCCTGGAGAATCTGAAAGGGCAGTTCTGGGCCCAGACCCAGGAATCTGTCTTGTTAATGGGCTTCCTGGTGATTCTGATGATCCGCCCTGGTTGGGGACCCAGGCTGGGGCTATACTCTCCCCACTGTCTCCCATACCCCACCTGTGCTTAGTATCTTCCCCCATCAGAGAGGGGGTCAGAACCTGAAGTCTCGAGTCCTTCATGGCCCACCCGGCCTCCAGGGGGCTGCCTCTGGATGTCTGGGAGGGGGCTGGGAGTGGAGTTGGGGGAGCGGAGGGTCAGGTGTGTCTGCTGCTCACGTGTCCATGTGAGCATGAGTGTGGGGCCACTTGTGAGACTCTAGGCATGTGGACACGTGTGTATGTGGTTGTGACGCCAGGACATCGTGTGACTGCAGGTGTTAGAAAGATGTCTGTGTGGACATGACTGTGTGGATGTGTGTGCAAGTGGGTTGGCTCAGGATTCAGGCAATGTTATGTGGGGATGGCTACCCAAGCCTTGTGACTGTGAGTGCCAACACACTGCCCACCAGCCCAGCCACTGGCCACCCCAGCACCAAGGTGCCACCCAAGGAAGGGCAGCTAGCAGCACCCTCGCTCCCCTGACTTTCAGGGTTGGGGGGCCCTGCAGCAGCCCCCACCCACAGGAACCCCTCTCGCCACCCCCCGCCCCCCACCCACAGTGCAGCCACAATGGAACCACATGCACCTTCCGGAACTTCAGCAGTGCCACCCAGGCCGTGACGGAGTGGTACATCCTGCAGGCCACCAACATCTTCGCACAGGTTCCACACCAGGAGCTGGTGGCCATGGGCTACCCTGCCGAGCGGCTGATCCTGGCCTGCCTTTTCGGGGCAGAGCCCTGCAACTACAGGTGAGAGCCAGTGGGCCTCCCGAGGCCGGGGTCCCCATCCTGGGTCCACACCCCAGCTCGGCCACTCAGCATGCACCCCAGTTGTCTGTACCCTGCTGTCTTTGGCTTCGTAGAGGGAGTATGAGAAGAGGATACGTTGACGGCCCCATCATGTCCAGAGGGCATCGCTTTAGGGAAAGTCTGTAGGGAAAGAGGACGGTGCTAAGGGAGGATGTGGCCTCAGGTAGCGTCTAACCCAGGTGTCATCCCATAAACTGCACCGCAGAGCTGTCCTCCCTTAAGCGAGGGGGCCGGCCCCTTGAACATGGCCCCATCAGTCACTCCCTGCGTGTGTGCCACCCCCAGGAGTATGGGCTGGGGGTCTCCTAACTTCCCAGGCAAGGAGGCGGCAGAAGGGGCAGCCATGAGCTGTTATCCTTCAACGGCCAGCATCTACTGCCCTAAGTTTTCTCATCCCTAAGATGGGACAATAACCATATCTGTGTCTCATGCAGAGTAAATGAATCAGCTCATGTCAGCGCTTAGAACAGAGCCCTAGAAGCCTTTGTCATAAGCACCCTTTTCCCAAACAACTCCAGCGTTGAGAAGATGGCAGGATGAGGGCAGCATTAACTCCGAAAGCCTGGGTCCTCTTACACGTGGTCCACAGATCTCCACCTCCTTCCCCGCACCTCCACCTCCAGCTTCTGGCCATCCAGACCCTGGGTCTGAGAGCCCAGCTCTGTCCCCAGCTGTCGGACAGACTTGATGGGCGAGTTGCTTGGGAAGGGAGGCTGGGCACAGCAGGCGAGCCGCTGAAGCCCCAGTGCCCCCTCCTGGCCTCGTGGCAGGCCTCCTGGTGTAGCGGCCGCCCCCCTTGAGTCCAGCCCCGGGCTTTGGCCGGTCCCATTTCCCCGAGGCGCTAGCATCCTCCTGGCCTGGGGCTTCAGATTTCCTACACTTCAGGTCTCTGGAGAAAGGGACTTTTTGCCGAGGCTTGCCACTTTGGACAGGCTACCAGTTTTGAACTCGCAGGGACTGTGGCCTCAGCCCGCGTCAGTCAGCTCATGAACCCTCAGGAACCTCTGTCAAGAATCTGCTGAATCTGTCCCCCAGAAAGCACAGGCTCAGGGCAGGTGTAGGTCGTGTCAAGGAGTCAAGGCCCCCTGAGTGGGCAGAGCTGCCCACCCGGCTCTTTGTGAGAATCAGAGAAGGAGGGACCTACAGGTGGAAGAGCTGCGTGCCGGCCCCCCACAGATGGCACACGTCCTCGTTGGCTGGTTGCAGGCTGGGTGCCAACCCCTCTCTCTGGGGGGGCTTGCTTCAGAGCCTACCTGCCCCACCACTCCGGGCAGCCTGCCTTAAGGTTGTGGGTACCCAGTAAAGAGGTCTGTGCCTATAAGTTCGTCTTTACCCCCACAGCTAAAAGAGAGAGGTGTAATACGGTAATTTAAAACATATGGCTTGTCTGCTCAGTCAGAATATGCCCTGAAGTGCGAGTGAGTTGAGGAAGTGGGATCTGTTAGGATCCACTGGGACCTGCTGCCCGGTTCCTGGTGCTTCGTGTGAGCATCTCTTAGTTGGACCCCAGGGCTCGAAGATGTGTATTCTGCACACAGCGCGGTCCCTCAACAGAGCCCCCAGCGACTTCCTGGCCTGGTCCAGGGCCGCAGGCAGCCTGGGGATGGCATGCATGTTGCCAGGATGGCGCCCTCCAAAGCCAGCCCTGTCTGGGTCAGGTGCCTAGAAGGTGGCTGACGGGCAGGCCGCACCCGGTGCTGGCCACATAACTTTGTGGTGTGGCTGTGACTGGGGAATAAGTCTAGTGAGGCAGTCAAGGCTGGACTCTGCAGTTAGACCACTGGGTTCAAATCCTTGCTCTGTCCTTCCAACTGTGTGGCTTCAAGCAAGTGTCTGAACCCTGATATGCCTCCATTTTCCTCCTGCCTGAAACAGGCAGCAACAGTGCCCACTCTGCGTGCCTGTGCGTGCAGGCTCGGTCATGGCTGACTCTCTGCGACCCCAGGGACTGTAGCCCGCCAGGCTCTTCTGTCCTTGGGATTTCCCAGGAAGGAGTACTGGAGTGGGTGCCTTTTCCTCCTCCAGGGGATCCTCCCGACCCAGGGATGGAACCCATGTCTCTTATGTCTCCTACACTGGCAGGCAGGCTCTTTACCACTGGCACCCCTGGGAAGCCCATGCCTACTCTACTGGGTTCTTTGGAATATTAAATGAGTTAATGTGTGTGACAGGCTGACAGTAGCGATGAACTCAGTGTTACTCTCATTAAACCCACATTTCACAAGGAACTCATTCTTCAGTAATGATGCTAACACTTATTGCACCAGCTATTCTTAGCACTTACATGTATAAAATCAGTCAGTCTAACTCTGGCAACAAGCCCTTGTTTTATGTGATACAGCACTGCTCAGAGAGGTTAAGCAACAGCCCTGAGGTCACACACCTGGTGAGTAGCCGAGGTGGCAGTCTGAGCCAGGCCCACCTGGCATCACTTCATCGCCTCATCAGAAATCGAGATCGTCTTCCTTCCCCACCTACCCCTCCCAAGCCTGTTTCTTCAGCCCTCGGTGGTTCCTTGGCATGGAGACCCTGGTCCGCCCGTCTCCATGCTGCTTCTTGGTCCCACAGCCTACTGGTTGCCCATCTTCCTGAATTTGCCTCAGACTCAGTGCCAGAGGACACGTGCCTCTCTGCCCTCCCAGTGCTGGGCCCCAGACGCTTTGGCTCCCTTACTCTGTCCTGGTCTCCATCCTCTCCGCCTCGTATTAGCAAATGCTGACGGTGCAGCCACTGCAGTTATGGGAAAGTATGAGCCACGTTTGGACCCTGACACCAAACCACCTGGGTTTGAATACCAGCTGGGCTTTGCTGGTGGCTCAGATGGTAAAGAACTCACCTGCAATGCAGGAGACCCGGGTTCGATCCCTGAGTTGGGACAATCTCCTGGAGAATGGAATGGCTACCCACTCTAGTATTTTTGCCTGGAGAATCTGATGGACAGAGGAGCCTGATGGGCTACATACCATCCATGGGGTTGCAAAGAGTCGGACAGGACTGAGCGACTAATACTTTCAACTTTTCTGTTTGGGGGCATACTGCTTAGCTTCTCTGGGTCTCAGTTTTCTCATCTGGAAAATAGGGATAGTGAAAGGACCTCATAAGGCTATCATGGGGATTAAGTGAGTTTACATAGGTAAAGTGCTTAGAACCGTGCTAAGCACGTGCTAAGAATTATAGGAGCAATTTAAAGATTAACTTTTTATCTGACCAGCACCCCGAAACGGTCACGGTCATCCAGAAGAAGGAAATCTGAGAAAGTGTCACAGTCGGAGGGCACGAAGGAGACATAACAACCAGCAGCAACCGACATAACAACAACCAGCAAACAGGGCTGGCTTTGGAGGGCGCCATCTTGGCAACATGCACGCCATCCCCAGGCTGCCTCCGGCCCTGGATCAGGCCAGGAAGTTGCTGGGGGCTCTGTTTAGGGACCGCGCTGTGTGCAGAACACACATCTTTGAGTAGTTTTGGATTTATAGAAGAGTTCCAAAGAGAGTGCACAGAGTTCCCTGGTACTCCTCCCCCAGCTTCCCCCATCCATAACATCTCAAGTCACCACGTAATCTATCAAAAGTAAGAAGCCAACATGGCCACATCACTAGTAAACAAACCCAACACTTTATTCGGATTTGTCGGGTTTTCCTGATGATCTTTTCCTGCTCAGGTTTCCATCCAAGAGACCACATTGCTGTCGGTTGTTATGTCTCCTTCGTGCCCTCTGACTGTGACCCTTTCTCAGATTTCCTTCTTCTGGATGACCGTGACCTTTTCAGGGTGCTAGGCAGGTGTTTTATAGCAAGCCGTTGATCTGGTTGATACAGATAAGATGGGTGTGGGGGAAGAAGACCACAGAGGTGGAGGGCTTCCTTGTCACATCCTATCAGGGGGTACGTGGTAGCCACTCAGTACCACCCGTGATGTTGACCCTCCTCCCTTGGTTAAGGTGGGGGGTGTTCAGCCTCTCCGGCCCTGCTCTGTATCATGAGCTCTGAGTTCAGCCTGTACTCTGTGGGGTGGGGTCGGGGAAGCAGCACGGGGAGAGAGATTAAACTCCACTTCTCCTAGAGAGGGGAGCAGACACTATTCGGAATTCTTCTGTACAGAATGTCTTCTCCTTTTGTTTATTTATTCAATCATTTATTTATACTAGTAAGGACTCTTGTATATCTGGGTTGTAATCCAATACCACACTATTTATTTTATTACTCAAAATGTTCCAGTGTTGGCCACTGAGAGCTCCTTCAGTTGGCTCCTGTGTCCCTTCGATGTGTCCTCATCCATTTATTTATTGTTTTAGTACTTCCTTACTTTCTGGCACTAAAAGATGCCCCAGTCCTAGAATCAGCCATTTCTCTGAGAAGCTCCAGTCCTTTTATTGGAGAATGGGATTTAGAGACCAAGCTCTAGGCACATATGGCTTCCCTGATAGCTCAGGTGGTAAAGAATCCGCCTGCAATGCAGGAGACCCCGGTTCAATTCCTGGATCAGGAAGATCCCCTGGAGAAGGGATCGGTTACCCACTCCAGTATTCTTGGGCTGCCCTGGTGGCTCAGCTGGTAAAGAATCTGCCTGCAATGAGGGAGACCTCATTTTGATCCCTGGGTCAGGAAGATCCCCTGGAGAAGGGATAAGCTACCCACTTCAGTATTCTGGCCTGGAGAATTCCATGGACTGTATAGTCCATGGGGTCACAAAGAGTCGGATGTGACTGAGCGACTTCCACGTTCACTTTTTCAGGCACATGTGTGTCGTTGTTGCTTCAAGGGTTGGTCCTCCGGTTTCCCCCTTCCCCAAACCCTGCTACCCAGTGCCACTGTCATTGTACGGCCCCCAGCTAGGATGCTCCATCTCCCAGTCTTTGCGGGAAGCTGGCTGGTCTCTGTCTTTATGCCTCGCCTCTGTTCCAGGGAAGGTTTGGGGAGGGAAACGCTTAGCTCTGGAGCCAGAGTCGGCCAGTGCTGGAAGCAACCTCTCCAGGTAAAGAACATTTATCAACAAGCAAATAGTTGGCAAGCCTCAGAGTGCAACCTGGGACAGGAGGGGATCTGGCCACGCCCAGAGCCACCTCCTGCTCCTGGGTGGTAGGTGTCCGAGGCAGCTCCTTGGGAACATCGCGTGCCCATGTCCCAGGGGCGGGGTCTCTCCTTCCAGAGCCGGCGCCCAGCTGCAACTGGTTTTCCCCGCTCATTTCCTCCCTTGTGGCCGCAGCCCTGATCCCACCGGAGAGAGAGATTCCACGGGGCCCGCCCAGAGCGGTTTCTTCCCTCTGGGCCTTCAATGTCCTCCCCAAACTCACTCCCACCCGCAGCCTGGGGTGCCCTTCGTCCACCCTGCACCTGCAAAGCTCGGCTACCTCTTACTCATCCTTCGAGTCTCAGCTCAGGCCTCATCTCCTCCAGGAACCCTCCCCTGACCCACTTCCCACCCCCACGTCCACTCTTCCAAGCTTATCTCTGCTGCTACTCTTATCACATATTATAATTTATCCAACAAATATTTACTGAGTGTCTGTCTACTGAGTGCCAAGCTCTGAGGATCAGGGGTGAATTTGTCCAGCAGTTCAGTGTGCTCAGCTTCCAGCCCTCACCTTAGTCCTTTTGGGTGGGTGCTCTTGTTGCCCCGGTGTTACGGGGGGAGAAACAAGGCATAGGGAAGTGAAGTGACTTCCCCCAAGCTCACCAGCGAGTAACTGGCAGGGCCAGAAGTCAGATTCAGGCAGGCTGGCTCCCAAGCCTGAGCCCTTAGCTTTTAGGTTCTTTCTCCCTCCAGACCGACAGCTGTCCTCCCTGGGATTATTTTCTAAAGCAAGAGGCCACTGATAAGCAGTTAAGTCAAGAAGATGAGTTCAGCTTCTGATGCATGCCAGCATGAGAATGTTGTTGTTGAGTTGCTAAGTTGTGTCCAACTCTTTGCGACCCCATGGACTGTAGCCTGCCAGACTCCTCTGTCCGTGGGATTTCCCAGGCAAGAATACTGGAGTGGGTTGCCATTTCCTTCTCCAGGGGATCTTCCCAACCCACATCTCCTGCATTGGCAGGTGGATTCTTTACCACTGAGCCACCAGGGAAATAAGCAGGTGGAAATGGTCAAGTGACTGTGAGGTGACTTTGCATAGGGAGGTCAGGGGACGTCTCTGGGCAGATGAAACCTGAAGGAGGAGAAGAAAGACACTTCAAGCAGACACTTGAAGATCTGCTCAGAGAATATTCCAGGCACAAGGAGCAGTGGACCTTGAATTTGAAGACAACATGGAGTGTCTCTGGAGCATAATGAACAAGGGGGAGGAAGCCAAGTGGGGCATTTGCATTTTATTCTGAGAGCAGCAAGGAGTTTCTGGAAGGTTCTAACAGGGGTGTGCTACAGGCTGATTCACAATTTTTTTTTTTTTAGATGTGGACTATTTTTAAAGTTTTTATTGAATTTGTTACAGGATTGCTTTTTTTGGCTGCAAGGCATGTGGGATCTTAGCTCTTCAACCAGGGATAGAACCCACACCCCTTCCTTCGGAAGGCAGAGTCTTGACCACTGAACCACAGGGAAGCCTGTGATTCACAGTTTAAACAGTCGCCCTGAACACTGTGCAGGAGGAAGATTGTAAGGCAGCAAGAGTGGAGGCAGAGGCTCCTGCAGGAAGCGGGGTGGGGGGAGCTGGCAGCCCTGGACCAGGGTGGGAGCCTTAGAGGTGGAGGAGGCGGGCAGGAAAGAGAATTGCCGTGACCCCACTCTGTGGTCTCTCCTACGGCCATGAGCTTCAAGCGCAGGACTGTCATGCTGGCCTCTGTGTCCTGAGCCCAGTGCGTGACTCAGTAAGCGTTGGGTGAGAAATGCAGTTTGTCTTTCACGGTGGAGGACACCTCAGCTCAGAGGCTGAGGAAACCTCTCACATGCATGTCAGGCAGAGTCAGCTCCTGGATCGGGTTTCACCACCTGCCCTGGACCCACCTGATTTGGCTGGCGCAGAGGGTGAGACCAAAGAGACAGGAAATGGCTTCCTAATCCGAACATGGGGACAAATACCTGCTGACCTCACGGAGTTATTGCGAGAATTAAAGGAAAGAACATACACAGAAATCTTCAGCATGGCCTGGGGAAATTTACTCAGTAAATGCTGTGGAACAGAAAGCTTAGACAGTGTAGCATTTCAGGTATGTTTCTGCAGTATCTGATGCACCAAGCCCCATTCCCTCCTGTTTTTAATAAAATAACAGAAAACCATGTAAAAACATCTGAAGACATTTTAAATGCTAGTTCCATATAGCTAGTTAAATATATTTAACTCCATGGGTCTTAGTTCGTGGCACTCAGGATCTTAGATCTTTGTTGCTGCATGTGGGATCCTTAGTCTCGGCATGCCGGATCTCTTCATTGTGGCATGCAAACTCTTAGTTGCATCATGTGGGATCTAGGTCCTTGAACCCAGGCTCCCTGCATTGGAAGTGTGGAGTCTTAATCACTGGACCATGAGGGAAGTCCCCTTAAATGCTATTTTCTATGGAGACTTGAAATTGGGCTTCCCAGGTGGTGCTAGTGGTAAAGAACCCACCTGCCAATGCAGGAGACTTAAGAGACATGGGTTCCATCCCAACCCCTGGGTTGGGAAGATCCCCTGGAGAAGGGAATGGCAACCTGCTCCAATATTCTTGCCTGGACAATTCCAAGGACAGAGGAGGCTGGCAGGCTGCAGTCCATGGGGCGGCACAGAGTTGAACACAACTGAAGTGACTTGGCACATATGGGGGCTTGAGAACATACACATAGGACAGGATGTGAGGAACTCACATGGACCCACCACCCAGATCCAATAAGTGTGATTCTCATCCTGCCGTTAAAGCAAATCCAAGACATCATATCCTTTTCATCTACATGGTGTGTAGAATGTAACTTCAAAGAGAAAGACTTTTGACAGAAGCACAATACCGTTTCGCCACCTTAAAAGAGAAACGATGAGTGATTCCTCACTATCATCATGTATCCAGCGGTGTTCAGTCCCGTCAGTGTCAGACTTTGTGTTTGCTTGTTTGAATGAGGATCCAATTAAAGTCCACAGGTTGGGAATAGAACCAAGTCTTTGAAGTTGCTTTCAATCTGAAGGTTACCTCCCTTTCCCTGTCTCATAATTTATTTGTTGAAAACACTGGGTTATTTATTTTCTGGAGTCTGGATTTTGCAGACTGACTTTTTGCGGTATCTTTGAACTTGTTCCTCTGTCTCCAGTATTTGCTGTAAATGGTAGTGAGAGACAGATGTTTGATCTTGTTAAGAGCTGGGTGTTGTGGTTGTTGTTTTGTTTTTGGCAAGGCCACTTCCTGGGCAGCCTGTGCCCTTCCATCAGGACACACAGCATTGGTCACCACTGGTGCATGTTGCCCAAAACCCCCAAAATCAGGGAACGAAATGACGACCCTCTAATTGTATCACTCTCTCTTCAGTTACTAGCTCGATGAAACCAGAACTTAACAGCTATTTTACAACAAAAGAAGTCTGTTGAAGGAAGCCATAAATTAAAAGAGATTTAAAAGGCATATCAACCAATCACATGTCAATGTCGTTTGGATCCTAATTTAAACCAATAAATTGTAAAACCAAAATTGACCTCTCTGAGACAATGTAAATTGAATGTATAATAATATTAAGGAATTTTTATCAGTTATGTTCAACCTGGTAACAGTGGTGTTTTAGCAGTTCTTATGGAGACTCCCCTGGTGGTCCAGTGGTTAAGCATCCGTCCTCCAGTGCAGGGGTATGGGTTCTCTAGAGGGGAACTAAGATCACAACTAGAGAGCCTATGCATAAGTAGAGAAGCCTGCACCAAAAAAAAAAAAAAAGCGTTCCTACTTATAGACATACAGAAATGTTTACAAATAAATAGGGGTAGGTAGAGATGAAACAGCCGACTGTAGGGGGATTGTTGAAGCTGGTGGTAGGCTTTGTTCTCTCAACTTCTTATGTTTGAAAAGTTCCATATAGAAAAAAACTGAACCAAATTATTTGAAACTGATATTATACTGTCACTTTTCCATATCTTTATAATACTATTTTGTGCTATTGTTCAGTTATCAAATAGTTCCTTGGAAACCTTCCCCTGATGTAAGATAGGACCCTAGATAGGCTCACACCTCATTGTGAAGTTCTCTCTTTCCTGACCTCTGCTTGCACCCTGTCCTGATTCACATCCCTCTCTAATCCCCCATCTCCATCTTCTTCCCTCCTTGCCTGAGTTCCCAGGGTTCCCAGACAAGCCTACCTGTCTGGATTCTGCCAGCTCCTTGGAGCAAACTTTGCCTGGAGCTGCCCACTCACTCATGTTATCTGTATTAGTTTCTTGTGGCTGCTGCAACGAATGACCACAAACTGGATGGTTTAAAGCAACAAAAATGTATGCTTTCACAGAGGAAGCTTGAAGTCAGAAATCAAGGTGTTAGCAGGCCTGGGCTCCCTCCCAAGTCTCCAGGGGACAATCCTTTCTTGCCGCTTCTAGCATATGGGGGCGGGGGGGAGGGAGGTGCACTCCAGCATCCCTTGACTTCCGTCTTTGTACCTTTCAGTCTCAGCCTCTGTCTTCATGTGACCTTCCCCTCTGTGACTCCTCTGCTGACTCTTTAAGGACACTTGTGGGTGGATTTAGGGCCCACGTGATAAAACCAGTTAATCTCACCTCAAAATCCCTAACTGTGCCTGCAAAGATTCCTTCTCCAAATAAGGTCACATTCACAGGTCTCTGGAGTTAGGATGTGGACATCTCTTTTTGGGGATATTTAAATGACCACATGGCTTACAAGACCCTGTAGATGAGGCAGCTGAAAACATCAAAGAAGCTTTCTTTTTCGGGTCTCAATAAATAAATAAATAACCCTCAGGGCAGATGTTTTTGACAAAACTTTTGTTTCACTTTTATATATGTATACATCTTATGTATGTGTATGTGTTTGTTGGATTGTGATGTAAAATATATTTTTAGATCAAAAAAATTCACAGGCCACTGTAGTTAAATTACACTGGCAAATAAAAGCACAAATTAACCTCAAAAAAAAAAAAAAAAAGGAAAGAAAGAAATGAAAAGCAACTTGTTTTTCATACTTCATGACTAAGCCAGAGAGCCTGGCTCCTATCCCCAGAGAACCCCCTCTTTCCCAAGAGAGTCTGGGAATCTCCTCTCTGGTGGGTGCATAGCTACAGGGGAATGGACAGAATGACCTGTCGCTCACCTCTCCGTTCCTGAGCCTCCCTGAGCAGTAATCTACCAGCTCCCCCCTGCCACACACCCGGGGGCGGCAGTTGGGGTGACATCAGCTGGGATGGGGATGGGTCCTGGCCTCCAGCTGACAGTATATTTTTCAGGAACTTCACACCCATCTTCCACCCTGATTATGGCAACTGTTACATCTTCAACTGGGGCATGACGGAGAAGGCCCTCCCTTCAGCCAACCCCGGAACTGAGTCTGGTAAGTCTGTCCTGGAGCCGGAGCCATGAGGTTTTAAATCTTATCATGTGAGGATGAAAGACCAAACTGCCATCAGCCAGGTGGCGCAGTGGTAAAGAATCCACCTGCCCAGTGCAGGAGATGTAGGAGACTTGGGGTTTAATCCCTGGGTCGGGAAGATCCCCTGGGGTAGGAAATGGCAACTCACTCTACTGTTCTTGCCTGGAGGATCCCATGGACAGAGGAGCCTGGTGGGCTACAGTCCACGAGGTCGCAGAGAGTCAGACATGATTGAGTGATCACCAAGCACACACACCATCAGCTGTTGAGGGACAGGACCGAGTTTAGCCAGAGGCCAGCATGCAGAGGAGCAGTGTCTACTGGGTACCCTGGGGCAGGGCCAGGTGCCTTCTCAGCCGTCCCCCAACCCAATGCGCAAAAATCCCTGGGTACTGAGTGACTGGTGCGCCCCTACTGCTGATGAGCAAAGCAAGGAAGCAGTGGCTGAGAGCACAGGCTTCTGTGACCAGGTGGAATCGCAGCCCCACCATTTACCCCCGGGTGATGCTGAACCGAGATTTAACTTCTTGAAGCTCTCGTTTCCCCATATTGCACAGAGCAGAGCATATGGTACAGACCCCATCGCATCATCCTGGCCTAAGGCAGGTAGACCTCGGAGCACAGGGCAAGTGGCCTTGCCCCTGAGCCTGGCCAGCAGCAAGCTCTCACTAAATGCAGATGCTCTGAGACGTTTTGAGTAACTTTCCCATGATCACACAGTTAGCCTGGGGCAGAGCCCTTACTGTCAGCCTCGTTTCTGTGCAGTTCATGAGAGACAGAGAAAAGGTGAAGTAGTAAACAGAAGTGAGGAAGAGGGAAGTGGTGGATGGCAGAAGCTGCTTGTCTTGGGAGCAGCTGGTGGACTCAGCATGTGTGCCAGGCCTTGGGGAGCAAATCCTTCCTCCCCACCCTTAGGTTCTGGGCTCCCCAGCCATCAAAAGGTAGGTTTCATTCAGCAACTATCAGAGCTGCTGGTCTAGAGGGGTGTGGGTGGGCTGCCAACACTTCACCCACCCCTGAGCCCCTGAGGACACTGGGCATCACAGAGATGCCAGCTAGCTCACTCTCTAGTAATGACTGATGATTGAGATCAAGGCTACCGTAGAAGTCCATCAACTTCCACTTCCTCATTGAGTGACCTATGACAAGGTCCCTTACTCTCTTTGGGCCTCAGTTTCCTCATCTGTAAAATGGGGACAATAATTGTACCTATCTCATGTGCCTCAGTGAGATCATGTAAATAAAGCCCTGAGCCCAGCACTCAGTATGCAGCAAATGCTCAATAAATGCTAGGCTTCTTGTCCTGCCCAGTCCTTTCTTCTTGCATGTCTCAGTTGTGTCCAACTCTTTGTGACCCCATGGACAGTAGCTTGCCAGGCTCCCCTGTCCATGGAAACTTCCAGGTAAGAATACTGGAGTGGGTTGCCATTTCCTTCACCCGGGGATCTTCCCAACACAGGGATCAAATCCACATCTCTTGCATCTCCTGCATTGGCAGACGGGCTCTTTACCACTGGCCCCACCTGGGAAGCACCCCCTGCCATGATGCATAAAATATTGGGTCTGGTCTCCACCTTGAAGAAGAGGACAGTGGAGTGGGGAAGGAAGACAGATAATAAAAGAAAAATTTCAAAAGTGAGACAGGTACTTGGAAGGCGAGTTCTAGGACAAGGAGAGAGTATGACAGAGATCCCGAGACCCAGTCTAGATAGTCAGGGAAGGCTTCTGGAGGAAGTGATGCTTGGACTGAGCCCTGAAGGAGGAGCAGGAGTTTCTAGGTGCAAGGTGAGGCCGGAGACAGCATTCCAAAGAGAAGACAGCCTGACGAAGGCCCAGCAGCAAGAAGGAGCGTGGCAGCTGAGGGGGTGGGCAGAGAGAATGAGGGTCCTGGAGGCGAGAGGCAAGGCCGCTTGGGCTGCAGCCTTAGATCTACCTGCTGCGTGTAGGAGGCCATGGAGTAGGGATGTGGCAGGCGGAGCCCAGAGTGGAGACCGTGCTGGCTCAGACTAGGAAGTGGGCCTCAGAGAAGGCAAGAAGTCCGGGTTTTCGTAAAGTGGAGCCAGCTTCCTGCGTAGACCCTGGCCTTCCCTTGGCTGGCGGGGGCTGGGGCCAGTGGGTGGTGGGTCTGCCCTCAGCCTTGGGAAGCCAGCTCAGGCTGCCCTCTGCCCCATCTTCCCCTCAGGCCTAAAACTGATCCTGGACATGGGCCAGGAAGACTACGTCCCCTTCCTCACATCTACGGCCGGCGCCCGGCTGATGCTTCATGAGCAGAGGTCATACCCCTTCATCAAGGAAGAGGGCATCTACGCCATGGCGGGGATGGAGACATCCATCGGGGTGCTCGTGGTATGCCTGCAGGCTGTCTGCCCAGCGCCCACCTCCCGGGGCCTGAGGGGAGGCGCTCCAGGCCTCCCCAAGCCCTGGACCTCCCCACCTCCTCACCTTCTGCCTGGAACCCCAGCGGGCCCCACGCTTGGGGGAAGATGAGTGCCCCCCACCCCTGGCACCTGCTGGGGCGTCAGCCCTCCAGCCCCTCTGAGCATCCCCGAGGCCTGCTTGCTGGATGGGAGGGAGGAACAGAGGGGGGTTCCTAGGGGTGATCGGGGTCCCCACAAACAACCTCTCACACAGGACAAGCTGCAGCGCAAGGGTGAGCCGTACAGCGAGTGCACCAAGAACGGCTCTGACGTCCCCATCCAAAACCTCTACAGCAGCTACAACACGACCTACTCCATCCAGGTGGGACCGCAGTGGCCTGGGGCCGGAGGCGTCTGGGAAAGCTGGTCCCGGCAAGGCTGGCTCTGCTGGACCTTTGGGACCACAGGATTCCCTGGAGGCTAGGGAACCAGTCTAGTCCTTGCTTGGCAGGTGTGGCCTTGGGATCTTGCTCTGGGGTTTCCCAGAAAGAACTCTTGCATGTACTAAGGATTTACATGGATTAAACCATCATTTGATCCTTTCAGTACCCATATGAGGCAATAATATTCTAACAATAATTATTAATTATTATTAGTATATATTAATATGCTATTAACAGCATTTTTTGTATATGCTATTTATTATACTTGGAGAAGGCAATGGCATCCCACTCCAGTACTCTTGCCTGGAAAATCCCATGGACAGAGGAGCCTGGTAGGCTGCAGTCCATGGGATCGCTAAGGGTCAGACACGACTGAGCAAGTTCACTTTCACTTTTCACTTTCCTGCATTGGAGAAGGCAATGGCAACCCACTCCAGTGTTCTTGCCTGGAGAATCCCAGGGATGGGGAAGCCTGGTGGGCTGCTGTCTATGGGGTCGCACAGAGTCAGACACGACTGAAGTGACTTAGCAGCAGCAGCAGCAGCATTTATTATACTATATCATTGTTATTATACTAATAATAGCAGGGTTATCATGTGCTATCACTGTTCCATGTGCTTTACATATATATATCCTACATATATTATATATATATATAATTTAATCCTTATAACAATACCAAGATGTAGATGCTATTATTAAGAATGAGGAAATTGGGGTTTATAGACCCTAGTCCAAATGCCTCATCAGCGTTCCTAAGTCCCTTTTGTATTGGCCTTAATCGCCTTTGGAATCATGTGCTATCACTGTTCCATGTGCTTTACATATATATATCCTACATATATTATATATATATATAATTTAATCCTTATAACAATACCAAGATGTAGATGCTATTATTAAGAATGAGGAAATTGGGGTTTATAGACCCTAGTCCAAATGCCTCATCAGCGTTCCTAAGTCCCTTTTGTATTGGCCTTAATCGCCTTTGGTGCAGCTGGGGCTTACTTACCTCTTATCCTGATCTCCAAGGTCAGCCCATGAGGCCTGGCCTCAGACCTGGCCCCAGAGGAGTGGACAGACTGACTCTTTGCAAAGGTGACCAAAGTGACCGCTCACAGTGACTTTTCTCTCCCAGTCCAGTCTGCCTCGGTGGATGAGGACACAGGATGGCTGGGGGCAGCCCAGTGCCTGGCTCCGTGTCTGAGGGCTCCGAGCAGGGTGTGGTTTTCCCTTTCGTCTTAGTCACGGGAATCCCCCATCCCCCCTGCCCACTCTTTCCAGCTGACCCCAGGCCCCACTCACACTGACCCTCCTGTCTGGGGGGGCTTCTGCCTGCAATGGAGAACTTGAGGAGTCTTCAGGCCACTGGAGGGACAGATGGACAGACAAGGCAGCTGTGGGGGCAGGGGGTGGTGGGAGCACAGAGAACGAGGCCACAAAGGCATCAGGCCCCAGCCCTGGAAACCCCTTCCGGAGAGACCCCAGATCTCGTTTTGTCCAGTGCCGTCACCAGTCTGGACAGAGACCTTGGCAAAGCCCCAGGCCCTGGTCGGGCGCTCTGCCCTCCAGCCCTGGCCCTGCCCTAGCCCACCCTGGAGAGGGCCCCTACCTTCCAGGTGAGACAGTGAGGTCTGGGTGAATATCGGACACTTGGCCCAGAGCTCTCTGCTGACCCACTGCCCCGATCTCACCCCAGACCCCCTCCTCTCGCCTGTGCCATTTCATCTGCCCCCCACCCCCCTGCCCAGCCCTACTTCCTCCCACGAGGAACCTGCAGGTTCACAGGGGAGAACGGAGCACCAGATGCAATGGCCGGGGAAGCAGCAGGCAGGAGAGCGGGGGAGAGGATGCGAGCTCCTTGGCAAGGGTGGGAGCAGGAAGCCCTCCAGAGGTGGACTTGGAAAGCCGGGCAGGAGAGCCGTGACGAGCGGCTGCTTCCATTCTCCAAGTGCCCAATGGCACGCTGACCTCCCCGCCTTAGACACAGGAGCAACGGGAATAAACTGAGGCTCGGAGGGGAGGGCCGGCCCCGGAACACGTAGCTCGTTTCCGAGTGGACTGAAACCAGGTCTGACCTGAAAACCCAGAAATTACAGATTCATCTCATCCAGCCTAGAGGCGACTGGTCCACTCCCCCGCTTCCCTCACCCCCCTCCAGGGGACATTCTGAAGAAGGTCACTTCCTCTCCTTTGCACTGAGCACGCGGATCACCCTTCTCACCTTCCCTGAGTGTTCCCCTCCAAGATGAAGGAGCACAGAGCGAGCGTGCCTGCTTTCTCTTCTGGGTCCTTCCATGTAAACGGCTTGGAAGGCTGCTGGCAGCCTTGTAACAAGAGCTTTCTTAAGAGTTAGCTGTTTTTTGTTGTCGAGGGGAGACGGTGGACACATTTGGGATCTTAGTTCCCTGACCAGGGATCAAACCCATGCCCCCTGCTGTGGAATCATGGGGTCCTAACCATTGAGGGAAGTCCCTGAGAGATAGCTTTAGGGAGGAACAAGCCTCCCCTCCGTGTGTCATCTGTGGGGCCAGCCTCAGAGAGCTGGGTTCTGGCTGAGAACCCTTCTGTGGGGACAGAGACAAGGAAGGACGGCCACCTCCCACCTCGGGGGGTAGCGGGGAGGAAGCTTAGTCACCTCACCACCCTTCTCCACGGGAGGGGCGCCTCCTCGGCTCCCCCAGCCCCAGGGCTGGGCATCCAGCCCCCTGGGCCCCTTCCCCCTGGGCGGAGGTGGGGACATCGCCTTCATG
>SJYT01054049.1:279656-299531 GCA_006410635.1 Cephalophus harveyi
TTCGGCTGCCTGCCCTTCTCCCAATTTTCAGGCGGCAAGAAATCCTGCATGGTTTAAGCCAGGGAGATGTGTATAAGAGACAGCCCACCCCCAGGCCTGTATTCGCTCCTGCTTCCAGGAGCACATGATTCGGGAATGTGGTTGTGGCCACTACCTGTACCCGCTGCCCCACAAGAGGAAATACTGCAACAACCAGGAGTTCCCAGACTGGGGTGAGCGGGGACCCCCCCGGGGACTGGCCCCCCCAGTCCGCTGGGCCTCTGCCCACAAAGGCTGTGACTGCAAGTAGGGGGTGGGGGGCTCCATGAGTCCTCACCATCCACGGCCCCTCTTGCCCTGGTTCTCCCCACCCGCAGCTCCCCAATGCCTTCAAGTGTAGGCATGAAACATGCCTACATGGTTCATGAAACATACATGAAACATACGTTCGGGAGAGAGTTTGTCCTTGAGACCTGAAGTCACCAGAAGGGGAGCCCCTACTGGCTCACACTGAGCCAGGGTCATCCAAACACCAATGGATGTTGTCAGTGGCAGAGGGAATCCTACCACCTCTTAAAACTAACAACATGTGTGGACAGGAGGGGAGAACTTTATCCCTTCCAATACCCATCCCTCCCCACGTGACCCGCTGACCCTAGCCTGCCCCCCACCAGGCTCGGGGTGACAGGTGGAGGCAAAGCTGCTCTGATCCTCCTGAGCTGGGGCTGGGGTGCTAGGGAGAGGGTCCCTCTGGCCAGGCTGGGGCTGAATGGATGGAGAGGGGGCACCTAGGGTGGGTGATTTTCCATGACAAGGGGAGTTTGGATCGAGACAATGCTCCCCACTCAACCTAACCACAGGCCTTAGGTGGCTCAGGGCCAGGAGATCAGAGGGTGGCCAGAGGCTCAAAGCAGAAAACCTGGCTCAAAATCTCTCCCCCCTACCCCCTGTGACGGTGGGCTGCCGTCTCTCTTCCAGTGACACTCAGTACAAGATGACCATCTCCATGGCCGTCTGGCCTTCCGAGGCCTCCGAGGTGAGTCAGAGGAGCGGTGAAGCTCCTGGCCGCCCGGCTTCGGATGGGAGGCAGGTGTGGCCGGCGGTCTGCAGGCTGTTGGGAACCTCTCCTCCCCTCCCGCCCCGCCTCCTTCCACCCGTGTCCCGCAAGGACTGTGCGGGGGACACGGCAGTGAATGGGACAGACCGTCCTTTGCCCTTTCGGAGCTTACTTTCCAGCTGCAGACAGACGATATACAGCAATAAGATCATTTCCAAGGGCTGTGTAGGGAGTAAGGCAGATGCTGAAAGGGTAACTAGGGAAAGCACTTTAGACAGGGGGTCAGGGAAGACTGCCCCCTCCCCACCTCTCTAAAAACGTATATTTGAGCTGAAACTGGAGGACGGGGCTGAGCCAGCCTGGGCAGGTCTGGGGAGGACCTGGGTGGAGGGAACAAAAAGTGGGAGGGCCTGCAGCGGGAAAGAACTGAAGCCGGGAGGCCGGGCCTGTGGGGAAGAGCCTGGAGACCCAGTGCCTTTCCCCTCTCTCCCTGTGCGCACACACAGTCCCCAGGGCTGTGGTCTGCCTCCCACGGGTAGCAGGGCCCATGCCTGGGAGGGGATGCTGCGGGCACCGTTGTTCTCAGCTGCCTTTTTGGGTTCCAGGACTGGATTTTCCACGTCTTGTCTCAGGAGCGGGACCAAAGCAGCAATATCACCTTGAGCAGGTGAGCGCAGAGTCTAGACAGGCCAGGGAGGGCAGGAAAGAGGAGAAACCGGAGCCTCGTGGGAGGGGCTTGGACACAGGGCAGCTGCTCAGACACCTTCTCACACTGGTCAGATCCAGAAGCAAGACTGGAGGGGGAAGTACTGGGAGTGAGAGAGGCCAGCCAGGGGGGCTCAGAGCCTACCATTTCCTAAAGGACAACCTGTTCATTTCCATCCATCCCTCCGGTCCTTTCATCCTTGAACCTGTCCACCCATCTATCCACCATCCATCCTTCCAATCATGTCCCCATCCATCTATCCACTCGCATCCATCCATCCATTTACCCTCCATCATCCATCCTTCCATTCTTCCACTCATCCATCCACCCACCCAACCTCCATCCATTCATGCATCTTTCCATCCATTCAACACAACCAGGCATTGAGCATAAGAAAGACAGGAGCTTTCATTCTATCAGGAACTTCAAGTCTAGAGGACAGAAATACATGAACAGGGCTTTGGTGGTGGGACTCTGCACAGTACCCTTTCTCAGGGAGCCCAGCAGAGAAGGAGGCCCCTTCTTCCTGAGAGATAAGAGAGATCTGAATAGGGAGGTGACCCTTGAGCTAATCCCCTAAAGAGGAGTAGTAACTGTTTAGACAAATAGGAGGAGGCGCTGATGTCCCAGCAGAAGGCTGGAGGTATGAGAGAGCATCACCTTTCTTGGACCATCGGGTGTAAGGGGGAAGCCCTCTTGGCCACACTTCCCTGCCCCGGGTCCCCTGACAGCGGGCCAAGGCCTAGGACTCTATGTCAAGTCTACCATACTGGGAGTGGGTGAGGGGAGCCCAGAGCTGATCCTTAGCACTGTCTTGGCCCCCAGGTCCTTTGGAGAACTGGTTCAGAAAGGGGTGCATGGAATGGGTGCTGGGAAGAGATGCATTTTGTGGCCCCAAGGCCTAGAGTGGCCCTTCCTGGTTCTTGTTTGGACTCTCCACTCCTGGGAGTGGGCACATGGGAAGCTTGAGCTAGAGGAGGGTACCTTTCCTCTGTGTGTGTGTGTGTGTGTGTGTGTGTGTGTGTACTGGGGAGAGGGCACCAGTTCCCTTTGCTGCCTCCTGCAGGAAGGGGATTGTCAAGCTCAATATCTACTTCCAAGAATTCAACTATCGCACCATTGAAGAGTCAGCAGCCAATAATGTGAGTCTGGGGGTTCCTGACACCTCAGCCCTGCAGCCTGAGGGTGGGGAGGATCCGGAGCCCAGCGGAGGAATTAGGAAGGTCCCTTGTTGTTTGCATCACCAACTCAATGGACATGGGTTTGGGGGGACTCCGGGAGTTGGTGATGGACAGGGAGGCCTGGCATGCTGTGGTTCATGGGGTCACGAAGAGTCGGACACAACTGAACGACTGAACTGAACTGAACTTGTTGTTTATGAGTTTCCCTGGTGGCTCAGATGGTAAAGCATCTGCCTGCAATGTGGGAGACCTGGGTTTGATCCCTGGGTCTGGAAGATCCCCTGGAGAAGGAACTGGCAACCCACTCAAGTATTCTTGCTTGGAAAATCCCATGGACAGAGGAGCCTGGCAAGCTACGGTCAATGGGGTCGCAGAGAGTCGCACACGACTGAGAGATTAACTCTTGCTTACTTGTTGTTTGGTTGCTCAGTCGTGTTCAACTTTTTTGCGACCCAATGGACTGGGACGCAGTACTGGCAGGCGGATTCTTTACTGCTGAGCCACCAGGGAAGCAGGAAGGTCCCATAGGCACTCCCAGATTACTTCCCTGGGCTGAGATGATCACCTCTTCTCCCTTTCCGGCCACCAGCTCACCTCACAGGAAGCCGTGAGGTTGGGCTTGAGGCAGAGATCTCCGGCCAGGCCCTCACGCCTCTGCTCCCTGCAGATCGTCTGGCTGCTCTCGAACCTGGGCGGACAGTTTGGCTTCTGGATGGGGGGCTCGGTGCTGTGCCTCATCGAGTTCGGGGAGATCATCATCGACTTCGTGTGGATCACCATCATCAAGCTGGTGGCCCTCGCCAAGGGTGTGCGGCAGAAGCGGGCCCAGGCTCGCTACGACGGCCCGCCGCC
Source organism: Cephalophus harveyi (assembly GCA_006410635.1). Classification (NCBI taxonomy): domain Eukaryota; kingdom Metazoa; phylum Chordata; class Mammalia; order Artiodactyla; family Bovidae; genus Cephalophus; species Cephalophus harveyi. The sequence goes on from SJYT01054049.1 coordinate 283,432, forward strand.
CACTGTGGCCGAGCTGGTGGAGGCCCACACCAACTTTGGCTTCCAGCCAGACTCGGCCACACCCGGCCCTGACACGGGGGCATACCCCCATGAGCAGAACCCGCCCATCCCGGGCACCCCACCCCCCAACTACGACTCCCTGCGCCTGCAGCCACTGGACGTCATCGAGTCTGACAGTGAGGGGGATGCCATCTAGAGCCTGCCCTGCCCCTCCCAGCGGACCAAGAATTCGGACCTGCGCAGCTGCGACATCGCCCAAGGCCAGGGTCCAGGTCCCTCTACAGAGAGGCTGGCAGCTCTTGGCCAGCCCCAGGCTGAGGGCTCCAAGGGGTCACGGTGCTGGTATGGATATGGGAACTGTGTTCCTGCCCACACCCTCAACCTGACCTGACCCTTGGCCTGGGGACTGAGACCCAAAGCACCGTCCCCTGGAGCCAGGCTACTTCCCTCCCAGTGCCAGTCACCATCTGCCCCAGAGTTGAAGGCAGGTGGGCATGCTGTGCCCTCTGACCCCAGAAGGAGCCTTCTTTTCCTTCCTGCCTCGGCTGACCTAGTGAATGGGTTGAGTGAGGGCAGAGTTGCTGGAGAGCAGGCATCAGGGTCCTGCCAGGTGGCACATGTTTTGTTCTGGAAAATAAAAGTGGAAAACATAGAGTCTAGTTTTCTTCTTTGTCCGGCTGAGCATCCAGAGCGCCCTGATACATCTCTGGGGGGTAGAAGGGCATCAGTGCTGACTTGAGAGCACAGACGTGGCCAAGGAGAGGCCCAAGCTGGTGATTAAGTTTCCTTCAAGTTGTCCCTGAAAGACAAGTTGTCCCTGAAAGCCACAACAGTGGGTTTAAGTGGCTTTATGCCTTTTTCAACGTTGTCCAACTTATTTCTTTGGGTTTCCAGAACCAAGAGAGCAAGGGAAGGAGGTAAGGTGGGATAAATTCTTAAACCTGGCTTAAGCACAAGCGTCTCCAGCAGCTCAAATGATGTCTGTTCTCTCTGCCTTCCCAGGCAGGCTCACCTTACATTATAGCAGCAAAGGGCCATTTGCAACTGCAAACTCACATCTCCAGCTTAACAAACCCAGCTAGGAGAGAGCCTCTCTTTCCCAATCGTCTCAGCACGCTCCCAGGCTGACTTTCATTGGTCACTGAGTCACATGCCTGCCTCTGAACCAATCAGTGTGCCTGTTGGTAGGCTGCTGGAATTGATCAGACCCTGCCCATACCTAAGGCCCCTTGGCCCCTCTGCAGAATCACATGGTCTGAGGGTGATGGGGACATGGTTCCTAGGGGCTCCAGAGAAAATAAGTAAAACTGGAACTTTAAAAAAAATATATTTATTTACTTTTGGCTGCCTGGGTCTTTGCGGTGCACACGGGCTTGCTCTGGCTTTGGCAAGCAGGGGCTACTCTTCATTATGGTGCATGGGCTTCTCATTGCAGTGGCTTCTCTTGCTGTGGAGCATGGGCTTTAGGGTTAGCAGGCTTCAGTAGTTGCAGCTCGAGGGCTCCAGAGCACAGGGAGTGTAGTTGTGGTGCACTAGCTTAGTTACCCTGTGGTGTGTGGGATCTTCCCAGACCAGGGATCGCACTGGTGTCCCTGCATTACAAGCAGATTCTTAAGCAATGAACCACCAGAGAAGCCTGAAACTGGAACTTTAGATAGGCAGATTAATTTTTTGGTAGACATCCATGTAATATTGAGGGCATATTGTACTAATACAATCAAGAAAACAAACCAGTTAATCATAAAGGAAGTCAACCCTGAATACTTATTGGAAGGACTGATGCTGAAGCTGAAGCTCCAATATCTTGGCCTACTGATGCAAACAGACGACTCATTGGAAAACACCCTGATTCTGGGAAAGATTGCCGGCAAAAGGAGAAGAGGGCGGCAGAGGATGAGATGGTTGGATAGCATCACCAATTCACTGGACATGAACTTGAGCAAACTCTGGGAGATAGGGACAGGGAGGCCTGGCATGCTGCCATCCAGGAGGTTGCAAAGAGTCAGACATGTCTTAGCAGCTGAACAACAACAACATTATACTAATAAATCATTGTTTTTCTGAAATTCAAATTTAACTGAGCTTCCTGTGTTTTTCACTGCTAAAGATGGCAACCCCTAGCCTGGTGGGCTACAGCCCATTGGATCGCAAAAGAGTCAGACATGACTTAGCGACTAAATGACAACATGGCAATACTATCGGCCTCCCAGAGAGGAAACAGGAGCCCTTATCAACGAAGAATGGGATCTGGCAGCTGCAGACAGTTGACCACTGCAGGGCCCCGCTCTCACCTGCCAACCCTGGTGGTGAATGAGTGCTGGCTTCAGAGCCTGGGACCAGGGCATCCCCGCCCTGCTGGTCTAGAACACCTGAGTCCTTGGCCTGAAAGGCAAGCTGTGCTCCCTTTCAGTGCCCATTCAATGGCACCAGTAGAGGAAGGCGGTGCCACTCCAGCCAAAGGCAGCATTGCTAAGGACTGAGAGGGGCGGGTCTGGGGGAAGCCAGGTTTCCCAGCTCAGAGCCAGACCAAGTCTGCAGGCTGGAGTCAACAATTCTTGGTAATTATCACACTTACTACCATGACTAGGGCTGTTATTATTAGCGGTGGTAGTTGTCACCAGACTCACTATTATTTGTTGTCTTTAAACAATGACTGTATTGTATCAAACACTTAACCGCATGCCAGGCACCAGGCCAAGTGTATACTTTGTAAGTCTTATTTCGTTGAATTCTCATAACCACTGAGAAATATGATCATCCCATTTTACAAGTAAATAAATTGAGGCTTGGAGAGGTAAGGTACTAGACTAGATTGCTATTACCGTAAGTGACAAGGACAAGACTCCAGCCTTATCCTCTTGCTGCTATAAGAATACCAATGATCATTAGAATAGCAGTTCCTCAGAGGAGCCCAGGGCTTTCATATTTATTATCTCATCTGAGGCTATGGGGCAAAGCAATGATTATTATCTAACTCTTTTTACCAGTCTTTTGGTCACAAGTTAATTTGAATTTGAGTTAAAACAGGAATTCATTGCTTCTTTAACTAAAGTCCAGGGATTGCAGGCAAGGCTGTATCCAGGAGTTCAGCTCAATCTAGTGATTTCTCCAGCTGCTGGCTTTATTATCTTCTGTGTTGACATCTGTCTTACATACTTTCTCTCCATGAGCTTTTCTTTCCCTTTTAGTCCCAGAAGCCATTCCCTCAGAGGGAATGGCTTCTGTGTTGTTCTCAGCAACACAAAAGGAAGAAAACTTCCTAGCAAAAATTTTGAGAATGAGGCTCATTTGGATCAGCCTGGGCCACATGCTAATCCTGAACCAATCACTGTGACTGAGGATGGGAGATGCTGCCAGCCCGCGCAGGGGGCGGTCTATGGCAGATAGCCCCTTACAGACTCCAGTGAAAGGTTTTGCTCAGAGACACGTGGAAGCAGGAGTGGGAGGAGCTTCCAGCCCCCAGAGCCGCTTATAGACAGGAGAAAAAGACCAGGCTGATGTGGGCATTAGTTGCTATTCTCTCCTGGGGAGTACTGAGGGCTGGCGTAAAGATGGATGATGGTCCCACCTCTCAGAGCAGGCTCTGAGTCAGGCAGACGGTCGTTACTCTCTCCTCTGGATCTAGAGGGGAGAAGGGGTATCCTATTCTACCCTGGGGCCCTATCAGAGCCTGAAAAATTGGCAGTTCCAAAATTGCCCAGGAATGGCGCTCTGTAATTCCCACCACTATCCCGAGTGGGAAGGTAAATTACAGGTGCTGGAGGACTATGAAAGTAGCATCTACTATACACCTACCATCTGCTGTTAGTGTTAGTCGCTCAGTCGTGTCTCTTTGGGACCCCATGGACTGCAGCCCACCAGGCTCCTCTGTCCATGAAATTCTCTAGGCAAGAATTCTGGAGTGGGTTGCCATTCCCTTCTCCAGAGGATCTTCCCCACCTAGGCATCCAACCCCAGTCTCCCACATTGCAGGCAGATTCTTTACTTGTGAGCCACCAGGGAAGCTCTTCATCTCATCTCAAACTCTCTTCAAATAACCCTATGAGTTAGGTACCATGATGACCCTTGTTTTCCAGATTTGGAAACAAGGCTCAGAGAGGTGAATGACTTTCCCCGGGTCACACAGCTGGACGGTAGCAAAGCTGGAATCAAGCCTGAGCCTGCCTTAGTGGCACTCACTGACACTGGCAGAGGTCACTGCAAAAAGGTTTCCACTTCAAAGCAGCACTTTGCACCTTCCAGGTCTCCAGCTCCCACTTCGAGGGAGGAGCCAAGCTTGATCCCTGCCATGGATGTCTGTGATCCACCACGTGAGAAACCAAAATATTTTTCTTGGTGCAAGTTTGCAGCTAATGCTCTTTCAGGAAACAGCCAAACTGTTTCCAAAGGTATGGGGAACAGAAGGTGTGTGAATTCCCTGGGAGACAGAACCAGAGGGAGACACAGCCCTGGCAGCCCGGTGGGTCTGTTTCAGAGCTAGGTCACAGCCCTCCCAGGGGGCTGGCACGGGCAGGCTGACCTGGGTGGGATTAGGTGGAGCTAATGCCTCTGGGCTCCCAGCCCTGCACATGGCCACTGAGTGACTCTGGGCAAGCCCCTTAGATCTCTCCAAGCCTCAGTTCCTTTGTGTGTGAAATATTCCCGGGCCCCATGTTCCGGGAATGTGAGGCAATGGGTAGGAGACAAGGAAAGCCCACCCAGGCTCAGAACATGGTGCTGCTGCTGCTGCTAAGTCACTTCAGTCGTGTCCGACTCTGTGCGACCCCATAGACGGCAGCCCACCAGCTCCCCCGTCCCTGGGATTCTCCAGGCAAGAACTCTGGAGTGGGTTGCCATTTCCTTCTCCAATGCATGAAAGTGAAAAGTGAAAGTGAAGTCGCTCAGTCGTGTCCAACTCTTAGCGACCCCATGGACTGCAGCCTGCCAGGCTCCTCCGTCCATGGGATTTTCCAGGCAAGAGGACTGGAGTGGGGTGCTATTGTCTTCTCCGAACATGGTGCAGTTCAATTCAATTCGGCTGCCTGCCCTTCTCCCAATTTTCAGGCGGCAAGAAATCCTGCATGGTTTAAGCCAGGGTTTCTCTACCAGAGGTGGTTTTGCCTCCTGGACCATGTCTGGAGACACTGTTGGTTGTCACAACTCGGGCATCCGGTGGGTGGAGGCCAGTGATGCTACTCAACATCGCACAGTGCACAGGACGCCCCGCGGCAGAGCTGTCCAGCCTGGCGGACGCCAGTCCTGCTCCTGTGCTCCCAGCCTTGCTTGCAGCTGGGGAGACGCCTGGCGAGCCAACACGGCCACGAGGCCTGGGAGGGAGTCACGGGTGGGGCTCTGGGAAGGCCTTTGCCTCCCCAGTGGAAGGGATGGAACTGCTGCTCGGCCACCCCCCTCTGGCTCCTTCCTCTCTGGATGCGGATGCTATACCTAGTTGCGGGAGGATGAGGCACCACACCCACAGGGGAACATCAAGATCACAGAGAGGCTGGTCCTGACTCGGTCCAGCCACTAAATCAGTGCCCATAGCCACCACCATTTGACTCTCTGTTACTAGCAAAAATCAATTCTTATTTAAGTCACTCAAATTACATTATTCTGTTACTTATAGCCAACTAAAATCTTAACAGATACAGAAGCTATTGACAAAAAAAAAAACAAACCAACTGATAAGAGGACTTCCTGTGGCTCAGTGGTAAAGAATATGCCTTCTAGTGCAGAAGACTGGAGTTTAGTCCCCGAGCCAGGAAGATCCCACATGCCATACGGCAACTAAGCCTGCGAGCCACAACTACTGAGCCTGTGCTCGAAAACCCGGCAGCCACCACTATTGAACCTACGTGCAGCAACTATTAAAGCCCCGCGCTCTAGAGCCTGTGCTCTGCAGCGAGAGAAGCCACCGCAGTGAGAAGCCCGAGCACCGCAGCAGAGTAACCCCTGCTTGCTGCAACTGGAGAAAAGGCTGCGTGCAGCAACGGGGCTTTCCAGTCAAAAGTTAATTAAAAAAAAAAAAAAAAAAAAACTGACAGAATCTACATCACCTGGCAGGTTTTTTTTTAAAAAGGGAAGGTCAAAGTCCTTACCACGGCTTGCAGGACCTGCTGTGATCTGCACCTCTTTCCTCCCTGACCTTATCTCTGGTTTCCCACTTCCACTGCTGATCATGGACATGCCCAGGACCTGGTCCGCCCTTGCCCTCAGCCTGAGCACTCCTCAGAGTTCATCACCACGCACAACCCTCATCCTTTAGGTCCTGGGGTTGCCCGCCCAGCTTTTCCCAGGCCACTGCCCCCTGATGCCCTCTGGGCCCCCAGCACTAACATCTTGGATGATCTTAGTCGGAAAGGAAAGTAAAAGTGTTAGTTGCTCAATCGTGTCCGACTCTTTGTGACCTCATGGACTGTAGTCCACCAGGCTCCTCTGTCCATAAAATTCTCCAGGTAAGAATACAGGAGTGGATTGCCATGCTGCTCTCTAGAGAATGTTCCCAACCCAGGGATCAAACCTGGGTCTCCCACATTGCAGGCAGACTCTTTACCACTAAGCCTCCAAGGAAGCCAGACCTTAGTCAGTTTACCTGCCAATTCTCTCTCCCTCCCTGCTTCGGCCTCCTTCCCGGCCAAATCCCCAGGGTGGACAGCACAGCACGTGGGAAGCACCCAAATATTCACTGAGTAAAAATGGAAAGAAAACAGCCTCCTTTCATTTCATGGTATTTATTAATTGCATTTTCAAGATGGAATCATTTAAAAAAATTATCTGAAAATTTCTAATAAATAATTTACCTCTAATTTACAGGCTTCTTTTTGATTATACAAATGAACCAAGTCCTTTCAAAACAAGCTCTGGCCAATCGAAAGTGGATTTTTAGAGCAAGACCATTCTGGAGAGTTCTGTGGCCCCAACACTCTTGTCAGCAGGGGGTCAGTAGTCCACACTCCGCATGGCGGCCACCGTGGTGGCGAGGCGACGGGGCAGGCCTTTGCTGACCTGTCTGTAGTCCTCGGGCTTGGCCTTCAAGAGCATCACGATGTTCTGGAGGGTGCGGGACGGCTGCAGGCCCAGGGCGTCCATCACGTTGATCAGGTAGTCTGTGGGGTGGGAGCAGACGGACACAGACCGACAGACTCAGCACCAAGCGGACGAGCCCCAAGGGCCTCCCCGTAGTAAGAAACAAGGCGTCCTCCCAGTCCCCCCGATGCTGGCTGCCAGGTCTGCTCTCAGCCCGCGGGCCTTCACTCAGGGTGTTTTATAGGATGGTCAAATATGACTGTGAGCTCAGCCCAGGCCCAGGTCTAGGTCTAGGAATTCTAATAAATGAAGGAGTTGCCAACGTCACCACCACACACTCATCTCTGCAGCCGGATCAGCCGACCTCAGCTGACGCTCTACACTGAGAACTCCTGGGTTCCCAGCCCTGCTCCCCAGTGGCCCCCACTGACCACATGGAAAACCCAAGGGGTCAGGAGACAGAGGGTTTATCTAAGCAGCTCCCAAAGACCCCCCAGCAGAGTCCCTACAAGGGGCTGATGCAGATGGTGCTGGGGGCAATCCCTGGTGTAATGTGGTTCCCACAACTTCCAGATATAACCCCTTGGGGTACAAGTGAGGACAGATTCCTGAGCCTACCCCCAGCCCCAGTCAATGAGAGCCTCCAAGAGAGGGGTGTGAGGGGCCTGTCCTGAAAAGCAGCACCCCCCATTCTAACTGGCAGACGAGCTCAGGCATCATAGGCAGAGTGGAGGAGAGATCGGGGTTTCCAAGGTCGGGGTGACCTCAGTGACTCCTTTGACCCCTCGTGTCTCCGCTTCCACCTGTGGAGGCAGTCAGTACCCTCGGCAGCATTGCTCAGGGGGTGAAGAGGGACAAGGACACGCCCCACATGATGCAGGTCGTCAGTGACTGGGCGTTCTTTCCCTTCGTCCTTCCTGGGCAGCGCGGCCAGCCCTCTCCGGCTCCTCCCTCTCTTCCTGCTCCCAGGGGCTGGGAGACACATCACCCAGCAAGCTCCTCCCTACTTTCTGATCACCGCCCGCGTCAATCTCTCCTCCCCCACTAGGCTGGAGCTCCAGCACGGCGCTATCTTCCCTGTGTCTTCTTTCCGAGACCCAGCTCAGGGCACAGCCCGTAGTCGGTGCCTGCTCTGTCCTGGATGCCTGACCCCACGTCCCCCTCAGACAAGCCACTTCCCAGGAAGGGCGCCACCAACCGGTCAGGCACCTGGCTCCGGCCCATGTGCACCCATAAAACTGTGGGCTCCCCTCGACGGCAGGGCAGGACCTGCAAAGTGGCAGCCCACGATCTACCACAACAACTTCTGTCCAGACAGCAAGAGTGCTTTTGTTTCAATGTTTAACTTTGTGTCTTTAAGGTGTCCCTGTGCTGCCACAGACCTCACCGCTCCCTATTGTGTTTCCACCCGGCAGCTTCCTGGGCCCTAAGCCCACACGCACTCCCTCCTGGTGGAAGCTCAGTGAGCAGAGGAACTGTCCAGACCGTGCTGGTTCTAGCCCATCTGCGAGCACGATGGCTGCTATGCCACAGATGCTCAGACACCACTAAGCGAGTGAAGAGGTGGATCTGGGTGGGAGCTGAACAGTGCGGGGAGACGACATCATGTGGACAAGTGACCTCTAGGGGCCGCCCCCAAAGCTCACTCGCTGGTTCTCCTCTCAGTGCTCCCGCCTGTACTAACAGGGACCACTGATGAGCATGGGAACCTCTTCATCTCTCCTCTGAACACGTGCCCTGTGAGATGACGAGAGTTGGCCACTGCTCTGTAACTGCTGAGAGCTGACCGTGAATGAGCATAGCGAGAGGAGTCATGCAGACGGGTTCGAGGCCTGGCTCCGTTGCTCACTGCCCCATGACCTGGAGGAAAGCATCTCACTTCTATTTCTGCTTCGGCAAAACCAGAGGCTGGCCTGGCCCTGTGCTCACTCGGGTCAAAGCCCTGGCTGGGTCCCCAGGCTGCTACTCTTCAAGGCTCCCATCACCCCCTCCCTTGACCTCTCCAAGAGCTGCTTCCAGCGAAAGAGCCAGCAAGTTGCTGGAATGATACCAAGAAGGTGGGGAGATGCTCCGACCGCCTGCCTGCAGCACCCCAACCTCAGAGCACCTCCCACCGGGTGGCATCACCTCCAGGGACGCGCGCCAGCGGGAGGAGATGGGCACACGCCCCTTGACCTGGGAATCAGGCAGGTACTTGGGTGGAGACGGCAGGGTGACCCTGGTGGGGTGGCCTTGTGACGCAAGTGCTCTGTGCCCCCGTTTCCTTATCAGAGAGCTGAAGGCAGGAGCGCCGACCTCACAGGGGAGTTTTGAAGATTGCATAAGACAATGGGCGTGAGAGCTTGGCTCAGGACCTGCATGCCTGCCTGTAGTGAGCACTTAATCAACGTCGGTTTGGATGGTGATTATATGGATGAGCAGAAGGCAAGGCAGGGCAGGGCAGCATCACACCAGTCTGCCTCACCCATCCCACCCTGTCTCGCCAAGGCACCCCTGAACGGCTCTCGGCCCTGGCAGCTATGAGAATCCCCGGGGACATCTGGCAAACTACTGGTGCCCAGGCTTCCACCCAGACTTGTCACATCAGAACCTCTGGGGGCAGGGACTGGAGAATCCACATTTTTAACAAAGCTTCCTAGACCAACCCCGAGCTGAAGCTGAGAGGAGACCTGGGACAACCTTCCTGGAGAGCTGGCCTCCCCCGTCCGCCGCAGGGACCCACCGATGTCAGTGGCCAGCTGCTTGGTGGAGTGTGGGGTGAGCTCGGGGATCTGCAGGATGGCGTCACAGTAGGTCTGCATCGTGGCTCTGGCGATGGAGCCCAGCCAGTTGTCGGCCATGTTGTCCAGCTCGGGCAGGTCATCCCCTGGAGAGGGAAAGACGGTCGTCACCAAAGAAACAGAGCCTGGTCAGGAAAAACTGCCCACTGACAGCTTGCACAGGTTTCCTTGGTGGCTCAGATGGTAAAGAATCCGCAGGCAATGCAGGAGATCCAGGTTTGATCCCGGGGTCAGGAAGATCCCCTGGAGAAGGAAATGGTAACCCACTCTAGTACTTCTGCCTGGAGAATTCCATGGACGGAGGAGCCTGGTGGGTGGCAGTCCATGGGGTTGCAAAGAGTCAGACAAGACTGAGTGACTAACACGTTCACGTTCACGTTCACCAGCTGGTACAGGGCTGTTCTGGGGGACCAGAGCCATGATAGGTGCCGCATGTATACACAAAGCTACGGTCTCTGAGGGCAACACAGGAAACAGAAGACAATTGCATCTTAGGTCAACTGGTATTGACTTAGTCTAAGGAGGATTCAGAAGAGAGAGCAGTCAGGTGAGGTGGGACAACCTGAGCGGTTCAAAGTCTGGGGGCCGATGCAGCCACACAGGCCAGGAGGAGTTCTGCGCCTCCCCATCAGATGGCCCGCCCAGAGCCTGACTAGCAGACCAGGAGCTCTGGGGGACAGACATTGGGTCCAGTCTCCCTCATCCCCTCGGAGGATCCCGGGTCGTGAGTGTGGCCCCGTCGTGAATGGAGGAGACGGGTCTTAGTACTGAGGTGCCGTCGCGGTCGACGGAGACTTCTAGAGGGTTAAGGGACACCGGTTTCGTCCATGGAGGTGGTCCCTTCTCCTGGTACTGTGCCCTTGGACGTTGGAAGAACGTCCACAGACGAGATCGGGTGACCCGCCCACTGGGAACCTGTGTAGTGAAGTGTCAAGGACTTCAAGTTGAAGGAGTGCCCTTGTTAAAAATTTAGAGGGAGGATGAATAGTACATAGATTCGGAGATCGGGTAGTCCGAGGAGACAGGCACCTTAAGAGGTCCGGTCTTATGCCCTCACCTATCGGTAAGGGAAGAAGTCCCCTAGAAGGGTTGGGTTCCTAGCTTGGGTCCAGCGGGCGTAAATGGCAGACTCGGTGGTCCTTTCGGGCATAGATTCGGTTTTTCAAGGATAACCGACAAATTGGTAGACGAAGTATTTTTAAAGTGACAATTTTACGACCTTTTCTTATACTTCTTCTTGAATATATATACACATTGACTTAATCAAACGACATACACTCTTTGATTGTGTTGTGACATTCAGTTGGCATGAAGTTATTTTAGAAATGTTTTCTTTTTTGTCCTCCTGACCTTACGATCAAGCAACCCATTAAGAAGGGTTAAAAAACATACGAATTTTTAAAAGTATTGTATAACTTACTTTCTAATTTTTGTTTTTTAATGGGTCCAACCGAAGAAAAAAACCAATGCCAAAGTTGGTAATAATGTTACAATAAAATACCGACCTTCCAAAAAAATCCTTAACAACGTTCAACCCAGGTAAACAATTAATAAACATTTAAGTGACTGAATGGAAACAACCACATACTGACTAAATCTCTATATATGTATCTGCAGTGAAACAATAAGCTATTATGCTCTTCCTGATGTAAGGCAACAGACAATAAATACAGCACTACATTCTCTTGCCAAAGAATGTGAACCTGAATTTAATCCTTATCAGTAAAAGATACAAAATGAAGTATTTCTAAATGAAATAACATGATGCCTGGGATGTGATTTAAATAATCTAGCAAAAAATGTAAGCAGAATATATGAAACAAGAAGAAGCCATTCTTAAACCCATGGGATAAGTGTCTGGGGTTTTACTGTACTAGTCTCATGACCTGGGTGTGTGTGTGGAAAGTTCCATGAAAAATAGTTTAAAAAAATTTTTTTAAGGTGGTCCTTTTTTTTGTTTTATATTGGGAGCATTTTAAAGCAAAGCACTTATTCATTTTTGGTGGTGCTTTGTCTCTGTTGCTGCACGAGCTTTCTCCACTTGCAGGCAGCGGGGTCTACTCTCAAGCTGCGATGCTAGGGCTTCTCACTGCAGAGGCTTCTACTGTTGAGGAGCACAGGCTCTAGGGCACACAGGCTTCAGTAGTCATGGCACATGGGCCCAACTGCCCTGGGGCATGTGGGATCTTCCTGGACCAGGAGTCAAACCAGCATCCTTTGCATTGCAAGGCAGATTCCTGACCACTAGACCACCAGGGAAGCCCCTAAAACTTTTCTTTAAACTTATAAAGCATATCAGTGGACTGCTCTGGGGGCCAGTGGTTAAGACTCTGCCTGCCCATATAGGGGACACAGTCCGATCCCTGATCTGGGAAGATTCCCCATGCCACAGGGCAACTAAGCCTGCGCGCACTCTAGAGCCTGCGCTCTGCAAGAAGCCCCCTCAATGAGAAGCTGGAGCACTGCGGCTAGAGAGTAGCCCCTGCTCACTGCAACTAGAGAAAGCCCGCGTGCAGCAATAAAGACGCTGTGCAGCCAGAAATAACAACATTTTTTTAATTAAAAAATAAAAGGGGAAGGCAACAAGAGATCTTCCTCTTAAAAAAAAATAAAATATATTAGATGAAAATAAAAATCACTTAGAGCCCTTGGATCAAGATGGTGACACACAAAGACCCTGAACTTGCCTCGTCCCCCCGGAGAGGCAGAGAGACAGCCTCACCAAAACCCCCACACAGCAGGGAGGATCTCACGGCAGAGCCCCTCCCTGAGGAGCGGAGGGTCTGTCTGTGCCCCACATCCGGCGCCCCAACCCTGGGACCCGCACCAGTCAGACGAGGTCCCCAAAACATCCGGCTCTGAAACCAGTGGGAGCTGGGGGTGCTGTGGGACTCTGAGATACCCCTGTCGAGGAGCTCGAACACAGAGACTCGTCCTGGGAACCAGAGCAAAGGCAGCAGTTTGAGAGGTGCCTGGATTACACACGAAGGAAATTCAGGTGCTAGCCTTAAAGCTTCAGCCAGAGGCACAGGGAATATCCCAGGGTGATCCTGGGGCGGGAGAGGCGCTGGAAAACGCCATTCTGCACTCTCCCCCTCCCTCGGGGCACAGAGAGGCATGCGAGACAGCCTCTTGAAAGCTGAGGGTTTGGCCCCCCTCCCCACCCTCGCACTCTCCTGCACCACTAAAAGCAGGTGTGCCCTGCCCCCCGCGCTCCTTCCCAACCCTGGTTCCCCACAGGGACCGCCTCGCCTGACTCTGATGACCAGAGGGGCTGATGCTCCTGGGCCCTGCGGGACCACAGCAATCAGAAAGTCATTTTAACATTTTAACTTATTTTTTTTTTACTGTTTCAGTATAATTTTATTAGCAGTTATTACATCAAAATTCACATTTATAGGATCCAAAGGACTGCCTTAGAAAATATATGTAATTAGAGTTTAACAGTAAGATAGAATATATTTTCATTATAGCACAGCCCCTTAAAGAGTCAAGGATAACACGGAGAATTAAGTACATTTCTTGATAGACATAGAAATGAAGTCTGTATGCATAGTGTCACTTAAAAACAAAGTTCCATGGAAGTATATAGTAAGTCTATGGATGTGAATTTCATGGCAAATATCACTGACTTCCAAACAACTGACACCAAAGGGATGTCCAATCAAACACAAGCACGGGGGCTTTCATTCAGCGTAGAGCAATGATAACTCTTTAAGAGACCTTGAGTCCTTAAGCCTTGTAATATGCTTTTATGCTGTGACACCAATACAAAACACATCAACTCTAAGGTGTAGACTCTGATGCATTATGACAAAAAGCTTTTTTCTATCAGAAAACACTGAGTTTTTTCCTCAGAAAATGTTGAACATTTTTCTCTCAGAAACTGCTGTGGTATTCTGGACAAGATACCACACCCAGGACACCACACAGGAGACTGTAACACAACCCGACTGCATGTGAAAAAGGCCCAATTAATTGTCCTGAAGCTTCAACCTGCGGGACTGGCCTCAGGTCTGCCACACACCTGCGGGCTACAGAGCTGTCCTCTGGGAGAGCAGGCAGGGAGACCTCACTCCTGCCCACTCCCTTGGCTTCACCCCTGCTCACTGGGGCCTCCCAGCAAGGAGCTTCCACACTGCTCTGAAGTCCCCATTCTAGCAGCTGTCGCCCACGAGACACCTCCAGACCAGACCTTCCAGTCTGGAGGGCAGCAGGGTCCATGACTGCAGCCCCCGCATGCTTTAAAAGCTGTTACCTGCGGATCTGGCTTCCAATCAGCCTGAATCTGGGCGCTCAATGTAACCACCCCCTCAGGAACACACAGGTCTTGGCACATCCTGGGACCCATCAAGAAGAAAACCAGGCTTCCTGGACAATCGCAAAGGTATAAGAGACAGCCGAGAGCTAGGGCGAAGCTGAGTGATAAGGTTCATTTCCTACACAAAGCCATTCCTTCAAGCCTGGGAGAGGGGGCTCTTTCGCTTGTTACACAGAGGCCAACACAGAGAGCCAAGCAAAATGAGGAAACAAAGGAATAGTTTCCAAATGAAAGAAAGAGACTGAGTGAAGAGTGAAGTCGCTCAGTTGTGTCCTACTCTTGGCGACCCCATGAACTGTAGCCTACCAGGCTTCTCCATCCATGAGATTTTCCAGGCAAGTGTACTGGAGTGGGTTGCCATTGCCTTCTCCAGGAGATCTTCCCGACCCAGGGATTGAACCTGGGTCTCCCGCACTGTAGGCAGATGCTTTACCATCTGAGCCACCAGGGAAGTCCCTGAAAGACTGAACCTGAGCAAAATGCCTTAATAAAACAGACATAAGTCATCTACCTGAAAAAGAGTTCAAACTCATAGTCATAAAGATGGTCACCCAGCTTGGGCAAAGAATGGATGAACAGTGAGAATATCAACAAAAAGAGAGAAAATATAAGAAAGCATGAAACAGAAATAGTAGAGCTCAAGAATATGAACTGAAAAATGTTAGTTCAACAGCAGACTAGATGAACCAGAAGAGCAAATCACTGACCTGGAAGACAGAGAGTGGAACTCATGCAAACAGATCAGCAAAGAGAAAGAAGAATTTTAAAAAGCGAGGATAACTTAAGAGACTTTGGACAACATCGAGTAGAATAACGTTTGCATTATAGGGGTCCCAGAAGGAGAAGAGAGAAACGAGCAGAAAATTTATTTGAAGAACTAATGGCTGAAAACTTCCCTAACCTGAGGAAGGAAAGAGAAATCAAGATCCAGGACACAGAGTTCCAAATAAGATGAACCCAAAGAGAACCACATCGACAGACTTTATAAGTGAGATGTCAAAAGTTAAAGAGAATCTTAAACGCAATGGGGGAAGAAAACACAAAACCCTACTATATGCAAGGGAACCCCATAAGATTATCAGCTAATTTTTTAAAAAAATCAGCTGATATTTCAACAGAATCTCTTCAAGTCAGGGGGACTGGCACGTTATATTCAAAGTGCTGAAAGGAAAAAACTTCCAACCAAGCACAGTCTATCACTCAGGTTATCATTCAGAACTGAAAGAGAGATAGTTTTCAAGACAAGCAACAGTTAAAGGAGTTTATCACTACTAAACCAGCCTTGTAAGAAATATTAAAGGGTCTTCTTTAAGCTGAAAAGAAAAGGAAAAAGAAAAGAAAAGGCACTAACTAATAACAAGAAAACATGAAAATAAAAATCTCTCTCGTAAAAGGTGAATATATAATTAAGGCAGTAGATGCTAGTATGAAAGCTAGTATGAAAGTTAAAACACAAAAGAGGTAAAATTAAAAAAATTAGTTAAGGGATACTCAAAAAGATATAACATATGACATAAAAAATTTAATATGATGGGGGAGGTAAAAATGTAGAGTTTTAAAAAAAGCATTCAAGTTTAAGCTTCTACCCATTTAAAATATACTGAAGTATGTGTGTGCGTGTGTATATATAGATATATACACACGCACACAGAGGGACTATTATATGTGAACCTCACGGCAACCATAAAGCAAAAACCTGTACAGTAGATACACAAAAGATAATTAGAAAGGAATCGAAACATAATACTAAAGAAATTCATCACACCACAACGGAAGAGAGTTTGGTTCATATTCTGCCGGATCTATATTCAATACTTTTACATGCAAACATGCATGCAGAAATAGACAAGGTGGGGTATTTTCAAAACAAAAATAATACTGTATGAATTATTTTGTATCTGCTTTTTTGTCTTAACAATAACAGATCTTTTCTGTCTTAGTTCAGTTCAGTTCAGTCGCTCAGTCGTGTCCGACTCTTTGCGACCCCATGAATC
>SJYT01054049.1:302653-319320 GCA_006410635.1 Cephalophus harveyi
ACAGGCAAATTTGGCCTTGGAATGCGGAATGAAGCAGGGCAAAGACTAATAGAGTTTTGCCAAGAAAATGCACTGGTCATAGCAAACACCCTCTTCCAACAACACAAGAGAAGACTCTACACGTGGACATCACCAGATGGTCAACACCGAAATCAGATTGATTATATTCTATGCAGCCAAAGATGGAGAAGCTCTATACAGTCAACAAAAACAAGGCCGGGAGCTGACTGTGGCTCAGATCATGAACTCCTTTCTGTCTTAACAATATATAAAATCCATATTTTTGAAGACCTTATCTCTAGGTACAAATAGTTTACCTCTCTAAGGAAAATCAAAAAGAATTTTTCAACATTATGGATACATTACAATATACTTATCTACTCCCTGAGTAATAGACACTTGGGTTTTCTAATTTTGTGCGATGAACTGCCTCATATGCACCTCTGTGGGCACATAAACATGGATTCCTCTAGGATGGGCATGCAGAAGAAGAGCTGTTGGATCAAAAAGGATGGGTGTCCTTTAGCTGTTGATGGAAATCACCCTCCAGACAACCTTTATCAATTTATACTCCTAGGGTCTAATCTTTGGTTTTCTTCTTGTACAAGTCATGAGATATATCATACATGTGGTAGAACATTAAAAAAAAAAATTACATGTCTTAGAGAACAACCATTAAGCCAACGCCAGTGCAACCACTTCTATGCTCAAGACAAAGGCCACTGCCAGGGCCCAAAATCTCCCCCGAGCCTCTCCAGTCACACGTAGCAGGATCCCAGGCCCCAGGCTCTGCATCCCCCAGCAAGCCTTCGAGCTGTGGCTGTTCACATTCTGCCTTACCTCTTTTGCTCGATAATATGCTTGTGAGAATCATCCATGTCATTATGTCTTGCTGTAGCTTGTTCACCTTTAATACTGCAAACTATTCCATCCCACGACTGCACCATACTGCAGGTGTCCGCTGACTGTCGATGGATATTTGGTTTGTGGCTTCCGGTCTGTGGCTATTACCAAGTCACCACAAATATCCTTACAGATATGTATGGGGGCACCTGTTGAAGAGGTTCTAGGATATACATCTGGGAGTAAACCTGACAGGCTGAGGGTATGCACACTGTCACTCTTGTTAGAAAATGCCAAACTGTCTTCAAAGTGGATACACCGACTGATAGTGGTTGTGAGTGTTCTCCAGTCTTTTTTTTCTCTGGCCTCACCACAGAGCTTAACAGACCTTAGTTCCCCGACCAGGGATCGAACCAATATCCTCAGCAGTGAAAGTGCAGAGTCCTAACCACTGGATAGCCAGGGAAGTCCCCTAGTCTCTTCTTCTTGCATTTATATACATAGAAGTTTTTCTTTAATGGACTCATACTGTATACTGCATTAAATATTTTTGTAATCTCAAAAATGATAGAATGACCTCTGTTCATTGCCAAGCAAACCATTCAATATCACAGTAATCCAAGTCTATGCCCCAACCACTAATGCAGAAGAAGCTGAAGTTGAATGGTTTTATGCTAACCCTACAAAACATTCTAGAACTAACACCAAAAAAAAGATGTCCTTTTCATCACAGGGGACTGGAATGTAAAAGAAGGAAGTCAAGAGATACCTGGAGTAACAGCCAAGTTTGGCCTTGGAGTACAAAATGAAGAAGGGCAAAGGCTAACAGAGTTTTGCCAAGAGAACAAACTGGTCATAGCAAACATCCTTTTCCAACAACACAAGAGACGACTCTACACGTGGACATCACCAGATGGTCAATACTGAAATCAGATTGATTATATTCTTTGCAGCTGAAGACAGAGAAGCTCTATGCAGTCAGCAAAAACAAGACTGGGAGCTCACTGTGGTTCAGATCATGAACTCCTTATTGTCAAATTCAGACTTAAATTGAAGAAAGTAGGGAAGACCACTAGACCATTCAGGTATGACCTAAATCAAATCCCTTATGATCATACAGTGGAAGTGACAAACAGATTCAAGGGATCTGATAGAGTGCCTGAAGAACTATGGACAGAGGTCATGACCTTATATAGGAGGCAGTGATCAAGACCATCTCCAAGAAAAAGAAATGCAAAAAGGCAAAATGGTTGTTTGAGGAGGCCTTACAAATAGCTTAGAAAAGAAGTGAAAGGCAAAGTAGAAAAGGAAAGATACACCCATCTGAATGCAGAGTTCCAAAGAATAGCAAGAAGAGATAAGAAAGCCTTCCTCAGTGATCAGTGCAAAGAAACAGAGGAAGACAATAGAATGGGAAAGACTAGAGATCTCTTCAAGAAAATTAGAGATACCAAGGGGACTTTTCATGCAAAGATGGGCACAATAAATGACAAAGCATAGGGACCTAACAGATGCAGAAGATATTAAGAAGAGGTAGCAAAAATACACAGAAAAACTATACAAAAAAGATCTTCATGACTCAGATAACCATGATGGTGTGATCACTCACCTAGAGCCAGATATCCTGGAATATGAAGTTAAGTGGGCCTTAGGAAGCATCACTACAAACAAAGCTAGTGGAGGAGACAGAATTCCAGCTGAGCTATTTCAAACCCTAAAAGATGACACTGTGAAGTGCTGCACTCAATATGCCAGCAAACCTGGAAATCTCAGCAGTGGCCACAGGACTGGAAAAGGTCAGTTTTCATTCTAGTCCCAAAGAAAGGCAATGTCAAAGACTGTTCAAACTACCACACAATTGCACACATCTCACACACTAGTAAAGTTATGCTGAAAATTCTCCAAGTGAGGCTTCAGCAGTACGTGAACTGAGAACTTCCAGATGTTCAAGCTGGATTTAGAAAAGGCAGAGGAACCAGAGATCAAATTGTCAACATCCGTTGGATCACTGAAAAAGCAAGAGAGCTCCAGAAAAACATCTACTTCTGCTTTATTGACTATGCCAAAGCCTTTGACTGTGTGGATCACAACCAACTATGGAAAATTCTTAAAGAGATGGCAATACCAGACCACCTTACCTGCCTCCTGAGACATCTGTATGCAGGTCAAGAAGAAACAGTTAGAACTGGACATGGAACAACAGACTGGTTCCAAATTGGGAAAGGAGGATGTCAAGGCTGTATATTGTCACCTTGTTTATTTAACTTATATGCAGAGTACATCATGCAAAATGCTGGACTGCATGAAGCACAAGCTGGAATCAAGATTGCCTGGAGAAATATCAGTAACCTCAGATATGCACATGACACCATCCTTATGGCAGAAAGAGAAGAGGAACTGAAGAGCCTCTTGATAAAAGTGAAAGAGGAGAACGAAAAAGCTGGCTTAAAATTCAACATTCAAAAAACTAAGATCATGGCATCTGGTCCCATCACTTCATGGCAAATAGATGGGGAAACAATGGAAACAGTGACACACTATTTTTTGGGGGCTCCAAAATCACTGCAGATGGTGACTGCAGTCATGAAATTAAAAGACACTTGCTCCTTGGAAGATAAGCTATGACAAACCTAGACAGCATATTCAAAAGCAGAGACATTACTTTGCCAACAAAAGTCCATATGGTCCAAGCTATGGTTTTTCCAGTAGTCATGGATGGATGTGAGCATTGGATCATAAAGAAAGCTGAGAGCCAAAGAACTGATGCTTTTTTTTGTGGTGTTGGAGAAGACTCTTGAGACTCTCTTGGACTCAAGAAGATCAGTCAATCCTAAAGGAAATCAGTCCTGAATATTCATTGGAAGGAATGATGCTGAAGCTGAAGCTTCAATACTTTGGCCACCTGATGTGAAGAAGTGACTCCTTGGAAAAGACCCTGATGCTGGGAAAGATGGAAGGCAGGAGGAGAAGGGGATGACAGAGGATGAGATGGTTGGATGGCATCACCAACTCAATGGACATGAGTTTGAGCAAGCTCCAGGAGTTGGTGATGGACAGGGAAGCCTGGCAGGCTGCAGTCCATGGGATTGCAAAGAGTTGGACACAACTGAGAGACTGAACTGAACTGAATGTGTTAACGGTTGTATAGCATTTAGTTATATGGATATACCAAAAAATTTCTAATCAAAATTTCTACAGTTTCACATTCATTTTTCTTTCTGATGCTTTGCTTTTATAAACAATGCTGGGATACACATTCACAGAGTTATACTCATGATTATTTTATTAGCACATTTATATAGCAGAATTCCTGATCTAAAAGGTATACACATTTCTAAGGCCTTTGACCTTATGTCAAATAGTCTTTCAGGAATTCAAACTGTACAATTTAAACTGTTTTCCTCCACTTTGCCAAATATTAAATAAATACTTAAAATATATGGATGTAAATACAGTCAATTTGATAGGTTATAAAAAATGAACTATGTTACTTTCATTTGCAGTTCTTTGAGAATTACTGAGGTTAAACATTTCTTTATATGTTTTAGCTTATTTGAATTCAGGTTATTTACTTTTCTGTGGGTGTTCACTTTTTTCTTACTGATTCATAAGAACTTTTATAAAATGAGGATATTAACCATCATCTATCATATATGCTGCTATTTTTTCCAGCTTACCATTTATATTTTTTACAATTTCTTTCATTTCAAAGTCTTCTGTTCCTTATCCCTAAGATTAATTAATACTCACTCACAGATTAGCTTAGCAGGTTTCACATTTTTAATATGAATTTTAAACAGAATTATTCTTTTTTTTCAAAAATTATATGAGTATCAGGGACTTCCCTGGTAGTCCAATGGTTAAGACTCCACGCTTCCACTGCAGGGAGCCTGGGTTCAATCCCTGGTCAGGGAACTAAAATCTCACATGTCAGGTGGTGCAGCCAAAAAATTATACGAGTATCATCAATATTTAGAATCCTATGAAACTTATAGATTTTATTTGTATTACTTTTACAAACAGTTTGTGGAAGTTTGACAAAAATCCTAATTCTCTGCGGGATAAAAAGCTTGATGTATTGATTCAGTCAAATGCACTGATTATTTGGAACAATTTCTCTTTTCTCATTAATCTTTCTGTGAAAGCCTAAATGAGAGGTACGAGGTTTTGTCAGTACTCATGTGGTTTTGCCATTACATGTCCATCAGCTTCTTCTTTATATATGTTGGTGCTGTGCTACTGGACACGCTAGGGTACGTGGCTACTACAGGTTCACTGTGGAATCCACCTGTTACCCACATAAAGAATCATTTAGTCCTATTTATTATCTTCTGATTTGATTCAACTTCTTCTAACAGTGATGCAGTCATCTTTTTTTTTTAATCTGTATTTACATGAGATCCCTTTTAGCAACCCTTAATTTATAATCTTTCAATGTGATTTTATTTTCAGTGTGGTATCTTTTCTTGAGCTGCTGAATCCTTTATACACCAAGTGATTCTTTTTTTCTATCTGTTCAGCCTTAAAGAGGGAGGCCTATCGTGCCCAATTTAGAGATAAGATGATTTTTGATCAGAGAGTACGTGGCCCTTATTCAAATCTGTCAGGCCAAGATAATGAGGAAAAGGAAACGTGTTCATGTGTTGTATTTTTACCTTGTCAGTTTATAGACCCAGGAGCCTTGGGGAGTTGGGAGCTTGCTGCAGTCAGAGGCAATTGGACAGGAAATGCAAACCTCTGTGCTAGAGAGTTTATTTTTGTTCTGACAAAAACTGTTCTTACAAGGATCCACTTTACTCCGCACATGGCCCACAGAGAGGGGGAGCAGAGAGAGTGCATCTAGCGAACCCCTCACCCCGTGAGCTCCCTTCTGTCATCGGTGAATGCCTATGAGCCCAGGCCCACCTGCCACCACCTTCCCACACCTTCCCACTGAGGGCACTGGGGGGGTTCACCCAGGGACACCCTGCACAGTGAGCCTTCCCTTACCCACTCCGTCCTGCAGAAGTCCCTTGGCGGGTACAATAAGAGAACCCCAAACTGTCCCAGTCACTCCTGTGCACTCTGACATCTATTTCATTGGGAGTGTGGAGGACATGTGTGTGATGCGGGTGAGGCTGCGAGGAGCCTGTGATCACATCCCAGCCTGCTGCTCGCTGTCCTGCACGTCTCTCTCACCTTGCTCAGGAGGAAACGGCAGCTTCCCGGCATGCAAGGCCAGCTCTAAGGCTGAGTCCTCCTGAGTCACGAACGGCTCCAGGTTCAGAGGGAGGGACATGATATACTGCCCGATCTGCAACAAAAGAGAGCGCTGTCAGCCCGGCACTGACGCATGCGTGTAACGACTGCATGCAGGACGTTCATGCGAAGGCAAACGGTGGCCAGACAAAACTGCGAGACCTGTTGGCAGCCCCAGGCCTGATCTGCCCAGTGTGTGGTAATACGGGTTAGGCAACGTCTGAAAATAAAAGCACTGCCAGTTTGCATGTAGATCACCGACTTCATCCTTCTCACTAATGGCCTCAATATTTCTGGAATGCATTCAATGTGAGCTCTACCTCAAATGAGTAATGGATTACCAGAGTGCTTTGTAAAATTTAAAGCGCTTGTGTAAATATGTTATTATTATTGTTCATGGATGAAAAAAACCGGTAAGATGCTAATGTCAACAAGCGCAAGGTCAAGCAAGAATTTCAGTCGTGTCTTTTGGATTTGGATCTGGGTCTCTTCCTTTCAGGTTACTGAAGCAGGTGAAGGAAGAAGTTTTGTTGGGGAAAAAGAAAAAGCAGTCTATAAGTTAATTTGGTGGGTATGTTTTTATAATACAAACTCTAGAAAACCCTGGTTGGTGAGGAATCGCAAAGGTAGGGTTACAAGACATTAGAGATGAGCCATAGAGTAACTCAGGGTTAGTCATGTGTGTGTCATCATGGATACATTTTAGACACCTATTTCTATTACAACTCACTATTGTTTAGTACAAAGTAAAGGTAAGCATATGTTTCGTTCCAAAATAAAATTGATTTTCAAGTTATGACAATGTGATATATATTTTCTTAAAAAAGTACTGGAGCCTGTTGCTCTTTTTTGGCTTCATATTGATTCTATACATTCATTACCACTTAAGAGTTGATACTGATTCTGCCAGCTAAGGTCCCAGGACCATCTGAGAAAGATCTTCTCAATCTGGCCTTACATACACCCATACTGTGGCAGGTGTCCAGAAGTTAAGGCAGACTCCCAAAAGCTGCCAGCCCAGATTAATGCCTTCATTTCCAAACATTTAATGCAGCCCATTGTGCGAATAAGAAATTGTTAGTTTGGTCTCCTTTTAAAGAGGTACATACACAGATGGTTAAATACATGAAATCAGCACCTTTTCCTTTCATTTACTTAGCACAGTCTTTCATTCAAACTAGACAAGTGGTCGTGTACCTTGCTAATAACCACAACCACTGTATATTGCAGCTTGAAATGGCAACAAAGTCATCATTTTCCCCCAAGGCTGCAGGAAGAGAAGGACGCTGACTTTTGGGGTTAGAATTTCTTCGTTTCGGTTCCACTCAGCCAGTACTTCCTGAATACCTACTATGTGCAGAGATCACAGGCGTATTCCTGTATTTGATGCCTCTTTCACCTGTAGCCAGCTTTACTTGAAATAAAGAATCGTCATCATTGTGCCTTGCATCTATGCTGTTTCATTTTTTCCAAGGACGTTCCGTTTCATCCCCTCATAATGCTCACAGAGTTCTGTGTGGGTGAGGGCATCCACCAACAAGGCAAAGTGTCAGGTACAAATTTTCAACCATCTGACACCTCGAACTTCAATTAATGGGCCTCAGATTGTGGGGATCACTGTGATTCCGAGAGAGATTCCATGACACCAGGTTTCTCTTGGGAGTTCTACGTTTATTTTTTAGAAATCAATGTGGGAAAAGATGCTTCTCAGCAGACCTCTAGAGGTCTGTCTACTATTCTCACATATTCAATAAATACTTGTCAATACCCTGCCTAGGTTAGCACCGTGACTCAGGAAACATGAAACCCTCGTGGCCGGAGGACCAGGGTTTGAGTTCCGGCTCTCCCACTGTGTGACGTTGGGCACCTTACTTTACCAGCCAGGGCCTCGGTTTCATCATCTCTGAAATGAGGGTGATCTCACACTTACTTCAAAGGGCTGTGGCAAGGATGAAATTAATCCTGTGTGAGACACACATACAGCATCCTGGCATCCTAAGAGAGCAGCCTCCTGATAAGTGGCTCCCCCGCCCCACTCCCATCCCCCAGAGCCTCGGTGCTGCTGATGTGAAAACATGGCTGCCACCAACCAGCTCACTACGTTGTTGTGAAGATAAACCTCGGCCTAGGACTTCCCTGGTGGTCTGGTGGTTAAGAATCCGCCTGCCAATGCAGGGGAACACCGGTTCGATCCCCGGTCTGGGAAGATCCCACATGCCTCAGGGCAACTCAACCTGTGCTCCTCGACCACTGAAGCCCTCACACTCCAGAGCCTGTGCTCCACCACGGGAGAAGCCACTGCGTCCAGAGAAAGCCCCAGCACAGCAACAAAGATCCAGCAGGACCAAAAAGGATAAACACATGAGTTTTAAAAGTCAGTTTGAAAACCTTTCGAGTCCGTTCTGGAAAGCAACATCATTTCTGGAATCAATTTACAGTGCAACCCACAAGTCTGGAGAAGGAAATGGCAACCCACTCCAGTATTCTTGCCTGGAGAATCCCATGAACAGAGGAGCCTGGCAGGCTACCGTCCATGGGGTCGCAAGAGTCGGACATGACTTAGCGGCTAAACCACCACCGCCACACAAATCTCAATCCTAAAAATGAGAGTCTTCTCGTTGGTTGTAAAGACTGCTCACTTTGTTTAGCTCCCTCAGTCCAGGATATTGGCTAATTCCCTGAAAACAGGAAAACAACTGCCTTGTGCACAATGACACTGCTCAATGAATAGAGTGTGGAAGGCCATTCTCTTTGCTACTCACCAGTGCGATCACACAGGCTTCCTCTAACTGTACCATGTTTACTTTTAAAATTCTTTCCCATCTTTTCAGTAGTCATGACTTACAAAGGGGTGGGTCCTAAAGTGAATGCTCCTGGCAGAGATCACCCACCTCAAAATCACCCCTGAAAAATCACAGAACTCCACCACAGTACGGGGAAGACATGATTGGGATATGCTGCTCCTGGATGGTATTTCTTAGGTTCACTGACATTTAAAAACAACGGAGCTGTCTCACATACAGGGTTATCGTTACCATCTTTCTAAATTCCATATATATGCGTTAGTACCTGTATGCGAGACAGCAAAAGAGACACAGATATATAGAACAGTCTTTTGGACTCTGTGGGAGAGGAAGAGGGTGGGATGATTTGGGAGAATGGCATTAAAACATGTATAATATCATATATGAAACACACAAAAAAAGCAACTGGTATATACTTCAATTAAAAAAAAATTAAACAAAATTAAAACTTCTTCAGATTTAACTATTAAAAAAAAAAAAAACAACGGAGCTGGACTGCAGGAAGGGCAATGAAAGGAGGGGCCACATGCAGATGTCTGGGAGACAATCAGCTCCCAAGGGTGAAAGGTGAAAGGGCAAAGGCCTTGAGGTGCCCGTTCCCCCGCAAGGCTCATTCTGCTCTTTGTTAACATTAAGCCTGTATAACTAAAATTCTTGTAGAGATTTACTTGAAAGTATTAAGTCACTCAGTTGTGTCTGACTCTTTGCAACCCCATGGACAGGCTCGTGTCCATGGAATTCTCCAAGCAAGAATACTGGAGTGGGTAGCCATTCCATCCTCCAGGGGGTCTTCCCAACCAAGGGATCAAACCTAGGTTTTCCATACTGCAGGCAGATTCTTCACCGTCTGAGCCACCAGGGAAGAGATGCACCTGCTGCTATGAAATTAAACATGAGCACACGGGCCTGGTATAAGGTAGGTGCTCACAACATGTTTTTTTTGGATTTGAACTCAGAATTACGATACACTGTTCTTCTGAAAAGTCATGAAGAATTTGACCACAACGCTTCCCATCTTCCCAAGTTCTGAATCTCCTACTGAAATGGTCTCCCACATCTTTGGCTCCAGGGACCAGTTTCATAGAAGACAATTTTTCCATGGCTGGGGGTGTGGTTTGGGGATAATTCAAGTGCATTACATTTATTGTGTACTTTACTCCTATTTTTATTACATCAGCTCCACCTCAGATCATTAAGCACTAGATCCTAAAAGTTGGGGACCCCTGTCCTACTGGACTCACACTTTGAAGCCCTCAGGTTTTGGCCACATCTCACACTGAGAGGGATGGGGCAGGGGCAGGAATGTGTTAGGCTCCAAAATCCACATGTGTTTCATCAGCTGACTTAAGGAAGTCAGCTGCATTTCCTTAAACTCCTGGCTATGGATGGAGACTGTCCCAGAGCACAGGTCCAGACAGCACCGGGGCAGCCAGGACCACTGCACCTGGAAGGGTCAGACAAGAAGCGGTCTCAGATGCTGTGGTCAGCACAGAGCAAAGTGTGCAGAGGCTCTTACGTTGCTGATGTACTCGAGCGGGGTGAGACTGAAGGTGGGCAGGTCATCGGTCAGGGTTTCTCCAATGCCAGCAGTGTTCCAGCTCTAAAGGAGGAAGGAGAGGAAGCAGTCAGGGTCACAGCGCCCAGGCAGCACGGGAAAGCACATGAAGAACGCGGCACCCACTGCAGACGCTGTCTCTGCTCAGAGCCAGCCTCTCGCGTCATCGCCACGTGGTAGAGCAGGGATTTCTCTTCCTCCAGTCATCACTGGGAAGCCCACCACAGAGGAGACAATCCTTTCTCTCTCTCTCTCTGCATCCTCTCTGATCCATAAAAATCTACAAAGCAGGAAGTCCCACCTTCCCAGCTCAACTATTCAATGGGAACCGACACTCTCTGTTCACCTTTCTTGGAAGGTGAGAGAAAGAGCTGGTTATTCTTGTTCTGGGTTTTTCTGCCAGGCACAGGTAGCCTCACTAACTCTGGGGTCGTCAGCCTGCACTCTATAGAGACCAGGACCCCCCTCTAAAACCCTTTCCAGAGACCATATCTGAGTCGGAAGCCCTGTCTGGTTACAGGAATATCCAAACCATGTTCACCAACTCTGCTGCCACGAAGGTAAAACTGCTGCTTTTGATCCACCTGCTTCCTGGATCTAGGTCTCAGCTGACTCAGAACTCAGTGCGAAAGGGATGAGAAGGATGCTCCAGACCCCACCGGCAGCTCCCTGTCCTCTCCTGAACCCCCGTCTGGAGGCCTGCAGCACTGACATGTCTCCTTTTGGCATTTAGTGGAACCATGACATCACTGTGCAGCCTTCCGGGGCTCCTCTATAGAGTTAGGCCAGTTACTGGTACGCACGTGGTTACAGAGGTCAGCCTGGCACACCTTCACACAGAAGTCTAGTTTCTTAATTCTTACCCAAGTCACCCTAGAGCCAGCCTGGAAAGCAAGGCCCTTGCTGGCTGGACTCCTGGAGGGACTCCTGAGGTCACATGGTAGCTGCTCTCTGCAGCCACCTGAGACCGATCTGGTTGCTTGATCCCCTAAGTAGCTTTCCGGGAATGGCGTGACCACATCCGCCCCTGGGCTCCCAGCCCAGGCCAAGCTGCAGCCCTCCTCCCCACACTCTTGAGCACCAACTCAACTCTTAATTTGCCTGCTCTAGACAAAGTCTTTTCTTCCCCAGCCCTGCCCCTATAGTTTTCTAAACTTCTTGTTCTTTTCTGAGAATCCTTTCATTTCAAAATATCCTACTTTTTTTCAATTAACTCCCTCCCACAGGGAGGGACACACGGATCAGGCACACACACTGAGTGCCTGTGCTGTGCCAGGCTTTGTAGGGAGAGACAAAGAAATGGCTGATCTTGGTTCTTGCTCTCCCTAGGGAACCGAGACCCCCCTGACACATTCCTAGCCTAGACCCCCTACCCCTACACACACACACACACACACACACACACACACACACTTCCACTTCAGCACACACACACACACACACGCTTCCACTTCAGGAATTCTCAGTGGTGGATGTCGATTTTATACAATAAGAGTACAGAGGAACAGGAGCCCAAGGTGGCTAGAGAAGGGGCTGGCCAGAGGACGCATGAGGTGCAGAGAGGAAAGGCTGGAAAGAGAATGCACAGTGCGAACACCAAGCTTAGAAAACGGGTAACGAGAAAGAGAGAGAAAAGAGAAAGAGGCAGGGAAGGAGGGAGGGAGGGAGAGAGAAAGCATGGGAAGGTAACCTGTTACGTCTCAAAAGAGATGTAAAAGACATACCCACCAATGTGCGGAGCTAGTCTGGATCCTGATTCAAATCGTGACATTTATAAGACAATCAGGAATTTGAACATTAACTGATGACATTAAGGAATTATTTTTAATTTTCTTTTTGGGGTGCTTATTTTGAGAGTTCTATTTATTTATTTTTGGCTACGCTGGGTCCTTGTTACTTTGCTTTCTCCGGCTGTGGCAAGCAGGGGCTACTCTGTGCTGTGGAGTGCAGGCTTCTCACTGAGGCGGTTTCTCTTGGTGCGGGGCACAGGGTCCAGAGCGTGGGCGCAGCAGTTGAGGCGCACAGGCTTCATTGCTCTGTGGCATGTGGGATCTTCCCGGACCAGGGATCAAACCCGTGTCCCCTGCACTGGCAGGTGGATTCTTATCCACTGTGCCACCAGGGAAGCCCCTAGAGCTCTTATTTTAGATAAGGGGGTATATATGACACAGGACAGCCAAGAGTTGATCCGTGTCAAAGCAGGGTGATGAAGACGCACAGTTTATCACACTCTTCCCTCTACTCTTGCATATATGTAGGAAATTTTCCCATAATAAAAAGTTTTAAAAAATAGACTATCACACTGACTGTGAGGAGCCAGGGAAGGGATCTGAATTTGCAGAGACAAAATCAGAACGATGCTTCATGAAGACTGATGCAGCAATTCTCAGAAGGACTGTGGGTGGAGAGGCTCAAGAAACAATTCAGAGACAACGAGAACCCAAACCAGGGCAGTGGCCATGGAAACAGATGGAGACGGATCTAGAAAGAAGCAACCATGCAACCTGGTGGTAGAGTCTTGGCAAAGACGGGCTCAGCGAGAGAGCAGAAGTGGTGAAGGCCAGGGCGGGCAGAGAAGGGGGCGCCCAGGAGCCAGGGCTGAGTCGTGGGGAAAGGGCACAGCATCTAAAGGACAAGCACCGTGGGCTGCGGGCCCTAGGAGGGCTTCACAGAGGAGGCAGGTGGCTAAGATGAGGGTGGAGGGGAAGAAGAGCCAGAGTGGAAAAGTACTTGGGGATAAGGGCGAGACGGGGTGGACTGATGTGGGAGGGCCTGCAATGGTGGGCAGAGGGGGTGGACCTGGAGAGGTCAACAAGGAAATGGTGCAGATTACTTTTCAACTCAAAATTTCCTTCAAAGGGTTTTTCTAACCATCTGTCACCAGGTAACGTAAGTAAACTTCAACAGCCTATCTTGAAAGGGAATATGGTGTTGGTTTATATTCTTGTAATGGACAAGGGCAACCCAATTTACCAGCAAACATTAAAAACAAACATTTAATGAGCAGGGTTTAATTTTCAAATCCTTAAGGCCAAAAGTGTTTGCCTTTGTATTGTGTGCTTTCACACGGGCGCACTGGGAGAATTCCCCCTAATCTCCAGAGCTGCCTGCGTTCATTCCCAGCGCCCGAGCCCTTGCAGGGAGGCCTGAATGAGAAGGTGAGATCAGGCAACCGAGGACGGGGCAGAACAGGGAGCGTGGGACGCAGAAGTAGAGGGGAAAGGACGGCGGAGGCCCCAAGCCCAGCTCACTGGCAAAGAAGACTAAATAACTGGCAGAACTGAGGTTTCAGAACAGGAGGCTGAGATTTTCAACCTCTGACAAAATAAAAATGACAAAAACAGCCAAACCTGGGAGGCTGGGGAAGGGAGATGAGAGACGGAAAGAATGCTAATCCCATCGGCTTTCAGGGCAGGTGAATCAATGCTGCTGCTGCTGCTGCTGCTAAGTCACTTCAGTCGTGTCCCAACTCTGTGCGACCCCATAGACGGCAGCCCACCAGGCTCCCCCGTCCCTGGGATTCTCCAGGCAAGAACACTGGAGTGGGCTGCCACTTCCTCCTCCAATGCATGAAAGTGAAAAGTGAAAGGGAAGTCGCTCAGTTGTGTCCGACTCCTAGCGACCCTATGGACTGCAGCCTACCAGGCTCCTCCACCCATGGGATTTTCCAGGCAAGAGTACTGGAGTGGGGTGCAATTGCCTTCTACGGAATCAATGCTAGTATCTATCTAAAATGGAAACGTGACTAACAAAAACAGTGACCCCCTCTATCAGGAATTTTTATAATCTTTCTTTCTTGATCTTGCAGAGATCTTCTGGGAACTGATACCTTTCACGGTGAAGAAACTATTATCTCAAGTTCAACCATTCCTTTGGTTCATTTGTTTTCTAAAATCAAATAAAATCTATGTTGCACACATTTGATTTTTTAAAACATCAGCATGAGTAGTACAATTCCATTTCTTCCTGTGGACCATCTATCTACCAATGCCCACCCAGCCCTCAGCATGTGAATGGACAGGAAGATATGTCTGGCTTGATGATTTCTGGATGGAGGTACCTTGAAGGGGCTTACTGCTTTTATTCCTTGCACTTTCCTGTATTGTTTGAATTTCTGAAAAATGAGTAATTTTTATGTTTAAAAACTATCATTACTCTTAAAAACTGATAATCACAGAAAAAAAGAAAACCACTACTTATTCAGCAACTACTCTGGGATGGGATTGTGCTAAATTCTATCATATACGAAACCGCACTTAATCTTCACATATTCATATGATGAGCATCACTGTATCTCCATTTTAAGGATAAGGAGATGCTCTAACAGCCTCAGCCACGTGACCCAGCAAGACCACATATGGCTGTCTGGGTATAGCTATGGTGACATCGCTTTTGCTAGGATGTGACAGCAATAGCCATCACACCACCAACCCGACATGCAACCCTGCCCCACCCATGGCTGCAATGTAAGATCTGGTTAGAGAAGATCTCATGGTATTTTGCACAAGACTTGACCAAATCATACAGTGAATGAGTGAGTGGCCCTCAGCTCCCGATCTAGTATATTTTCCAGGGGACAGCAGAAAGCAAAGGATCTATTGGTGAGCAAAAGCCCATAAATGGGTCCTTCCCAAAAAATTATCTTTCTCTCTTTCTTTCATTCATTATTTATTTTGGCTGTGCCAGGTCTGAGGTGCAGCATGTGGGATCTAATTCCCTCACCAGGGATCAAACCTGGGCCCCTTGCAAAGGGAGTGAGGAGTCTTAGCCATCAGGGAAGTCCCCCCAAAAATTATCTTTAAAAAAATCCCAATTTCCAAAAAGAGAACAAAGAAGAATGATGAAAAGCCAAATCCAAAGAGACTTGAGAAGTCCATAAGAAAAATTAATCAGGGGACTGTCTCAGAAATCTGAAAGGAAACCTGAGATCTGGACCCAGAGAAAGTCAAGAGCCAGTAGATAAAATAGAGGACTGGGGGCAATTCCTTGAAAAGCAATAAGGACAAGCAGAGAAGAGAAAAAGGAGCAAGGCATTCCAAGAATAACCAAACAGCAAGAGTATCAAAGATAGAAAAGAGCATAACCCTTCAAACTCCCCTCAAAAACGCCAGACCACACCTGGCAAGGCACTCTCCTGGGTCAAGTTCCAGAACCAAGTCTCCACAAACATCTGGCAGGAGAACAACTCGACCTCATCAGACAGCTAGCTCCTCTGAGTAGCCCTAGCTTATCCAATGGCACGTAAGCTCCCTTGCTTCCCCCTGAGAGGCCACAGGTAAGCTTCTCCAAATGGTGAAAGTTAATCAAGCAAGAGGAATAATCCCCAAAAACAATCTGAAACCACAGCATCGCAGTGACTACGATTAAGATGAGACAGCCCCTTGGCAGGGGTTAGTGATGATCTGTTATGTAACCCTTAAGAAGAATAAATTGTTTGGGAACAGAAAAAAAAAAAAAAAAATATATATATATATACACAAGACAGTCATGCTAAACAATGAATTATAAGGGAACAGTGACTCTGCAGCGAGGCTTCTGGCCCAGGAACATCAAAGCGGGCCCCTCCTAAGGCTCGGGAAAGGGATGCTAGGTCTGGCATAGCAGGTGAGAGGGAGCGTTGGCTGGCTGGTGGGAAACTCACATCCATCTTGGGAATGAGGAGCAGCTGCTGTTTGATGCGCAGGAAGACCGAATCGAAAGCCAGCTGGTGCGCCTGCTGGTTAAGCCGAGTCAGAGCCGAT
Organism: Cephalophus harveyi; assembly: GCA_006410635.1. Lineage (NCBI taxonomy): Eukaryota > Metazoa > Chordata > Mammalia > Artiodactyla > Bovidae > Cephalophus > Cephalophus harveyi. The sequence goes on from SJYT01054049.1 coordinate 318,835, forward strand.
CGCGACGCGGACAGCAGGTGGTGGTTACTCGACCCTTTTTCCTATGACAAGAAAATGCAGAAGGCAGGTTGTTAGGCCCTGAATGCAACTGAGGGATGAGCTAAACGTTTTGAAAAGCCACTGAAAGGAAAACAGCAAGAGGATTCTCGACAGCGATGGTTTCCGATCCTGGCTGTGCTCGGGACCCCCTGGGGACACGCTGAGTCACAGACACCCAGGATCTGCTTGAACCACCAAGTCTGGGTATTGTATTCACTTTCCCAGGTGATTCTGATGCACTTAAACTAATATCAGCTCATGAAGTGACAGTTTATGAAAAATTAACCTGTTACTGTCCCTCACAGGTACAGAAAAAAGGAAAAAAAATGAGACGTGTCAAGTAGAAACAAGAGTGACAGGCAGAGCCCTGATTCCCAGGGAGGTCAAGTCAATTACTCTCGGCCGTACACCAGAGCATGCACCCCACCCCCCCCACCCCGGTGTGAG
>SJYT01054049.1:319540-344733 GCA_006410635.1 Cephalophus harveyi
GCCTTAGAAAATACAGAGGTGGAAAATGTAACCTTCGTTTTGCTATTATTAGTGAACCGATTACGACAAACAGACATAAATCAGATCAGCAATAAAGATAAACGGAGTTGCTTTAACCTAATCACAGAGCATGGATGAGTGAACTTGCAGAATAGCTTCGAGAAGTGTTTGCCAAGCTCAAACGTAGCCAGGTGGTGGGTGAAGGTGCAGAGGGATGGGGGAGACCCCTGCAAGGGCAATGCTGAAGCCTCAGACACATCCTGACGGCCACTGTGCGTTCACCTCCAGAGCGCCAGGCCCAAACAGACAATTTCAGATTGAATTTGATGCTCTGGGAACAGTACTATCTTCTCTACTTATCACCAAGAGACTGAGATTCAAATCAGACTGGGGTGGCAGGGAGGAAGTTTCTGGAAAGGATGCCATGGACCACTAAGAACCTCAGGTCATTCTCAGGGAGCCATGACTCATTCCATTTGTCAGGAGGTTGCTCTGCCCCTGGAACCCAAGGGGGCCCAAAGCTCAAAGTCAAGGTCAGTTTTATGGCAGACAGGCAAATCTAACACTGATTCCCAGCCCTTGTGCTGCCACATGGAGAAGCTTGCACTGGGGGAGGGGGTGTTCGTGCCTGGCTTCTCTCTACCCTTGCTCCTCTCCTGGCTGCTGGCCACCTTCCCAGGTCCTCTCCCTGTGTGGGAGTCCAGGGCCGTCCAGCTCAGCCCACCCTGCTGACAAGTTAACTCTGGGGGAAGAATGGCAAGCTCATTTGGCTACAGATCTACAGCCGCATTCTCCAACCTATCTTTCAGTAATAAAGCTCTGTTAATCTGACTCCTACAAGAGTGCTTCAGTTGGTTCGACTCCGGTTTAGTTGCTCGGCTTCTTAAAACCCCAACAAAACTGAGACAGAGACGCGGGAGCAGGGTTTGCCACAGCCCAGGGCCCACACGCAAGGGGCAGAGCAGCCGGGTTAGGGAAAAGGTGAGTGACAAGGGAAAAGCTTTCAAAAGCGCAAGAATGCCATCAGTCTGGTCTCATACCTTGAGGGTATAAAGTATTTCCATTAAACTGCCATATTCGGCAGGGCTATCTTTCTGGAGGTAATTATATTCTTGCCATGGGTTCTTGGCAGAGCTCTTCTTGTCTGTCAAGATGCTATCTTGAAAACCGGTCAGGCTCCGAGGGCTGAAGGAGTCAGAGAGATACTTGCCAGCTGTGGACAAAATCCTGTAATGAAAGTGATGCCCATTATGCCCTGAGCCACGGGCATGGAGCGTCCTTCCTGGAGCACTCATGCTCCTCCTCCCTGGATCCCAGGACCTCCTCATGAGACACACAGATGCCATTCATCCTTCGGGAGGGAGCTGGACGTCAGGTGCACGATGAACACCAGACGTTTTCATTTCCTGTTTTAACACGCTCTAACAGAATATGCCATCGTCCTAATATGACGCCCAGCCTCAGGGCAGCTGTCAATTCACTACAATCCAGAACACTGTGCACTTTCTACATAGGAGCTCTGTGAGCATCTCTTTGGAACGGGCAAAGCCAAGGGATCCACCAGTCCAGTGGTCACAGAGGCACTGGACTTGGGAGTGGGACAGCTTGTCCCTGGAGCTTCCCGCCCAACTCTACCCACGGGGCTCACACTCTCACACACACGGGGCGTGCGCACTGCTTGTGCTCATCAGCACCAAAAAGCTTACTCTGCAGTTCAGAGAGACACACTGAGGGAAGCTGGCGCCTTCCTGAGAAGGAGCAAGGCCTGCGGGGAGGTTCTAAGGGATGATCAACCTCTAGCGTGGCTTGGGGAGTAGACTCTCTGTCTCTATTGAAGATGACCTCCCTTGATGGACGCTGAAAACCTTCGCTCCACTCCTCCTGAGCCCAACTTCACCACTCGGCTCACTCATTTAAACGTGTAAAGGATTATACGAACCTGTGGGGCCAGGAGACTAGGCACTGTTGTGCCTCTCAACCATGCCTAATTCCCCAACCCCTCCTTCACCGTGATTTCTTATGAAAAACATAACTTTGGACACGGCAGCTTTCAGGCACTTACTTCTTCAAAAACAAAACCCATGACTTCATCAAGGAATGCCTGAATCTGCCAACAAATGCTGGGGACAGGATGCTCCTCAGGACCCGGAGCTGACACAAGCAGCTATCTGCCTCTGCCATTAAGGTCGAGTCCGCTTTCCCTGTCTCTTATGCCCACAGGTCATTTTGGCCGGATCTTTTTTCTATGGAATCGTGGCCTGTCCCTGCCACTGCCTTACTTTCGAGTCTTCACTGTTTCTTGCCTGGACCACAGTGGCCATCCCTTCCTGGCTTCATTTAATCCGTCCTCGAGGGTTACTGGAATGATCTTTTCTAAATGCAAATCGGATTTTGTCTTTTTCCCAAAGACCTGCCAGTGCCCCACAAGATAAAACTAAACATGCCTGGCATGGTACCCAGGGCCCTCCATCACTGGAGCGCCTGCAGGCTCACAGACATTCCTATTCCCATGCCAACCACCCCCAGCTCAGCCCCACAGCATGCTTCAGGCCCTTGCATGTCTTGCTCACAGGCTGCTGTGATCTGAAATGCTCTCCCCTCCCTGGTGCCCCTGGAAAGATCCTACCCCGTCTACAGGGACTGCTCTCCTGTGCCCAATCGTACCCCTCAGGCCTCAGGCCTCTGACCTCACCAGCCTCTCACCTCTTATACATTTAGCACATGCTGTCCCATTCCTCTCCATCAGATGCTGAGGCTGAAACACACCAAGTGTTCTTCATCTCTGAATTCCCAGCACTTAGCCGAGTAGTTATGTCTACCACCATGGGCAAGAATCCCTTAGAAGAAATGGAGGAGCCCTCACAGTCAACAAAAGAGTCTAAAATGCAGTACTTGGATGCAGTCTCAAAAACAACAGAAGGATCTCTGTCCGTTTCCAAAGCAAGCCATTCAATATCACAGTAATCCAAGTCTATGCCCTGATCAGTAATGCTGAAGAAGCTGAAGTTGAATGGTTCTATGAAGACCTACAAGATCTTCTAGAACAACACCAAAAAAAAAGTCCTTTTAATCACAGGGGACTGGAATGCAAAAGTAGGAAGCAATAGACAAGTTTGCTCTTGGAGTACAAAATGAAGCAGGGCAAAAGCTAACAGTTTTGCCAAGAGAACATACTGGTCATAGCAAACACCCTCTTCCAATAACACAAGAGAAGACTCTACACATGGACATCACCAGATGGTCAATACCACAATCAGATTGATTATATTCTTTGCAGTTGAAGATGGAGAAGCTCTATACGGTCAGAAAAAACAAGACCAGGAGCTGACTGTGGCTCAGATCATGAACTCTTTATTGCCAAATTCAGGCTTAAATTGAAGAAAGTAGGGAAAACCACTAGACCATTCAGGTATGACCTAAATCAAATTCCTTACGATTATACAGTGGAAGTGAGTAATAGATTTAAGGGACTAGATCTGATAGATAGAGTGCCTGAAGAACTATGGACGGAGGTTTGTGACACTGTACAGGAGACAGTGATCAAGACCATCCCCAAGAAAAAGAAATGAAGAAAAGCAAAATGGCTGTCTGAGGAGCCCTTACAAATGGCTGTGAAAAGAAGAGAAGCAAAAAGCAAAGGAGAAAAGGAGAGATATACCCATTTGAATGCAGAGTTCCAAAGAACAGCAAGGAGAGATAAGAAAGCCTTCCTCAGTTCAATACAAAGAAATGGAAGAAAACAACAGAATGGGAAAGACTAGAGATCTCTTCAAGAAAATTAGAGATACCAAGGCAACATTTCATGCAAAGATGGGCTCGATAAAGGACAGAAATGGTAGGGACCTAACAGAAGCAGAAGATATTAAGAAGAGGTGGCAAGAATACACAGAAGAACTGTACAAAAAAGATCTTCACAACCCAGATAATCACGATGGTGTGATCACTCATCTAGAGCCAGACATCCTGGAATGTGAAGTCAAGTGGGCCTTAGAAAGTATCACTACGAACAAGCTGTGGAGGTGATGAAATTCCAGCTGAGCTACTTCAAATCCTAAAAGATGATGCTGTGAAAGTGCTGCACTCAATATGCCAGCAAATTTGGAAAACTGAGCAATGGCCACAGGACTGGGAAAGGTCAGTTTTCATTCCAATCCCAAACAAAGGCAATGCCAAAGAATGTTCAAACTACCACACAATTGCACTCATCTCACACACTAGCAAAATAATGCTCAAAATTCTCCAAGCAAGGCTTCAACAGTATGTGAACCAAGAACTTTCAGAGAGATGTTCAAGCTGGATTTAGAAAAGGCAGAGGAACCAGAGATCAAATTGCCAACATCTACTGGATCATAGAAAAAGCAAGAGAATTCCAGAAAAACATCTACTTATGTTTCATCGACAACACTAAAACCTTTGACTGTGTGGATCACAACAAACTGGAAAATTCTTAAAGAGCTGGGAATACTAGACCACCTTACTTGTCTCCTGCCAAATGTGTATGCAGGTCAAGAAGCAACGGTTAGAACCGGACATAGAACAATGGACCTGTTCCAAATTGGGAAAGGAGTACGTCAAGGCTATATATTGTCACCTTGTTTATTTAACTTCTATGCAGAGTACATCATGCAAGATGCCAGGCTGGATGAGGCACAAGCTGGAATCAAGATTGCAGGAAGAAATATCAATAACCCAGATACACAGATGATACCACCCTTAAGGCAGAAAGTGAAGAGGAACTGAGGAGCCTCTTGATGAAAGTGAAAGAGCACAGTGAAAAAGCTGGCTTAAAACTCAACATTCAAAAAACTAAGATCATGGTAGCCATCATCACTTCATGGCAAACAGATGTGGAAACAATGGAAGTAGTGATAGACTTGATTTTCTTTGGCTCCAAAGACACTGCAGATGGTGACTGCAGCCATGAAATTAAAAGAGAAACTATGACAAACTTAGCATATTAAAAAGCAGAGACATTACTTTACCGACAAAGGTCCGTACAGTCAATGCTATGAGTTTTCCAGTAGTCATATATCAACAAAGAAGGCTAAGCATCAAAGAATTGATGCTTTTTAACTGTGGTGTTGGAGAAGACTCTTGAGAGTCCCTTGGCTACAAGGAGAACAAATCAGTCTATCCTAAAGGAAATCAGTCCTGAATATTCATTGGAAGGACTAAGGCTGAAGCTGAAGCTCCAATATTTTGGCCACCTGATGAGAAGAGCCGATTCATTAGAAAAGATCCTGGTGCTGGGAAAGATTGACGGCAGGAGGAGAAGGGAAAAACAGAGGATGAGATGGTCGGATGGCATCACCGACTCAATGGACCTGAGTTTGAGCAAGCTCCAGGAGACGGTGAAGGACAGGGGAGCCTGGCATGCTGCAGTCCATGGGGTCGCAAAGAGGAGGAAAGGGCTGAGCAACTGAACAACAAAAGCACAGTGCTGGGCACAGAACAGGCGTTCCATAATTACTATGTGAATGCCAGGTGGCCCTGGATCTGGTGAGCAGGGAGCTGAGAGCTGAGCTTTCACTTCTTCCCTCCGGGAAGTCAGCTCTCCTCTCAGGGTTACTGCAGCTCATGCTTCAGTCTCAGGCAGCTGGCAAGTGGCATCATTCTGCCATCCAAGTTGAAGAAAAGCAGTTACACCGGGAATGTTTCGAATATTACAGATAACAGTTTAAAGTGTCTGCATAGTGTGCTCTACAATAAAAACCAAATCCAGTATTTTTAAATGTTCAATAAACACAGCTCCAGCCCTAAGGCAATAACAGCATTCTTCCCTAGCCTCCACTTCAACCAGTCACCATGAGATGATCTCATCATTAGACTCTGATGTCCTGTTATATGAATTTCCCAGGATTGTGAACTAAACAATGCAAAAATGAAAACTTGATTTCCTTATTCATTAAGAAACATTTTCAGACTTCCCTGGTGGTCCAGTGGTTAAGAATCCACCTGCCAGTGTAGGAGACGGGTTCAATCCCTGATCCAGGAAGATTCCACATGCCATGGAGTGGAAGCCCGCTGGCTGTAACTATAGAGCCCATGTGCTCTAGAGTCCATGCTCTGGAACAAGAGAAGCCCCACATCCTCCACAACTGGAGAAAGCCCTTGCACAGCAACAAAGACCCAGTGAAGCCAAAAGCAAATACATTTTTTTAAAAAAAGAAACATTTTCTCATGTTGTGATGGGCTCTAAGCTAGGCTTTAGTGCTTTCAGCACTAAATACACTAAATACACTCTGATTAAATACAACAGAGCCTGCCCAGAAGCTCAGAGATTAACAGGAAAGCCCAATGTGTGCCAGTGCTGGGCTACCTGCCGTGCCAGGAGAAGGCAGTTAAGTCCACACATGATAAAGAGGGAGGGACGAACATCCCAATTCCACCTACTTCCTCAACGCATCTCTTTTTCTTGAAAAACTGCTGCCCACGCCTCAGCCAGGGAAATGTGTACATTTATTCTGGATTCTCCAAACCTCATCGCCCCACTGAACTGCCCTACTAAAGCTGTGTCCCAGTGAAAATGCCACTGTGCCAAAAATCAGTAGTGGGCACCATAAAAGTATAGAGGAGCCACGGCAACCTTCCTGCGTGTCGCCCGAGTTCAAGAGAAATCCCTCGGGTGACACCCAACTCAGCCTTGCTTCATACAGCCCGTAAGTCACAAAATGATCTTTGTCAAAATGATCAACTGCCTAGGTGATCTCTAAAGCCCAGTAGCCAATGTCACTCTTGTCGCTCAAGTAATCTGGAGTGTTTCGAGCTACCACGGCTGCCATCCCGGGGGAGTGGTCCTAAGTCATAGTCTGGGCTCTGCAGGTGAAATTGATGGGGAGATAAGATAAGTTTTATAGGCAGCGGCCAAACAGTTGGGCTCCTTGATTGGAATACAGATGGTGACTGTTACTCGTTTCCCTTTCCAGGCGCAGTGCTTCCAGAATGACGCCACGTCTTAAAAAGGTTCCCCTGGATACACTCAATCTGTTCTCATCACACCAGAGAGCTCGGGCCAGGCACTCAGCCTCGCTGGGGTGCAGTTACGAGAGCTTGCTCTTGACCTATCTAGGAATCCCCCATGCATCTTCTTAACCAGATCCTTCCTTGCCCTTTAGAATGTAATATTCATCTTCATTAAAAGATTAAGGCAAGCCTGTATGTTCTGATATGCTAAGACTTCTGATATGCACGCAGAGAAACACAAGTCTAAGGACTGACACCCATCTCTGAGGAAGGACGGTGTGGGTGTGACATGCACTCAGGATGACTCAGCTGACATCCCCGTTCAAACACCGCCTCTTACTTGCATCACCGCAGACACAGCTCTTTCCACAAATAATTTCTTTTACTTAAAAAGCTATTACTGTGGCTTCCCTGGTGGCTCAGGGGTAAAGAATCCACCTGCCAATGCAGGAGACACGGATTTAATCCCTGACTCAAGAAGATCCTATATACGACAGAAGAACTAAGCCCATATGCCACAACTATTAAGCCTGTGCTCTGGAGTCCCTGCCCCGCAACAAAATAAACCACCGCAATGAGAAGCCTGAGCTCTGCAACTAGAGAGGAGCCCCCACTTGCCACAACCAGAGAAAAACCCACACAGCCACGCAGACCCAGCACAGCCAAAAATAAATAACTTTTTCTAAAAGAAGCTATTACCTGTGCCAAATTCTACGCCTCAATGTCTCTTCATGTGTAAAAATGGGGATAAGAAGAGTACCTATCTTTTGGGGCTCCCAGGATGACTGATGAGTTAACGCTATGAGGTTCTTAATGTCAGAAGCTCAACAAATGTGACAGGGGTGGAGGGCTGTAATTGTTTCTTCTGAAGGAATTTTAAAGTGAGATTTTCAGTTTTTACTTTGTATACTTGTGAACTTTTAATTTGTGCAATGAGTTGGACCCAGGATGTAATTACTTCTGTAATTAAGAAAATAATAAGCTATATGTTTTTCTTTTAAACATGTAAATATAGAATGTTCACATTTTTGTACAGGCCCTTTGTGAACCCAGACCTAATTACCCTCCACCACAGGCTCCCTTCACCGTGTGTGTGTGTGTGTGTGTGTGTGTGTACACCTGCAGGCCCTTTGTGAACCCAGACCTAATTACCCTCCACCACAGGCTCCCTTCACCGTGTGTGTGTGTGTTGTGTGTGTGTGTGTGTGTGTGTGTGTGTACACCTGCATATGAATGTGAGCGTAAGTGTGCGTGGGAGTAGGGAGGAAGGGCGCGTTCACTTCATCATTTATATTATTTACACACACTCCATTGTATGCCTGTGATGTCCTGGTTTTATTTGTTCCAGGAAGCCACATAACCTCTGTGCTGGGCTGTTTGGGAGTCATGAACCACAATAGCTGCTCATTCCACCCCACCCCTAGCAAGACTTTCCCCATAATGAGAACCATCATGAAAAGTCTTGCGACTTGAAGGCAATCAATGGGGTCAGAAATGAAAGAAGACCAAAAGTTGTGAGAAGAAGAAATGACCAGCTCAGGCCCCTGACCCCAAGGGCAAGTCTGACCTCCTTCCCCAGCAGTTCACCCCTACCATCCCGAGGTCTCAGCTTGCTTCTCACTTTGTACCACTGCCAGAAAGTCCCTCTTGCAGAGGTGACTTTAGGACAATGAAGATTATCCCAGAAAGAGGGGAAGGGACAGATGCTAGGCCCTCACACCACCTGAGTTCAGACTTCTTCCCCTGAACTCCTGCAGAACAGAGAACCCAGCTGCACTGAGGCAATGAGATTCTGCTGAAAGAAAGAAACAAGAGCATCTGGGAAGCTGGAGCCCTCTGAGGGGTCCCTTCGGGGCAGGTATCAGAATAGAGAAAGAGACAGAAGGGACCTTCCAGACCCCACCCCAGAAATCCTCATTGCCACACACCCACTTTGCAACATAGAATCCTGGGGCAGAACCCAGATGGCAGGCTGGCCCGGTTCAGCCCGAATCTGTAGGTTGGCCCAGGGGACTTCACCACTGCTTTGAACACCATTTCTATGGTGAAATTTATTTCGATTTCCAATAACTGACTCACAATTGCAGCAGGAACCCAGCCCACTGATAATTTGGAGACAGCATGTACTGTTTTCCTCAATTAGGCTGAGACTATCATATCTAACTAAAATTACATGCCCGCTGCCAAGCAGACCTTGCTCCTTTTAGATGCTCAATAAACGCTGAATGGTGACAGTGCTGACACCTCGTATCCCAGGTACAGAGAGCCCTGGGGCGCGGAGGCGTCAGACTGTGCTGTGCACTCAATCAGTTCAGGTCAGTTCAGTCGCTCAGTCGTGTCCGACTCTTTGCGACCCCATGAATCGCAGCACGCCAGGCCTCCCTGTCCATCACCATCTCTCGGAGTTCACTCAGATTCACGTCCATCGAGTCAGTGATGCCATCCAGCCATCTCATCCTCGGTCGTCCCCTTCTCCTCCTGCCCCCAATCCCTCCCAGCATCAGAGTCTTTTCCAGTGAGTCAACTCTTCTCATGAGGTGGCCAAAGTACTGGAGTTTCAGCTTCAGCATCATTCCTTCCAAAGAAATCCCAGGACTGATCTCCTTCAGAATGGACTGGTTGGATCTCCTTGCAGTCCAAGGGACTCTCAAGAGTCTTCTCCAACACCACAGTTCAAAAGCATCAATTCTTCGGCGCTCAGCCTTCTTCACAGTCCAACTCTCACATCCGTACATGACTAAACCTGGGCCCAGGGACCCACCCCCAGGCCCCTCCTACCTGTTTGCCAGCTGCTGCTCAAAGTCCCCACACTGCCTTAAGAGCTCTCCACAGGTGGCTATTATCCTAAACAAAACAAAAAGCACTTCAAGTTAAAGCATCTGGAATGTTGACATTTACAGGACAAACATTGTCTCATTCATAAAAATTCTAACTATTCAACCCTTTTGGTTGTGTGCTGGGTTGTGGGAAAGCAGTTAATCCTTTGAGCTCAGTCGTGTCAGACTCCTCACAACCCCATGGACTGGAGGCCTGCCAGACTCCTCTGTCCATGAGATTTCCCAGGCAAGGATACTGGACTTGGTTGCCATTTCCTTCTTCAGGGGATCTTCCCAACTCAGGGATCAAACCTGGGTCTCCTGCACCGCAGGCAGATTCTTTACCTTTACCGTCTGAGTCACCAGGGAAGCCCACTTAGAGGGCTGATCTGAAATGTTTCATTCATTAGTAGTTCATGTAAAAGGAAAATTCTGGTCCTTTCTGATATTCCTCTGTCATGGGTCTCCCTGCTATGAATCACAACTCTCTCCAACATGATCTGAAATAATTTAACATGTCCCAAAATACAAGGTGGTGCTAGTGGTAAAGAGCCCACCTGCCAGTGCAGGAGACCTAAAAGATCTGATCCAGGTTTGATCCCTGGATCAGGAAGATCCCCTGGAGGCGGGCATGGCAACCCACTCGAGTATTCTTACGTGAAGAATCCGGTGGACAGAGGAGTATGGCCCGCTACAGTCCATAGGGTTGCAAAGAGTCGGACACAACTGAAGCAACTTAGCACACACACAAAATACTTAAGTTGCTTTTGGTTTTTGTCTTTGAGAAAATGGGTTGGAGGGAAATCCCTGGTGGCTCAGTGGTTAGGACTCGAGTTTCTACTGCTGAGGGCCTGGGTTCCATCCCTGGTCAGGGAACTAGTATCCCACAAGTTTCGTAGTATGACAAAAAAAAAAAAAACCAGAAACAAACAAAAATGGGTTGGAAATCTTTTGTCTCTAAAATTTAAAAAACCAAAATTCATTATTTAATGTTTGTGAGATGCCTGCTATTTGCCAGGCATAGAAGAGAAAACTGTTTTGATATTAGAATTATGTTCCATTCTGATCACATGAAAGGCAGATGAGTTTAATCCATTTGTTTCCGAGAGAGAAGCCTAAATGATCATCATGTCTGAATTTAATATTCGTTTAATTTCCGAGTAATTTTATGCTAGGCCTCAAACTCCAGCCACTGAGTCCTTCAACACCAAACTATAATGTCAGGACAAATCCAAGGATTAAAAACATCTTAGGGCTAGTTAACTTTTAACTTTCTCTAAAAGTGCCTATCATCACCAAGATATCTAGGCATTCCATCATAAGAAAGGTTTATGAGAAAGTGAAATATTACATTCACATCAGGTACAACAGAACAACTTGGCGCATAATATTTTTTGGTGTACCAAGCTGCCACAGCTGATAAGGGATATTAGCATCTAGAACATTAAATTTCATCAAAAAATAAAAGTTCAGATTAGAGCCCATGAGGAGATATTCCAGATGGTCTTGGGAGGGCCTGGTTTACCCTGATAAGATGCGTCTTTGGACCCACATGCACCAAGGGTACCCTGCATATGCTACCTAGCCCGGGGGGTCAGGCAAGGAATGTAAGTGGGGGGAGAGCCGCTTGCCTTTCCAGAACACATGTCTGTGAAGAATGGTTGTAAGGAAAAGAAATTTCTGGACTGCTTTTTATCTCAGGCCAAGAGTACGGCTGATAGGCCTCACAGGAGTGGGAGAACAGAAGAGAGAACATTCACCTCGCCAACCGGGGGTTTCGGCTTCCAGCCCCAGGCAGAGGTCAAGGCCTTGGGGCGACACAGACCCAGTCCTTCCAGAGAGACCAGTTTTGACATGATGTTGGAAAGCTGGATTATGTTAAATCTGGTTTTACGTGCTGGCAAATAATCTAAAAAAATTTTTTTAATCCTGTGATCAAACAAAACTTGTCCATAGGTCAGATCTGGCCACTGGCCAGGATTTGCATTCCCTGGCTGGACATATCAAGGGCCAAATGCCTCAGGCCACTGCCAGTCACACTCAGATCAGACCTCAGGGTTTAGGGCAACAGGGTGTCTACCAAGCAGCCCACAGGTCACAGAGGCTACCCCGGAGCCTGTCAACAACAATTCAGGAGGGTCACCTCAAGTCCTTCCATGGAACCCTTACACGGCTCTTTGCAGGCCAAAGGGTACCATTTGGGTACCAAAGGGTAACTTACCATTTAGTACTATGGCGCTTAGATTCAGAAACAGGATACAATCAGCTGTGCATTTTCTAAAATATAAAAGCTCTAACTATAGGCTAAGGGGGGACAAAAATCTCAAGCCAGACAAAAAACTTAAATCACCAAAGGAGATGAGTTCCTAAAGAATTTCTGAAAATATTTTAAGAGCAAGACAGGTCTTTTTGATGTTTGTTTTTGGTTTGCTTATTGGCTTGTTTGCAGCGTCTAGAGTATTTGCTTTAAAAGGGGCAGGGGGTGGAGGAGACAGTGAAAGAGAAAAAAAAAAACCCACATTTATTATTTTTATACACTACTTTATATATATGTTTATATATGTTTACTCCCATTTTACCTAATGGAATTCTGAAAAGCCGTCCAATCTTCTTGAAAAAGAGAGTTGAGAGGAATATCATCCAGTCTGTACTTCTTTCGTATTGAGTGAAGAGTACTAGTGAAGTCAGACACATACCTATGGGGAAAGAAAAATTAACAGTGGTATCGTCATAAACTCTCCAGACCTAGAGACACCAGGAATTACAAAGCTTTGGACAAACCGCTAATGAGAACATCTTCAGAGGCTATCCTGCAAAGGGCTGTCAAGACTCATAAAGCTCTGACCACAAACAAATCTCTATGTAACAAGACGGTCTTTTTCATCTTGCAGAGCAGCTTTAAGAGATGTTCACGATGAGGGGGAAGGGGACGGCCACGAAGACCACAACTCTGTGACCCACCAGGTGACAGATGATGCTGGCAAATCACTCCTTCCTCCTAACAGAGGCATTTCTTTGGCAGCTAATTTAAAGGACCGTTTTAAAACATCACAGCCCCACTATAATACCTGGCTGATACCTAGGATACTACAAAGTACTTCTGCAGCATTGAAATCCTTGAAAGTAAAGTTGCTCAGTTGTGTCCAACTCTTTGCGACCCCATGGACTATACAGTCAGTCCATGGAATTCTCCAAGCCAGAATACTACAGTGGATATCCATTCCCTTCTCCAGAAAATATTCCCAACCCAGGGATTGAACCCAGGTCTCCGTATTGCAGGCGGATTCTTTACCAGTTGAGCCACAAGGCAAGCCCAAGAATACTGGAGTGGGTAGCCTATCCCTTCTCCAGGGGATCTTCCTGGCACAGGAATTGAACCAGGGTCTCCTGCATTGCAGGCGGATTCTTTACCAGCTGAGCTACCAGGGAAGCCCACTCCAATCCTTGAATTCAGAGTAAACAGCCAAGCCCCATGGCTTGGACCCAACCTTAGCGAAGCATGAAGCTGGATTCCAAACTGAAAACCCTCCCTCGCAGACTGCTGTTTGCTCCCACCTATACCACTTACTTTTCTTCATCCCCTTTATCACTAAATGGCTTATCACATCCCACTTATCACGAAACCCCAGGTATCACTAAATAGCTAATGTGTGTGTTTCATGTTTATTGCTGTCACTAGACTAGAAGCTCCAGGAGAGAACAGGGACGATCCCTCTGTGGCTCATAACTGTATCCCCAGGTATTAGCACAGGCCTGGGCATTAGGGAGACATCCAGAAACAGGCTGTGAGGCAATGACAGACCTGCACTGCAGTATCTAGGCAAGTACGTAGGTGTCTTTGGGCCTCAGTTTCCTCATCTTCAAAGTGGACTTGATGATGTCTTCTGCACTGCCTTCCCTGATAGCTTAGTTGGTAAAGAATCCGCCTGCAATGCAGGAGACCCTGGTTCAATTCCTGGGTCGGGAAGATCGGCTGGAGAAGGGATAGGTTACCTACTCCAGTGTTTCTGGGCTTCTACTGTAGCTCAGCTGGGAAAGAATCTGCCTGCCATGCGGGAGACCTGGATTCGATCCTTGGGTTGGGAGGATCCCCTGGAGAAGGGAGAGGCTACCCACTCCAGTATTCTGGCCTGGAGAATTCCATGGATTGTATAGTCCATGGGGTCACAAAGAGTCAGATATGACTGCGAGTTTCACTTTCTGTACTGCCCCACAGCGTTGTCACGATGACAAAATGAAATGAATGAAACAGTACACACAAAAGCTCTCTGAAAAATATAAAATGAAAGCTGATGTGCAGAGGTACTGTTTTTATATATTGTAACTCCCTTGGTATCCTGGTATCCGTGAGGGACTGATTTCAGGATCCTGCCCCCAGCCAAAGTACCAAAATCCATGGATATTCAAGTTTTTAAAAAAATACAAAATGGTATATAGTATTTGCATATAACCTAGGCATATGAAGGGCTTCCCTGGTGGCTCAGATGGTAAAGCATCTGCCTACAATGAGGGAGACCTGGGTTCAATTCCTGGATTGGGAAGATCCCCTGGAGAAGGAAATGGCAATCCACTCCAGCACTCTTGCCTGGAAAATCCCATAGACGGAGAAGCCTGATAGGCTACAGTCCACGGGGTCGCAAAGAGTCGGACACGACTGAGCGAATTAATAATAATAATTAGGCATATGACCTTCCCTGGTAGCTCAGACGGTAAAGCATTTGTCTCCAATGCGGGAGACCTGGGTTCAATCCCTGGGTAGGGAAGATTCCCTGGAGAAGGAAACGGCAACCCACTCCAGTACTCTTGCCTAGAAAATCCCATGGATGGAGGAGCATGGTGCAGGCTACTGTCCACGGGGTCGCAAAAAGTCGGGCACGACTGAGCGACTTCACTTCACTTCACTTAGGCACATTCTCCCATATACTTTAAATCATCTCTAGATTACTTATAATACCTAATACAAGGTAAATGTTATATAAATTGTAAATACAATATAAATGCTATGTAAATAGTTGCCAGCATATGGCAAACTCACGGGTAAATTCAAGTTTTGCCTTTTGGTGCTTTCTGCACATTTTTTCCCCAAGTATTTTCGATCCACAGTTAGTTGAAGCCACAGATAAGGGATGCTGGATACAGATGGCTGGCTGTACAGTTCTTGGAAGTGAACAATAAACATATGCCTTTGGGAGAATATGGTAAGGACTGGGGTGGATGGCCATGTACTCTGGAAGCCAACAGGCTCCCTAAAACCCACAACACCTGGACGCATCACAGGAAGCCTTGCTCCTCTCCCGTCCCAAACCATAGGCTCTAGGGAGGACGGTGGATTGTGAGGACCCCAGGCACCGCCCTGAAGGATAAGTCTGTGTGGTGGAAAGAAAGGCCATTCAGAGAAGCACGTGGACAGAGCTGCAGCAGGCCGCTGCGCTGAGGACAAGCGCCGGTGCTGCTGTCTTCCTGGAGGCCTCAAACCGTAGCGCGGAAAAGCTATGAAACCAAAACGCCACGGACCCCACCCAGAGACGTGACAGCTTCCCCTGGGGGAGGGGCAGGGGCCTCGCGACACACTGAGAGGGGGCTCCTGGAGGACATAATTGTGCTTTAGCTGAAGAAGGTTAAACACCTGTCACCACCCTGCAACCGGGACAAGTTCGTGAAGAGCAGCCGGCCCAACTGTGCCCGTGCGCTGCAGAAGCTCCTGACAGGGTCCCTGGGACGGTGAGCACGGCAGGGGGTGAGGTAGGGGGAGGTGGGTGACTGCTTAGCCCCAGCGGGGCTCGCAGGCGATGTGTGCATCACACCACGTTTTTATGGCATTTGTACCAAAACACTCCAACTCTCCCACAATAAATGTTTCCAAGTGTCTCTACGATGCTGCTGCTGCTGCTGCTAAGTCGCTTCAGTCGTGTCCGACTCTGTGCGACCCCATAGACGGCAGCCCACCAGGCTCCCCCGTCCCTGGGATTCTCCAGGCAGTCTCTACCATGCAAGGTGCTGTAATTATGTGCTTTCACTCAATATTTCCTGGGCTTCCCTGCCGGCTCAGATGGTAAAGAATCTGCCTGCAATGCAGGAGATCTGGGTTTGATCCCGGGGTTGAGAAGATCCCCTGGAGAAGGGAAAGGCTCCCCCTCCAGTATATTCTTGCCTGGAGAATTCCACTGACAGAGGAGCCTGGCGGGCTACAGTCCACGGGGTTGCAAAGACTGACTGAGCAACTAAGCACATTCACTTCTCACTCAGTATTCACATCCACACAGAAAGGTGATATTATCACCATCAGTTTCCCCAACTAAAAGATAACAAGACTCAGAAAGGTGCATGAACCCACCCAAGCTCCCAGCTAGTTAAGTGCCTGAGCCAGGATCTCAGCTCAGGAGGCTCCACCTCCAGGGCCCAGGCTCCCTCACAGCCGGAACGCCCCTGACTCTGTACCACCCCATCTTTAACTATGGATTCTACAGCCTTGACCGAGTCCAGGTTAGGCCATCCTGCCGCCCTGCCTGCATCCTTCATCCTCCCTACTCCTCCTTCCTGAGCACCATCCCACGCCCTCCCCACTTCGGAACAAGGTCTCACTTGAACCCTGGGCAAGTCAGTATCACCCTTATTTCCCTGACTAATTTCATAAACAAATATCAGCTATTTTGGTAGCTTCAAATCCTCCCCTTCTAAAGAAGGTGATCTGGCTTCATCATACATCCTTTGGTCCAGTTTGAATGTTTAATATGGATTTGCATTACTTTTTAAAATGAAGGAACTGAAGTAACCAACCGAAGAACCAAAAATGAAAACATCACCAACGAGAACTGGGAGGAGAGAGGATATGAGAGGACCAGACTCAAAGAGGCCCAGCTCCTCGCCTTTCAGAGCTGAGAGTCAAGACATAACAGTTAAAGGTGATAAACAAACAAATTAAAGGTGATAAACAAGTTAAAGGTGATAAACAAACAAATTTTCTTTAAAGTCTGGAGAGAAGACTGAGAAGGCTAAGACTCCTTGAGCCCAATGCAGGGGGCCTGGGTTCGATCCCTGGTCAGTGAACCAAGATCCCGCGTGCCGAAACTGAGGCCCAGCGCAGCTAAATATATTTAAATAAAAGACTAAAACTTGTGACTTCTGAGGAGAAGGACATGGGCAGGAAAGGAGGAAGACTTTTGCTTTTTAACACCTTTTTGTATTTAAATATATATATATTTTTGAAAGCATTTTACCTTTGTTATTTTATAATAAAATTTTTAGGTCTCAAAAAGAATTATTTCATCCACAAAATCCTGGTTGGTGGCAGAGAAGGAGGTGAATTTTATTTGATTAAACCTGTTGCTGATGTTTCTCCCTCTGGAGGTCCTGTCTGGGCTCACTGCTCCTGCTCCCTCTGCAGGCAGGGCCCCTGTCCCCTCAGTATCTTCCTGTGAGCTGCCCTTGGAGATGCAGACCGCCCACGGCAGTGACCAACAGCACCAGGCCCTCAGAGCTCACAGGGGCATGTTCAGTATTTCTGGAATGACAAGGGCTCCCTCAACTTACGGCAGCGAAAGAGCATTCAGTTCAGGACGAGGAGTTTCTTGAGACTCAAGGCAACTTTATTCCAGAATACAGTCTCTTGCAGAGCCTGAGAATGTATCCATCCATAAGCTAAACACTGAAGCATCTAACCTTCCAAGGGCCCTTTCACCTCAATCACACAGGTCAGAGAATCCAGCCTTATACTGAAATTTCTTACCTCTTCTTTTCTCTAAGTAAACTTAATTTTGGTCTTCCCTCTTTCTTTCTTCTAATGGCTTTATCGCCTTTGCAATTTACAGATCACACAAGTCAAAGGTTTTTATGCAGTCACAGAGTTGTGCAACCATCACCACAATCAACTTTAAAACAAGCTTCACCAGCCTTAAAAGAAACCCTGCTACCTTTCAGCAATCATCCTGCATCTCCTCCAAATGCACCCCCTCCCCAGCCCTTTGGCTTAGTTGCTCAGTCACGTCTGACTCTTTTGCGACCCCATGGACTGCAGCCTGCCAGGTTCCTCTGTCTATGGGATTTCCCAGGCAAGAATACTGGAGTGGGTTGCCATTTCCTCCTCCAGGGGATCTTCCCGCCCCAGGATGGAACCTGCATGCCCTGCCTAGGCAGCCACTAACCTATTGTCTGTCTCTATAGATTTGCCTGTTCTGGACATTTTGTATAGATGGAATCATATAACGTGAGGTCTTGTCTGACTGGCTTCTTCTACTGAGCATGATGTTTATATATCTTTTTATTTTATATTTTTAATTACACAAGAAATGTGTTAATTTATTCTCCTTTTTAAGAATCAGAAAATAACAAAGCTAAGTCTCCTATGACTACTAACTTAGTCCTCCCTCTCCTCAAATATAATAAGTGTTTTGAGTTCTGCCTAACCTTCCACATCAGGGCTTTGTCTGTTAAGGTCCAGGTATTAAGCTTTGCAAGTCACAAGGTCTCTGTTCTAACTACTCAACTCTAACTTCATTGGGAGGATTTAGAGGCCACAGATAAGTGAATGGGCTTAGTGGAATTCCAATAACGCTTTTACAAAAACAGACTTGGCTCATGAGCTACAGTTTGGTAACCTGTATTCTATAGGAATATATAATAAACTCTAACTTCATTGGGAGGATTTAGAGGTCACAGATAAGTGAATGGGCTTAGTGGAATTCCAATAACGCTTTTACAAAAACAGACTTGGCTCATGAGCTACAGTTTGGTAACCTGTATTCTATAGGAATATATAATGCACTTATAGTTTCAAAAAGGATCCAGAACAGGAACTGGCACTCCCGCTTTCTTGTAAACAAAGTTTTACTGGAACAAGGCCACATCCACTCAGGTATGTGCTCTCTCTGGCTGCTTTTGTGCTTCTGGGGAAGCACTCTCCATGAAAGTCTCTATTGACTGCAAAGCCCTCAAGGCCCACCTACTTATCATCTGGTCCTTGGTAGAAAAGCTTTGCTGAACCCTGCTACAGAAAATGTACTCTACATAGTATCCTGCAACTTTTTATTCACTTCAACAGTATGTTTTGACATCTATCCCTGCTGTTATGTGTAGACAGAATTAACACCTTAACTGCCTCATAAGGAACTCCCTTAGTATGAATATACCATATCTTATTTGGCCATTTCCAAATTGATGAACATTCTGGTTGCTTTAAATTGCTCCACCATAATGAATGTGCTGTGATGTTCTTAGCATCATTAAGGGCATCCCCTTAGGCTTAGGTGCAAGTGCCTCTCCAGGATTCACGGCAGGAATACAGACATCCGCATTTTTAACTGGGAGACACCACTCTCCCATGAGGCTGGCCCTGACTCCACTCTCCCAGCCTTACTCGGCAAAGAGGGACTTCAGGGCCATCAGCAGGCCATATCTCCCTGCAGCTGGCCCTGATCCCACTTCCCCAGCCTTACTTGGCAAAGAGAGACTTCAGGGCTGTCAGCAGGCCACAGGTCCCCAGGCCACTGGTGAATCTGATGCATCTGTCGACGGCTGCAGAAGACAGGCCGAAGAGCTTGTTCACAGAGTGGCTCAGCTCCTGCACACAGTCAATGACTTCCCCGTGCTCCTGATCAGCAGAGACAATAAAAAGCTGCCTCAGACTGAAGGACAAATGACACACACAACATTCAGATGGGAGGAGCTCCAGACCTCCTCATTCATGGTCAAACCACCTACTACAAACATCAGAAATGTAGTCCCAAACTATGAGAGCTCTTTAAAAGCCTGACTGAGGGAAGAACATTCTAAGCGGCCAGTGAGATCACAGAAATAAACTCCTGGCCCAAGAGCATGATCAAATCCTTACAGTCATCTTTATATATATATTTTTTATCTCTTTCCTCTTTTTCTGTGATTAAGATGGTATCTCCCCCTCTGTGGAGAAGGCAATGGCACCCCACTCCAGTACTCTTGCCTGGAAAATCCCATGGACGGAGGAGCCTGGTAGGCTGCAGTCCATGAGGTCGAGAAGAGTCGGACACAACTGAGCGATTTCCCTTTCACTTTTCACTTTCATGGATTAGAGAAGGAAGTGGCAACCCACTCCAGTGTTCTTGCCTGGAGAATCCCAGGGACGGGGGAGCCTGGTGGGCTGCCGTCTATGGGTTCGCACAGAGTCGGACACAACTGAAGCGACTTAGCAGCAGCAGCAGCAGCAGCCCTCCGTCTGGCTCTCAAGTGAGGGTCTGAATTCTTCGTATCACACACTCCAAAAGAATGCAGTGAAAAAAAAAAATGCTTCCTTCAGGGGCAAGAACATAACTGAGTGGAACAGACTTTCTAGGGACATCCTTAGAAAACAGAAAAAAAATGGCAGGAGGCAGCCGGCTTGAACTACTGTAAGATCTATTCTTCAATGTCAACTCACCTCCCGCTGCTGCTGCTGCTAAGTCGCTTCACTCGTGTCCACCTCTCCCGCTAGACAGACTTAATTATTTGCAATGGAAATTCCCCTCTGGTGTGTCCACCTGGTGAACCTGGCCTGAGAGCACTGTCCTTGAGTGCTCCGCTCCAGTGCCTGTTTGCATATCTGCCTTGAACAAAAGACTGCATAATCATGACTGACTCAGGGAGATAACCAACTTAATCTTGAGAAGATTTAAGCCTCTGAGGGGTGCTAGGTCCTTACTAGGGATTTTAAATAAAAATCAGGTAGCAGACCTGTGGTCTCATTTGGATGACAAGAGCCCAGGAAGTGCTGAGAGCCCATGTGTGACACACCTGCTCCCACTCTCTGCATTCCATATGCTGGCTCCCACCTTCTCCAAAGCATCCCAGCCACCCGACCCTAGCCTGGCAGATACAGCGGTGCCCAGCTGGCCCTGGCAGTGCTGTGACCTTACCAGAGGCACCTCGCTGAACTGGATGAGGAGGTACTTCTCTTCCATGTCGCCATACTTCAGCTGGTAGGGCTTGTACGGACCATACACAGCATCCACCAGCTCCATGACTTTCACCAGGTTTTGCTCATCTTCAAGGAAATCAGAAATTAAAAGCAATAATGAACAAGGAATTGGAAATTAACTGGTGAAAAACGATAGGTGGAAGTAACTCTATTGGAACTTTTCCTATTTCATCTTTGGGGTGACTACTTTCAGTTCATCTGCTTTTACCATTCATGGAACCTGCAACAATCATGTCAGTAAATATTTCAATAAATTTGAGCTTTGTGTACTATTTGCCTAAAGCGCTATTAAAGACACTGATTCAGGGAGCTTCCCTGAATTTCTGGAATGACAAGGTGGTCCAGTGGTTAAGAATCGGCCTGCCAGGGCAGGGGTCACGGGTTTGATCGCTGGTCCGGGAAGATCCCATGTGCCTCGGAGCAACTAAGCCTGTGGGCCACAACTACGGAGCCTGTGCTCTAGAGTCCATGCTCTGCAGGAAGAGAAACCACCCCAGTGAGAAGCCCACCTAGGGCAACTAGAGAGTAGCCCCCCACCCCAGGCTTGCCGCAACTAGAGAAAGCCCGTGGGCAGCAACAAAGACCCAATGCAGCCAAAAGTAAAGAAATAAAAAATTTTAAAATAATAATAAAGATATGGATCCCCTTAATCCTATAACCCATCATAATTGAGAACCTCTTCAAATGATAACCCTCCCCAGGGTCAAGTTCAAGAACTGCTACAGAGAAAAGGCTCTGCACAAGGAACATTTTTCATTTGGAGCATTCCTAGGATTTTACAGAAACGGGATATGCACCAAAATTCCTATATTTAACTACATGAAAATTTTACAATGCATATTCTGTGACACAGTAATTCAACTGCTAAGAATTCTCTCTTCAGCTGGGATCCAAAATCTTTTTCCATACCCTGCAAAGTTCTACCATCGCTTGACCTCAGGAGGTGAAAGAGGGGGTAGTTAAGGATGAAGGCTCTTCTAACTGAAGTTCTCTTGCTTTTTGTTAGGGAACTAGGTACAAATGACTTAACTTTTCAATGTCTCTTTCCTCGACTGTAAAATGAGGTTAATAATGGCATCAATTTTATAGGCTTAACTGGAGATTAGGTAAAATAGTATGTGTCTAACACATGTAAGCACTCAATAATGCCAGCTACTTTTGTTGTACTCAGCCTGGCATGCTACGGTCCATGGGATTGCAAAGAGTCGGACACGACTGAGCGACTGAACTGAACTGACTTTTGTTATTACTTCTACAGCCCTGGCCTCTTTCACAACTCCCGTAGCCTCCAGCCTTCTCTCGGTTTCTCAAAGGCTCCCCTCTGGCCACCGGCTACTACTTCTGTTTGGAAAGACCTTGTTCTTCCCTAACCCTCTTCATCTGGTTAACTCCTATTCTTCCTTCAGGACTCACTCAGTTCATGTCTGAGGGTCTCGATCATCTTTATCTGCTTAGGACCATTCTACTTTTCTCCTAGAACCATTCTGCTAATTCAAAGTACTCATCCCGCTTTGTAATTATACACTCATTAGTATGATTATTTGGCTATTTCCCACTGGAATATATATTGTATGAGAGCAGGGACTCTGTCTGGTTTTGCTTAGCATGGCATCCTCAGAATACAGCACTCTAGAACTAGCCCATTTAGAGTTGAATAAGTAAATTAAATACCTTTTGACCTATCCGTAAGAGGGTCATGAAAAATAATTGTATGTGTATACAGAAAACACAGACACACACATATGCACACGCACACACACTGCTGATGGAAACCATGATTCTCTCTGTAGGAGAGAACAGATGCAGTAGAGAATGGCAAGAGGTAAAAATCCACGGGTGTTGGATTTGATTTGGAAGTATCAGTATAAACTGGTAATCTTTAAAAATATGGGGTTTCCCTGGTGGCTCAGTTGTAAAGAATCTGCCAGCCAATATAGGAGACATGGGTTCAATCCCTGATCCAGAAGGATCCCACATGCCACAGAGCAATGAGCTGTGTACTGCAACTACTGAGTCTGTGCTCCAGAGGCCGGAAGCCATAACTACTGACCCTAGTGCCACAACTACTGACGGCTGAGTGCCCTCGAGCCCGTGCTCTGCAACAAGAGAAGCCACTGCAATGAGAAGCCTGGGCACCACAACTAGAGAGGAGCCCCTGCTCACCACAACTAGCGAAAAGCCCAGGTAGCAACAGACGCAGCACAACCAAAGATAAATAAATAGGCACACAAACGTCCCCTCCCTCTTGAACCTCCTTCCCACCTCCTTCCTCATCCCACCCCTCTAGGTTGTTACAGAGCCCGGGTTTGAGTTCCCTGAGTCATACACTTATGGCTGATTCATGTCGATGCTTGGCAGAAATCAACACAATCCTGTAAAGCATTTATCCTTCAATTAAAAAATAAATTAAAATTTTTTTACAATTTTTTAAAAATAAACAAATAAATGTATTTCCTAGCTCTGTTCACAAAGGGCCTAGGAAGTAATAATAGCCCAGCAACAATAAGCACCCATGGTGCCAGATCTTGGTTCCTAAATACCATTTCCCACTAGAAGAAACCAAGCTCCTTGAGAAAACGGCTGATTCCAGGTCTGAGGCAGTACAAAATGTTCCTGGATCTGTGTGTGCCAAAAAGCAATAAAACACTCTAAGCCTGATAGGGACATGTCAAAAAGATGCAGGAGCCAGCCTGAAGGGGCAACCACCGACCAAATTTGAAATAATTCAAGCACCAAAATGAATAATGAAAATAATGTATCATAATACAATTAATTAAAAAATCAATGTTTATAGTGACATTAAAGAGAAACAAAGGAAGAAAAATCACCTCACAAGAGAATGCCTGCAAATATATGTAAAGGAAATGAGAGAACTAGAATATCACCATTTTATAATCAGCAATGTAAAAGTTTATTCAGGCAGGAATTACCAATGGAGGCTAAAGTCATTAGGTTAATGTTTCTTAAGGAACGGAATATTCCTATGGGCTAAAATATCACCCCATAGATAATTATTAATTACAAAGAGGAAAAGGTAACTTTACAATGGACTGACCTGGCAGGTATAACTACCAAGTGATTAATCAAACCCACCACCAATAATTGGACATTATGTGTCTCCTGATGTGATGCCATAGAAGTATACATCATCAACAGTGTGGTATTCTTATTAAAAATGTTTCATCTAAATCTAAACACAAGGAAACAACTAGATAATTCCAGGCTATAGGACATTCTACAAGAAAACTACCCTGTATTCTGCAAAGACATCAGTGTCATGAAAGACCAAAGATGAGATGATTATTTTTAGTTTAAAAGAGATTCAAGAGAAAGGACAACCAAAAATAATGCATGTATACTGAGCAGACTTTAGTAAGAGGTAGGGAAACGGCTATAAAGACTGTTGTGGAACTAGGAAAATTTGTGTACAGTACTGAATGACAGTACTGCATCAATATAAAACTAGGAGGGTGATAATAAAATATTATATTAAAAATATTTAACAAGGACTTCCTTGGTGGTCCAGTGGTTAGGAATCCACCTGTCAGTGCAGGGGACACAGGTTCGATTCCTGGCCCAGGAAAATCCCATATGCTGCGCGGCAACTAAGCCCAAGTGCCACAGTTACTGAGCCCACACATTGCAACTCCTGAAGCCCCCACACCCTAGAGCCCATGCTCGGCAACAAGAGAAGCTGCCACAATAAGGCCACACACCCACCACAAGGAAGAGTAGCTCCCACTTGCTGCCAAGTAGAGAAAGTCTGCACATAGCAACAAAGACCCAGCTCCAACAAAAATATATAAATAAATAAAAATTTTTTAAAGACAGTAGTTCTTTTTTTTTTTAAAAAAAGGGTAACAACATTGTAAAGCAATTATACTCCAATAAAAACTAGTAAAAAATAAAAAGCATTTAAGTACATACACACACTCATATACAAAATATGCATGTGTATATAATGCAAAATATTGTTTCTGGACAGCTGATTGAGTTTGCTCTTTTTCCTTCTTTGTATTTTCTGGGTTTTTCTAAACCCAATATGTGTATGTATGTGTTCAGTGGTGTCCAACTCTTTATGACCCCATGGACTGTACCACCAGGCTCATCTGTCCACAGAATTCTCCAGGCAAGAATCCTGAAGTGGGTTGTCATTTCCTACTCCAAATATATTGCTTGTTAACTATAAAGTCAACTAACTATTTTTTTTTACTTTCTACTGCATAACCTTTTAGATATTTTTGAGTTACACTATATACATTAAAATAGAAAAGTCTTAAAGGTAAACTAGAAAGTTAGAAAATGTATCTGCAACATAGCTGATAATGAGAAAAAAATCCATACTATGTAAGATATTTTGGGAATACACACCAAATTTTTAACAGTAGTTATTTCCAGCTAATGGGATTATAGGAGAGTTTCATCTTATGTTATAGATATAACTGATCATGAATTTTTATAACAGTGCTTTGTTGATTTTATAACATATT